>JAJTJO010000110.1:733501-1275236 GCA_024550625.1 Dendroctonus valens
TTATCTCTCTAAGTGATAGAAGAGGGTACACTGGAACGATTTGAATGAAGGAGTGCAATTTTTGCAAACTTTCAATTCGAAAGTTTCGCAACAGTTTTGGCAATTTTCCGGCTAGAACCAGCAGGAATCTCCTTTAAACGGTGTGCAGGTTTTAATTGGGTGGTTCACTCTCGGACGTAGCAGGTTTTTTTCATCATTTTCACGGCCAATTTTCAAGTCAAATGTCTCGATTTATTCCGGCACTTGCAAGAGGGACATTTTTGTTACAAATTGAGAAAGTTTCGATTTGATTGCACATTCAGGGCCGTAACAGGATTTGTTTAAATCGGCCTTTTCAATTTTATGCCGAAAGTATCATTTTGAATCATTGTCCACACTAGAGCCTTCGGGAGATTTCTACGGCTCACTTTTCTAAACACTAGAAAAACACATGCTTTGCACGCTCTAAAAGTTTTAATTGCGTCACTTTTCCAGGGTCGTATCAGGAATTTTTTAAAGTCAGCCCTGTCAATTTTATGTCGATAGTTTGAATCAGTCTCGCAGTAAATCCGGCAGGCATTTTCTAATGCCCGCTTTTCTAAACATTAGAAGAACGTTTGATTTTCACCCCTGAAAGTTTCAATTGCGTCACTTTTCCAGGGTCGTATCAGGATTTTTTTGCAGGGGTCCTGTTAACTTTATGTCGAAAATCTTATCTTTGAACCCATTTCAGCATTAGAACCAGAACTTTCGAATACCCATTTTTCTAAACAATAGAAAAACATTTTCTTTGCCCACTCTGAAAGTTTTAGTTGCGTTGCTTACTCAGGGCCGTCTCAGGATTATTTTAAAGTCGGGCCTGTCAACTTTATGTCGAAAGTCGCTTTTTTTGCCCTTTTTCTTCTAAACAATAGAAGAATATTTGCTTTGCACACTCTGAAAATTGTAATTGCGTCGGTTACTCAGGGACGTATCAGGAATTTTCCACAATTTCCCCTGCTAATTTTCGGGACTGCGATTTTCCAACACAAATTTATCTAAAATTTCCTATTGATTATTCGGGTACTTGAAGGAGGAACCTTTTAGTTTCCCACTGAGAAGTTTCGATCTGATTGCACACTCGGGGCAGTAACACGATTTTTTTTAAATCGACCCTGTCAATTTTCTGTCGAAAGTATCCTCTTTGAATATACTTTTCCACTAAATTCAACAAGAACTTTCTAATGCAGACTTTTCTAAACAATAGGAGAAGATTTGCTTTGCACACCCTGAAAGTTTTAATTGTGTCGCTTACTCAGGGTGGCTTTAGCAATTTTTTAAAGACGACCCTGTCAACTTTTATGTCGAAAGTCTCCTCTTTGACTACCATTTTTCCACTAAATTCATCAAGAACTTTCTAATGCAGACTTTTCTAACAATAGAAAAATATTGCTTTTCACACCGTGAAAGTTTTAATTGTGTAGGTTACTCAGGGACGTGCCAGGAATTTTTCACAATTTTCCCTGCTAATTTTCGAGACAAGATTTTCTAACACAACATTTTCCTGAAATTTTCTATCGATTATTCTAGTATTTGAAGGATAAACTTTTCGTTTCACACTGAGAAGTTCGATCTGATTGCACACTCGGGGCAGAAACACGATTTTTTTTAAATCGACCCTGTCAATTTTCTGTCGAAAGTCTCCTCTTTGAATATACTTTTCCACTAAATTCTACAAGAACTTTCTAATGCAGACTTTTCTAAACATAGAAGAATATTTGCTTTGCACACTGTGAAAGTTTTAATTGCGTCGCTTCCTTAGGGTCGCTTTAGTAATTTTTTTAAAGACGACCCTGTCAACTTTATGTGGAAAGTCTCATTTTTGAATTAATTTTTCCACTGAAAATAGCAGCAATTTTGCAACTGTTCCACTTTTCTAAACAATAGAAAAACATTTGCTTTGCACACTCTGTAAGTTTCAATTGCGTCGGTTGCTCAGGGACGTATCAGGAATTTTTTCACAATTTTCCTGCGAATTTTCGAGACTCCATTTTCTAACACAACAATTACCTGAAATTTTCTATTGATTATTCTGGTACTTGAAGGAGGAACCTTTTCGTTTCAAACTGAGAAACTTTCGATTTATTGCTAACTCAGGACCGCAATGGGAATTTTTTACAGTCGGCGCTGTCAATATTATGTGGAACGTCTCATATTTAAATACATTTTTCCGCTAAATTCAGCGGGAATTTTCGAATTCCCATTGTTCTAAACAATAGAAGAGCAATTACTTTGCACACTCTGAAAGTTTCGATCACGTCGCTTACTCAGGGTCGTATCAGGAATTTTTAAAATAAAACCTGTACTTTTTATGTCGAAAGCGTCATCTGTGAATCAATTTCCACACTAGAACTAGCAGGAATTTTGCAACTGTCCACTTTCTAAACAATAGAAAAACATTTGCTTTGCACACTCTGTAAGTTTCAATTGCGGCGGCTTACTCAGGGACGTATCAGGAATTTTTCACCAATTTCCTCTGCTACTTTTCGAGACTCCATTTTCTAACACAAAATGACCTGAAATTTTTTATTGATTATTCTGGTACTTGAAGGAGGAACCTTTTCGTTTTCAACTGAGAAACTTTCGATTTTATTGCTAACTCAGGACCGCAATAGGAATTTTTTTCACCAATGTCCCTGCTAATTTTCTAGATTAGAATTGTCATACCACAAATTTTTTTTGGAATTTTTAATCGATATTCTGGCAATTGAAGGTGGGTACAAGTTTCGATTTCGCACACTCCAGGTCCTCACAGGAATTTTTCCGCCTTTTTTATGCCTTTTTACGCCCGACTTAACGAGAGTTTGAGGCATTTTCCTACAAAATTCCATAAATTCCACTGCAACATTCCAACGCAGAAACTTTGCCTGAACCGAAACCAAACCAGAGGAATCCTGCGGACGGGAAAAACCCCCCAGTCAAATAAAGAAATCAGCCGCAAAACCCTGCTGTTATGAGTTGAATTTGCACGATTTCCTGCATCACAAAGCAGTTGCATCAACTTCGTGCCTGGCCAGTCAAAATACTGGGAAATTTTGCAGGAAACGCGTCACCAGGAAGTAAAAACTGCCAGCACACGTCAATCAATCCGCACCAGATCTTCGCCTAGATGGGCGCCCTTCATCGCACCAGACCAAGAACCAATGACAAAGCGATGAAACAGACGCCAGAAATTCGGCGCCCGGTCGGCATAAATCCCTTCAAGGGAGCAAAACAGGTAGCAAATTCCTTGGAAACAATTCCGGCCGTTCCGGATATCGCAGCCTGAAAGCAGCCAATTAGTCGCGTGCTGGCCACAAGACCTAAGTAGGACTTTATGTATCGGTAATTGTTACCTTTAGGAAGTCAAAGAACGAACGAACAGGTCAATTAGCAGGCGATAATCACTACAAATCAATAATGATTGCAACAGGTTGGACCGATTGGTTTGGCCCATCGAATCGGAGCTGAATGGGGCTGCAAGCGCGATTAATGGGGCTAATTTGCCTCCTGATTAAAAACCGCCTGCACGTGCCAAGAGTGTCCATCCAGGTGCTTGAGGCATTTCCTCAGGTGTGACACGTGCAAGACAGGCGACACGAGCCACTGGACGTAACGAACTGAACACCTAAAAGGGCTTAAAATCCGTTTTCTTTTAGTAATCGGAAGCAGGAAGAGGAACAATACTTGGTGGTTCCAATAGCGATGTAAACAGGAAAAAAGTTAATTATTTTTCTTCGCCACCAGGAAAATTTTTTATACGGTGAGCACATTGTCAACCGCGCAAACCAGAACCTGAAGACCTTAATAATAACGAGCAAATTATCCAAAAACTTTCCGTAATTTGCAAGCTTCTTTTGCTTGAACCTTTATGGCATTAATCCTCAGCAGCTGGGCTTTAACGGGCAAATACCTCATTATCAGCTAAGCTTAGTTGATGAGACCTAATAGGTCCACCTGTAGGTACTAGTCGCATACAATTTAAAGAGTTTGGGTTGCGAAAGGTCCCTTTCTTCATTGAAACTAATCCTCATTTTTCGCATACACCAGACTTGCTTGCTTCTTTCGCTACAACCTCGTTGATTTCGTCCAATAACTGTCCTCAACGGCTTTGTTTTGATTAGGAAAAAGCCAAAACAGCACTTTTATAGAGTAATGTGGTCCGAAATCAATTAGGGAAATATTAATCATTGGCAAATTGAAGGTGGAACCTTGTCGGCGGCCCGTAAACACGGATCGGATTGCGCGCTCTTCGCATAAACAACACGTCAAAAGCGGAAATTCGTTTACAAATAATCTGGGCTGGGTTCCCAGCTTCAATTTCACGGTTCGTCTCGCGAATAAAACCCATGAAAGTACCAAAGGAAACTCAAGTGCTCAAATTAGCCCCCTTCCTAGCCACCCCCCGTGGGTGATGGAAGTGGTACCTGGTTCCCTGCTGGGTTTCTAGAGCATACAAACATCATTTCGCTGTTTGGTGTCGTTCGTACTGGTAATCGGCGCAGTACCAAAATACGCGCTCCGTCTAGACCGTGTGATGGACTGCACAGTAACCGGACTTAGTGACTAGTGACCAGTTAACATGGACCCTAATCGGCAATATATGAACTATTCTAGCAAGTTAGTGTTTTTTTTTGAGCTCGATCTCTGGTAGTTTAAATAAATTAATTAATTTTCGGGGCGCCGGACCTGCGTAAAAGTGGGTGGATCAAAGCAAGCTCTTCCTTCACTCGTTTGTCTTATTTTCAGTTCGATCTTTGCGAGAAACTACAATACGCCTACGATGCATTACTATTCAGGAGCATCGTCGGAACTGCATGGACAAAACCAGATCTGGTCCAGCAATGGTAAGTCGATAGTAGGCTAACACTCAGACTGGACTCAGAGCGCAAAAATGCGTCAGAAATGTTGAAAAATCTTTGCTCAATGTTGCTTTAGTTCGTTGCTTATGCCTCTGGATTAGTCAGATTTGGCAGCTTTTGCCTTTTTTTTTTGAACACGCTTCGAAAACAGAGCTGAGTCATTTTTAACCTAACTCAAATTTCGGAACTTGGACAATTCAAAATTTGAGATGGAAGCAACATAGTTGAAAAATCTGTGTGTATCTTAGAAATGGTTTGAAATATTCGATCAGTATTCAGGATCTTTTCGATAATGCGTCTAGAAAGCTGTATTTAGTGCATAGTTTAATTCGAAAATTCCTAACCTCTAAAAAGATATAAGCAAAAATATACAAATTTGGGGTTTCATGCCCAAAACACCCTGTATCTCAGTATCGGTTCGAAATATCCAGTCAGACTTTAGAACCTTTTCGGTAGCGCGTCAATAAAGCTGCATTTACTGCTTAGCTTAAATCGCAAATTCGTAACCTCTAAAAAAGTGGACGCAAATTTTTGGAAAATGTGCGGTCCCAAGCATAAAACACCCTGTAGCTCAGTAACGCCTCGAAAAATCCAGTCAGTCTTCAGAATATTTTCGGTGGCGCGTCTAGAAAGCTGCATTTACTGCTTAGTTTACATCGCAAATTCGTAACCTCTAAAAAAGTGGACGCAAATTTTTGAAAAATGTGCGGTCCCAAGCATAAAACACCCTGTATCCCAGTAACGGTTCGAAATAGTCAGTCAGTCTTCAGAACCTTTTCGATAAGGCGTCCATAAAGCTGCATTTACTGCTCAGTTTAAATCGCAAATTTGCAACCTATAAAAAAGTGGACGCAAATATTTGGAAAATGTGCGGTCCCAACCATAAAACACCCTGTAGCTCAGTACCGCTTCGAAAAATCCAGCTGGTCTTCAGAATATTTTCGGTGGCGCGTCTAGAAAGCTGCATTTACTGCTTAGTTTACATCGCGAATTCGTAACCTCTAAAAAAGTGGACGCAAATTTTTGAAATATGTGCGGTCTCAAGCATAAAACACCCTGTATCTCAGTAACGGTTCGAAATAGTCAGTCAGTCTTCAGAACCTTTTCGGTAGCGCGTCCAGAAATCTGCATTTACTGCTTAGTTTAAATCGCAAATTCGTAACCTCTAAAAAAGTGGAAGTAAATATTTCAAAAATGTGCGGTCCTAAGCATAAAACACTCTGTATCTCAGTTACGTTTTGAAATATCCAGTCAGTATTCAGAACCTTTTCGATAGTGCGTCTACAAAGCTGTATTTTTTGTTTAGTTTAAATGGCAAATTCGTACCCTCTAAAAATTGGAAGCAAATATTTGAAAAATGTGCGGTCCCAAGCATAAAACACCCTGTATCTCAGTAACGTTTGAAATATCCAGTCAGTCTTTAGAACCTTTTCGGTAGCCCGTCCAGAAAGCTGCATTTACTGCTTAGTTTAAATCGCAAATTTGTAACCTCTAAAAAAGTGGACGCAAATATTTCTAAAATGTGCGGTCCCAAGCATAAAACACTCTGTATCTCAGTAACGGTTTGAAATATCCAGCCAGTCTTTAGAACCGTTTCGGTAGCGCGTCCAGAAAGCTGCATTTACTGCTTAGTTTAAATCGCAAATTCGTAACCTCTAAAAAAGTGGAAGCAAATATTTCAAAAATGTGCGGTCCCAAGCATAAAACACTCTGTATCTCAGTAACTCTTCGAAAAATCCAGTCAGTCTTTAGAACCTTTTCGATAGCGCGTCCAGAAAGCTGCATTTACTGCTTAGCTTAAATCGCAAATTCGTAACCTCTAAAAAAGTGGACGCAAATTTTTGAAAAACGTGCGGTCCCAAGCATAAAACACCCTGTATCTCAGTATCGGTTTGAAACATCCAGTCAGTCATTGAAGCTTTTCGGTAGCGCGTCTAGAAAGCTGCATTTACTGCTTAGTTTAAATCGCAAATTCGTAACCTCTAAAAATTTGGAAGCTAATATTTCTAAAATGTGGGGTCCCAAGCATAAAACACTCTGTATCTCAGTAACGGTTTGAAATATCCAGTCAGTCTTCAGAACCTTTTCGGTAGCGCGTCCAGAAAGCTGCATTTACTGCTTAGTTTAAATCGCAAATTCGTAACCTCTAAAAAAGTGGAAGTAAATATTTCAAAAATGTGCGGTCCTAAGCATAAAACACTCTGTATCTCAGTTACGGTTTGAAATATCCAGTCAGTATTCAGAACCTTTTCGATAGTGCGTCTACAAAGCTGTATTTTTTGTTTAGTTTAAATGGCAAATTCGTACCCTCTAAAAATTGGAAGCAAATATTTGAAAAATGTGCGGTCCCAAGCATAAAACACCCTGTATCTCAGTAACGTTTGAAATATCCAGTCAGTCTTTAGAACCTTTTCGGTAGCGCGTCCAGAAAGCTGCATTTACTGCTTAGTTTAAATCGCAAATTCGTAACCTCTAAAAATTTGGAAGCTAATATTTCTAAAATGTGGGGTCCCAAGCATAAAACACTCTGTAGCTCAGTAACGGTTTGAAATATCCAGTCAGTCTTCAGAACCTTTTCGATAGTGCGTCTACAAAGCTGTATTTTTTGTTTAGTTTAAATGGCAAATTCGTAACCTCTAAAAATTGGAAGCAAATATTTGAAAAATGTGCGGTCCCAAGCATAAAAACACCCCGTATCTCAGTAACGGTTTGAAATATCCAGTCAGTCTTTAGAACCTTTTCGGTAGCGCGTCTAGAAAGCTGCATTTACTGCTTAGTTTAAATCGCAAATTCGTAACATCTAAAAAAGTGGAAGCAAATATTTCAAAAATGTGCGGTCCTAAGCATAAAACACTCTGTATCTTAGTTACGGTTTGAAATATCGAGTCAGTATTCAGAACCTTTTCGATAGTTCGTCTACAAAGCTGTATTTTTTGTTTAGTTTAAATGGCAAATTCGTAACCTCTAAAAATTGGAAGCAAATATTTGAAAAATGTGCGGTCCCAAGCATAAAACACCCTGTATCTCAGTACCGCTTCGAAAAATCCAGCTGGTCTTCAGAATATTTTCGGTAGCGCGTCCAGAAAGCTGCATTTACTGCTTAGTTTAAATCGCAAATTTGTAACCTCTAAAAAAGTGGACGCAAATATTTGAAAAATGTGCGGTCCCAAGCATAAAACACCCTGTATCTCAGTAACGGTCTGAAATATCCAGTCAGTCTTCAGCATCTTTTCGATAGCGCGTCTGAGAAGCTGTATTTTTCTACTTGGGTTTAATTGCAAATTTCGAACCTCTAAAGAACTGGAAGCAAAAATACATGGAAAAACCATCTGAGTGTTTGCTCGTTGATCCTATGGACAGTTCACGATTTTCTCTTAGTAAAACTGCTTAAAATCAAGCGTGCTTTGGATCAAGAAACGGAAAATTTCGTATCCGCACCAAAAACAATATCAATCATTGGCATCAACACGTGAAATCGAAATATCGTGAACGAACCGGAGCTCGTTAGCACGCAAAGTGAGCCTCCTGTGATGGAACATGCCGAAATCACTGGCCTGCCAATTGCTCAACGTGGAAATTGAATGTTAATCGTTCAGGAAAATCATGTTAAATTGTCATTCGCAGCCGGTTCAAGCAGGTTATTTCGTCGACTAATCACCCAGTTTTGGGTGCTTTGCACCCAATTAAGTCTGTTCCAACACAACAAACGATCAGAATATTTATTTTGGCTGAGCTGCTGCCATTTTCAACAGCCAATCAACAGCCGCGGAGCGTTGCAGGCTGGTGATCCAGAGGCCGTGACCTTGTCGATTAGAAACAAAATTCACCAGTGTCATCCACACTGCATACGCCGAATTATCACCATCAGCCCTGACCTCTCGTTTTTCCATTGAAAAATACTGATTAGTTTGATTAAAAATTAATTTAAAAAATGACGTCCTTGCAGTCAATACCAGCGGAGGCGTTTTGAGTGACCCGAATGGAGTCTCGGCCGCCCCCAATGCCTCCCTGCCCGCCTTCAATCGGCTTTCGGGGTTCCAAAACACCCCCCGACCGGGAACTTACAGCCCAATCACATATCAGGACTTTTCCTATGCGGACCCCACTGGATACAACATTAGTCCGGCGGCCACGCCCAGAAACAGGATGAGTGCAGCAGGAACGCTATCAGCAAGTAAGTGATTAAACAGTGATTAAAAAGTGTATTTTTTTCTCAAAATCCGAGATTTTGGTCAAAACTGGGGAAATGGGGAATAGGGCCTTGCCCCCCTTTGAGATGTCTGAACTTCTCAAACTCTCCATTTCTCCAAAATCGTTGACCTGAAATTAAAACTCTTACCTGCAAAGAGACACAGGCAAAATTGGACAATGTTTTGAAAAGCTCGAGCCTTAAACACTCTGTATCTAAGAAAAGGTTCAAGATATCCAACACGCTGTAAGAACCTTTTTGATAGCTCGCCTCGAGACCTATCTTTAATCTTTTGGGTTTTGTCCCTTATTTTTTACCTCCAAAGAGGTAGAAGCCAATCAATGGAAATTTTTGGGTTGTTAAAGCCTAAAACATCCTGTATCTCAGAAACTAATGGAAATATTCACTTAGAAAATTCACTTCAGAACCTTTTCAATAGCCCAGTTCGAGGGCTGTCGTTTATCATGGAGATTTTCGCAGAAATTTCGAACCTCTAAATAGATGGAGACGAAACAGTAAATGTGTTGGGGTTCAAAGGGTAAAACACCCTGTATTTCAATAACTGTTCTAAATATCCAGTACCGATCGGAATATTTTGGAAAGTTCGATTCGAGTGCATCTTTCTATCTTTGATTTTGCTCAAATATTCCTAACCTCTAAAAAGATATAAGCAGATATGTAAAAATTTGGGGATTCAAGCACAAAACACCCTGTATCTCAATAACGGTTCGAAATAGGCGGCCAGTCTTCAGGAGCTTTTCGATAGCCCATTGCGGGATCTCTCTTTTGTCATTTAGCTTTAATCAAATATTCCTAACCTCTGAAAAGATGGGAGCAAAAATTTCAAAAATATCGAGTTTCAATCATAAAACACCCTGTATCTCAGGAACAGGACGACATATCGGCTAAGTCTTGCTGACGTTTTCGATAGCTCGTTTCGGGATCTCTCTTTTATCATTTAGCTTTAATCAAATATTCCTAACCTCTGAAAAGATGGGAGCAAAAATGTCAAAAATATGAAGTTCCAAGCATAAAACACCCTGTATCTCAGGAACAATAAGAAATATCGGCTAAATCTCGATGACCTTTTCGATAGCCCATTTCGGGATCTCTCTTTTATCATTTAGCTTTAATCAAATATTCCTAACCTCTGAAAAGATGGGAGCAAAAATTTCAAAAATATGGAGTTCCAAACATAAAACACCCTGTATCTCAGGAACAATAAGAAATATCGGCTAAGTCTTTATGACCTTTGCGATAGCCCATTGCGGGACCTCTCTTTTGGCATTTAGCTTTAATCAAATATTCCTAACCTCTGAAAAGATGGGAGCAAAAATGTCTAAAATATGGAGTTCCAAACATAAAACACCCTGTATCTCAGGAACAATAAGAAATATCGGCTAAATCTCGATGACCTTTTCGATAGCTCATTTCGGGATCTCTCTTTTGTCATTTAGCTTTAATCAAATATTCCTAACCTCTGAAAAGATGGGAGCAAAAATTTCAAAAATATGGAGTTCCAAACATAAAATACCCTGTATCTCAGGAACAATAAGAAATATCGGCTGTCTTGATGACCTTTTCGATAGCTCATTTCGGAATCTCTCTTTTGTCATTTAGCTTTAATCAAATATTCCTAACCTCTGAAAAGATGGCAGCAAAAATGTCAAAAATATGGAGTTCCAAACATAAAACATCCTGTATCTCAGGAACAATAAGAAATATCGGCTAAGTCTTTATGACCTTTTCGATAGCCCATTGCGGGATCTCTCTTTTGTCATTTAGCTTTAATCAAATATTCCTAACCTCTGAAAAGATGGCAGCAAAAATATCAAAAATATGGAGTTCCAAGCATAAAACACCCTGTATCTCAGGAACAGTACGAAATATCTGCTAAAACTCGATGACCTTTTCGATAGGTCAGTTCGGGATCTCTGGTTTGTCATTTAGCTTTAATCAAATATTCCTAACCTCTGAAAAGATGGGAGCAAAAATTTCAAAAATATGGAGTTCCAAACAAAAAATACCCTGTATCTCAGGAACAATAAGAAATATCGGCTAAGCCTTTATGACCTCTTCGATAGCCCATTGCGGGATCTCTCTTTTGTCATTTAGCTTTAATCAAATATTCCTAACCTCTGAAAAGATGGAAGCAAAAATGTCTAAAATATGGAGTTCCAAACATAAAACACCCTGTATCTCAGGAACAATAACAAATATCGTCTAAGTCTTTATGACCTTTTCGATAGCTCATTTCGGGATCTCTCTTTTAGCATTTAGCTTTAATCCAATTTTCTTAACCTCTGAAAAGTTATAAGCAAAAATATTCGAAATATGGGGATCCATGCATAAAACACCCTGTATCTCAAAAACAGTACAAAATATCGAATCGGTCTTCAAAACATTTTTGATAGCTGATTTCAGAATCTCTCTTTTATCATTTAGGTTTGTCAAATATTCCTAACCTCTGAAAAGATGGAAGCAAAATTGTTAAAAATATGGAGTTCCAAGCATCAAACACCCTGTATCTCAGAAACAGTTCGAAATATCCGATCATTCTTCAGGACCTTTTCTGTGTGTAGTTTCGGGGACAGTCTTGTGCTGTTAAGGTTTTTCGGAAATTCCTTATCCCAAAAGAGTTAGGCCAAAAGTTTGCACAATTTCATTGCCCATTTTCTCAAAAAAAAGCTTTTGCGCAACAAAAAAATCGCCTAATGCCAGATGGCACTCAAACTGAGCTCCTCCACTCCACTCTCTCTCAACTCGAACATTGAAAGGCATAAACCAGATAAGGGGGGCGTTAGATGGATCGGTGTCATTTACCAAAACCGTGTCTGCGTGTGGTTTTCTGCCACTTGAACCATTGAAATCGTCTCTGGCCCTGTCAGCTTCCAATATTTTTCCCATATTTTTTGTGCCCCGATCCGATTTCCCTCGGTCCCTCTACCTGCGCCCAATGGAAACGTGCAATATTTGCCTCCAACCCCCAATAAAGACCCGATTAAACATCGTTAAGCTAAACGCGTATCATTCGCTTGTTTGCAACGCAAACTGCCCTAAAACTGAAAAGACCCTTCATATTGAATTAGGGCTTCGGTTTATTGCTGGCGTCGGTTCTACACCGCGTTTATTACAGCACATTCACAGCGAGAGGTCAAGTTGAATTTTTGTTGATTCAAAACATCGTATCGGTTTTCACAATCAACAGATTGGCTATTAATAACAGCGACCAAGAAAAATACACATCGCTTTAATTAATGTGCGCTCACACTAACCTGGGTCAACGTTTTATCGGGCTGAGGTGGCTGAGTCGCCTTTTCCCTACTCACAACAAACACAAACTCATCAATTTATCCTTAGCCCGTATTTTGCTTTCAATCCACTAATCGCCCAAAAGCAAACTTGCTTTATACGATTTTCATTATAAAATCATTGTATTTTAATATGTAGAATAGAGAAAATACAAATATACCAAGGATTCCTACAGAAGAAGGATCTGGAAGCAAGAGAAAAAGGCAGAAGTACTAAAGAAGAAGAACCAGTCTTGGAGTAAGAGACATGACTGCCTAGCCTACAGGAAAAAGTAGGATTTCGTGGTGGCGATGACCTCCTCATTCGACTGACATTTCTGCCCGGCGAGTGACTTTCCAGTTTGGAAACAAAAACAAGTCGCACGGGGCCAAATCTGGAGAATACGGTGGATGGGGCGGCAGTTCGTAGCCCAATTCGACCAATTTGGCCCTTGCAACGGCGGAGGTGTGAGTCGCACTTTTTTCTTCGAGATGCCTAAATGGAGAAGAAACTCCAAAGGAATGGAGAACCTCATATATAACAGCTGTATATGAGAAGGGGCCTAGGGATGATCCGAAAAATTACAGGGGTTTAGGGGCAATACCAACAATCGGAAGAATAATTGGAGATTTCTGCAGAACTTGATGGAAGACGACATAAAGGACCATTGAAAAAGGTCCCCAACATAACAGAAAAACTCATATCGCTCTACTGGACATAGAGAAAGCCTATGGCAGTGTCAAAAAACAAAACCTGGATATAAATCAGTCTCTAATCAAAGCTACACGACCCTAATAATAACACGCCTACAGAATATATCCGAACGTCGAAAGGCTGAAGACAAGGGTGTTGCCTCACTCCCACCCTATTTGAAATATATCTGGACCGATCCCTACAAGAGTGGACAAGAAAATGCGGAACTATGGGTCTAAGCGTGGGAGACGACACACTTTACAGCCGTTTTTTGCAGATGACCAGGTAGTCATAGCTGAGGACGAACAAGATCTGAGCTACATGACATGCAACCTAAAAGAAGAGTATGAGCGAGCGGGACTTCATCAGGGAAAGAATCAAGAACGAAATAATCGGGCAGAATATCGGCATAGAAAAGGACATTATGGATGAGGTCGAAAGGAAACAGTTAGTGTGGTTTGGACACACAAAACGAATGGGACAACAAGATGGCAAAGAAAAATACTCGAAAGAGGGGAAGACCCAGAAGAAGCTGGAGGAATGTCGTGGATGATGCAATGAAATCAAGGAACTTGAACGAGGAAATGAGAAAAGAAACAGGGATGAGGAGAAATTAAGCAATACAGAGGTACAGTAGAAAATGTAACGCCGACGAAGATTTTTCTTACTAAATAATATGGTCAACAGAAGAAATGTACATTTTTGGTGGAAACAAACTCCTCATTTATACAAAGAGTCTAGGCACCAACACGGATTCGGATTTAAAATCTGGGCTGGAATTTTGGGAACCTGAATAATAGGTCCTTTCTTCAGAGTTTGATAACGGAACAATACTTAAATCTGCTTCAAAATTATTTAGAAGAAGACCTCGATACACACAATTCACGAAGGGTTAGAGAATATCTGCCCGTTCGATTCCAACATAGTGCAAACTACATTTAAGCCCTTATTCGGAGACGCCCTGGCCAGCACGCTCACCCGATATCACTCCACTTGATTTCCTTTTGTGGGGGGTATATCAAGAACTATGTTTTGCAGCTGAAGAACTCCGTAGATGGTTATTGCAACTTTTCCAGCGAAAATTCAAAACAAAATTTGACCTGCCGAATGGTGCAAAATTTGCGCGAAAGTTGCGACTTGCAGGTAGGGACGGATTAAGC
The DNA here is from genome assembly GCA_024550625.1 of Dendroctonus valens. Classification (NCBI taxonomy): domain Eukaryota; kingdom Metazoa; phylum Arthropoda; class Insecta; order Coleoptera; family Curculionidae; genus Dendroctonus; species Dendroctonus valens. The sequence goes on from JAJTJO010000110.1 coordinate 747,694, forward strand.
GAGGGGCTCGCAGGACCCCAACCTTGAGAGGGCCCGGCGATCTCTGAATAATATTCAAAAAATATTGGGGCTGCAAAATTGATTTCAGTCCCAGATCTCGTAAAGCTTTAATCCGCCCCTGCTTGCTGTGGGCCCAGTTAGAAGATGGAAAAGGCCGATAAAAGCCCACTTAAATAGAGCGTTTTGAGCGCAACTAGAGAGCAAAGTGTTGAAGCGTGTTGTAGATTTCTGCGCTTGATCGCTGACGGAAAAAGAAACGCATGTTCCGTAATCTGGGTACATTGAAAGCAAATATTGGGTGTTGGTTGGAAGCTTTTTAGAACCATGTCCGATAACGACTGTACATCGCTTGGGCATTTAGCTGGTTTGCCACCGAGAACCTTCTTCAAATCCTCAAATTTGTTTCAAGCTCCACCGTCTTTTGTTTACAAAAGGCAATTTTCTGCGAACCCCATTGTAATGCCATCGAAGACACGTCATCGTTGCAGCTAGATTCCAAGCCAGGTTCCAAAGGGGTCGTCCGGGGGTCGGTTCGAAGACAGTACCAAGGGCCACAATGCATGCCCCCTGCCAGTTACATATTTACGCAGTCTGCGCTGTCTTTGTGTCCATTTAAAAGGACCTAAGGAGATTAATGGCTTGTTGGGTGAAAAGCTCGGCGCCACCTAGATGGCGGGTATTCGGTTACCGGGTTCCGCACGCGGGGTGGGTGGCGCATTTCGCATAACTTTCGTCTGGATCGATGATAACTTTATGGCTACTGCACCTGATGGACACCAGCCGATGGAAGTGAATCATCGAGATCATCGAGATCACCGACACCTAAGGTGCGTTCTGGACGTTTACCTTTGTTTGCCAAAGGCCTATAGACAAATCGGCCGGAAACACGACGGCACAGGAAATGTTTGGGTAAATCCCTGGGCCTTAGTGGAATCGCGCTGCAGGCGTGGACTTGAAAAACTTGAAAAAAACAATTCCTGCCCACACAAAAAATCAATCGAATACAGGCCTGTGCTAGCTGGGGTTTCAGCAGAGGCGCGTGTCGCTTTTTTCCTGCCATTGAAAGTTTGACCCACATTTTTGGACCCTTTTATTTACAATCCCCTAGAATCTAAGGGCGAGTTTACACGTGCGTGGATTTGACGGCGGTAATAAGAACTGGCACGCCAGCAAATTAAATTTGCACGTGTCAACATCGACCTGTTGCATGGACCGAAAAGGTCTGAGCCTTCTGAAATCACTGGCGCCGGCAGTTAAAAATATCGCCCCAAACTTATTTTTTTTATTATATTATTATAAAAGTTTTAAAAACTGTCTTTATTTTTCTTGGTTGATAAATTGACCAATCGCCTTTAGTATTGCTTGATGTAGGTGTTTATACCTGGATTTTTCTGTATAAAATACAAAAATTGCAAAAGTGAGGTTAAAGTTGCAGAATATAAACATTTAATTGGGAAAATAAATCACTAACTGCCTCCACTATCCATTCTAAGGCGTAAATCATCAACATTTGTAACTAGACTTTCACACACAATATTCTAACTCCAAAAAAAGCGTTCCTTGCGCAGGATTAGTGACTTGGCCGCCAGGCTCACCAGATCTGAATCCGTTGGATTATTTTGTTTGGGGAAGTCTAAGATCAATCGTTTATAAAACGGCAGTAAAGCATAATCCCATTCAAATAACAGCTGCGGTTCATACACTGGAGGCTCGAAAGGAAATTATAAATACTGTCAGGCAGTAAGTAATAAGGTTAATCCGTATTTTATTACTGCATTAGCCTTATTTCTTTAACGAAATGATAGTTATTGGGATGTATAGTTCACTGCTTTCAATATTAAAAGGGTTCTAACCTAACTTAACAGAATTAAAGTAACTTGACGACGTTGTCTTTCTATAATTTACTTTTTTTTATTGGATTTTGGACGCTGTTTGCGCGGAAGCAATGAAAAAACGTGTAGAAATAGAAACTAGGTGATTTATATACCACGAAATAACCTGCAACAGAACGTTAGAACTGCCAGTTTAAGGTAGAAATAAAGCTGTACAGTATCACTGCACAATTAGCACAGAACAGTATCCTTATTAAGGAATCCCTTATTTTTAGACTCAATTGCGCCGGCGTATGTGTCAAAATACCACTAACTTTATTACTGCTTGTCCTTATTGACAGTCCAAGAATTCTCTATTATTGTAATTTTTGTATTAGTTTAGTTTTAAATTATTGTTTTAATTTTTTGAAATATTTTCATAGTACGAAAAACACTTTCGAGATACAATTTTAACAATTTTCTGTCACAGTTGACATAGAAATCATTGGATTTCCATCTCTTGCAGTAAAAGCTGGTTCACACGCTGACCGTTATGTCGTGACATCTAATGCCGTCACAGTAGCTAGTGTCACTGTGACGTACATCAAACCATTTTGACAGATAGATAGATAGATAAAATTTATTAAACATTTACATTACTAAATTCACAAACAAAGTTTAATCAAAAAACATAAGTCAGTAAAATGTCCCATGTCTGGCCAGATGTTCGGCCGGTTGCTCTTTGCCCATGATCCAAATAGGCGCGCTAAGTCGTCCATTACCTGGGCAGTGCCCTAACATGGACATTCCCGAGCTAGCCATACGCACGACAACGTCAGGAGATAGTCTTGAAGTGGCGGTTTTGGTTTTATTCGAGGGGCATTCATTAAGGAAAAAAGGTCTTCCTGAAGGGAAGCCAAAAACCCCTTTTGCTTCGACCTTTAAGCCTGATACTGTCAGCCGTGGCGTTAACCGCCGGCAGTTTCAACTAGATGACCGAATCCATCCGCCCCCGCCCCGATCGGTGCAAGGACCAGCCAACACCAGTCAGAACGAGGCAGGACGAACCCGTCAAGTCACGTTATGTTGGATTTGTGCGTTTCCAGCCTGCTAGAAACGACTGTCTGCAACTGGCAGGCAATGTTTGTTTGTCGTCACGTACTGTCAGGGACAAAATCCTCATAAAATATGGGAAGTCGCTTATACAGGGGACCATGGGTTGGGCGGTCGTTTGCTCTTACTTGGGTGATATTTCGCGTGAGGACTGAGCCTTGCACTCCGCTATGATAAAATTTTTCAGCGATGGTATCTATATAGTCGGCTATATAGGCCATCCCTGTAGCTTCGTGCATTTCGGTTATTCTGGTGTATCTGTCAGCCGATAGGACGCCTCTTAGGAACCTATTTTGGGTCCTTTGAACACGTCGTCTCGTGGAATCACAGACCGAGTGCCAGACAGGGGATCCGTAGGTCAGTATGGGCCTTATAGTGGAGGTGTAGAGCAGAAGTTTATTTCGAGGTGATAGGAAAGAATTTGGCGCCAGAAGAGAGTACAACTTTCTTCGGGCCATGGCAGTCTTTTGTACAGCATAGTCAACATGCTTATTGAAATGGAGTCGGGCGTCTAGTTTGAATCCCAGGTATTTCACCTCTTTTGTTGGTTTGATAGGAGTATTTTGGACCACGAGTGGTGATAAGATTTTGTTGTTAGTGAATTTGCGCGAAAAGATAATAAGTTCCGTCTTCCTGGGATTCACTTTAAGTTTCCATTTGTCAAAATACGGCGTCAATAAACTCAGGTGATGTGCAATGCGAGATTTCGCAGCCTGAGCATAAAAAGACGATGCGTAGATAGCCGTATCATCAGCGTATAGTGCTATTTTTGTAGTGGGAAGTTTTGGAATGTCTGCTGTGTACAATGTATACAGCAGCGGCGAAATCACTGTTCCTTGTGGTACTCCTGCCGCGATGCGTCTTTTGGCAGAAGTGGAATTCTCCACTTTCACCTGGATGGAACGGTTTTTTAGGTAAGACGCTATAAGGGAAACTAGGTAGAGTGGCAGTGAATGCACGGCAAACAACTTGTACAGCAGGCCTGTGTGCCAGACTGTGTCAAAGGCCCTTTGCATGTCGAGAAGCAGCATAACCGTACTTTGAAGCTTATTAAATGCTGCATAGGCATCCGTTGCGATCCTAGCAGTCTGCAGCGTTGTGTTGTGTCTTGGTCGGAAGCCAAACTGCTCATCCGGGATTAAACTTCGAAGCTCGGCTGCTGCCTGTAATCTCGAATGGATGACCTTCTCGGTTAATTTGCCGAGGGTGTTCAAGAGGGAAATTGGCCTATAAGAGGCGGGTTCGGTCGGGTTTTTGCCCGGCTTTAAGATGGGGATTATTACAGCGTTTTTCCAGTCCTGTGGGAAGTGCTGCAATTTAAGGACTGCGTTGACTATTTGTACTATTAGCACAATAGTTTTCCGCGGTAAGTTTTTGAGGAGTAGATAAGGGATGCCGTCTGGCCCGGGGGCTTTTCGGCTAGGGAGGCGCCGAAGGCACGATTGTATCTCCGACGGGGTCGTTATATAGGAATGCAAAATCGAGGGTGGTATAGGATACTTCCGTTCTACAAAAACAGCGGTCTGTCTTTCCATTTCGTTATCCTGAAGGGCTGGTTGGACCTTGTGTACTTCTGCCAAAAAGTCGGCGAGCAGCTCGCACTTGTCACTGGTGGTAATATAACTCCGCCCCTCTTTTTCAAGAGCGGGGACTTGCTCATAGCCTTTTCGCAGACTTCTCGACAGTTTCCACAGGGAATTGTCACGGGGAGTCAAATTTCGCAGTTTCTCCGCCCAGGTATAATTCCTGTATGCGGAGATTTCGCGGTGTATGTCTCGTGCAAGCTCTGCTGCCATTATGCGATCGGCAGGTTGCCTGAATCGCTGCCAACGCTTCCTGATTCGATTTTTCGCCTTAATAAGGTTCAGAATTTCCTCAGGAAGGTTGTCGCGCCGCGGTCTGTTCGGAACTTTTTTGGCCAGAGCTTGCTGTGTCCGTTGTATATTCCTGGTCAGACCTTTTACCGCATGCTCTAGAGCCTCGACAGTATCAATCTGGCCCGGAATACACGTCAGGTCTTGTAGTCGTTTTCGATATTCGCGAAAATCGAAATTTTCGTATGAATATCGAAAGTCGTTAGTTTGTGTGCGCTTTAAATCCCTAATGTCGAGGTAAATGGGCAAATGGTCACTGCTGAGGGCGTCTATAACCACCATCTCCGTGAGATTGGTGAGTCCTTTGGCAATTCCGAAGTCGAGGTAGGATGGATTCCCTCCACTGTTCGGATAATGCGTTGGGGATGAAGTGGGCATAACGAGTAGGCCATTGTCGCGAACGTAGTCGGCTAGAAAATTGCCGGCTGCGTTTTTATGTCCAGGGTTATTGAATAGTGGATGGCGGGCGTTGAAATCTCCCATTAGCAACACCCTATTGGTGTTTATGAAGAATGGATCGACATCAGCGGCCTGTAAGCGTACGGTGGAGAAATAGCCACAGTAGATCAAAACTCCATCAGGAAGTTCAACGCCGACGTTCTCTATTGCTGACTGCCTGTGTGGCAGTCTCCTGTATGGAATTGACGTTTTGACCGCTATGGCCACCCCTCCCCTTAAACCGGGCCTATCGGCACGTTCGAGCCTGTACCCCCGAATCCTTAGTATATCCCCGGGGCGCAACCATGTTTCGACAATCAAAGCCACGTCGATATCCTCGGTCTGAAGGAAGTGCACAAACTCACCGAGACGACTCCGGAGTCCGCATGAGTTCCATTCTCCTATCCTCATAGGGCACAGTTGGCAAAATCAGGGCTTAAAAATCGAAGCTATTAATGTCTTCGTTGAAGAACTGCGCGGAAACGAGGAACCTTTCCGCTTTCGTCTCGCAGCCCCTCAACGCAGCGCTATAAAATCTAACCGCTTTGATTACCTCCTGTAAGTTCACCTGCGATGCCAGATCGGCGAATTCCCGATGCAGGGTGCCCAGAGTGGCTACTGCGCCAGCGTTCATGCCTTGGTTAGTGGGGGGTCTTGGTTGGGGACCATTAGCTGCGATGGTTTGACCTGGCTGTGTGGCCCTGCTGGTCATTTCGTTTCTGCCAGGGAGCGGCGGAAACTCGTTCGGGCTCGGGATGGGCTGCCTAGTCCTGCTGGTTTCTGGGTGGGGGATCGGGCCTGCGGGTCGGAAGGTCTGCCCCCACGCTGGTCTGGACGGAAGTGGCGCCGCCACGAACTGCCTTTGCGGTTTTTCGACCGGGCGTTGGGCCAGTTTGAACACGTACACTGGGCATGCTTCGTCAAAGCTCCGGTGGGGACCAGTGCAATTGGCGCATTTTAGCGCCGATCCCGGCGGGCACGATGTTATTTCGTGGGGGCCCGCACACTTGGAGCACTTGAAGTGTTTGTTGCAGTTGCCCGATACGTGTCCCCAGCCCTGGCATCGGCGGCACTGCGTCAGGGTTCGTTGGTTCTTCCTGGTTTCCCAGGAGACCCTGACATCGCGGATCACTTTGGCGGTGGTGGCGAGTTTCCGCAGGGTCACCGAATCATCGGTGACAATCAGGTACAGGGGCCGAAACTGGGTCTTCATTCGGAAGACGTTTTTTATGGAGAACCCCTTTTCCTCGAGGTCCTCCTTGATGTGCGAAGTCTCCACGTTGCCCTCGAGCCCCCTTAACACAAACGCGTGTGTTCGCTGGTTTGCAGGTGCGTAGGTATGGAACTGGCTGCTTTCTGCCTCCAGTGACCGTTTGACCGCCGCCCAGTCTAATATGCAGCTGCAGTACACTATCAGCGACGCTTTCGTGTATTTTAAGGTGAATGGCTTATTAGTTATCGATTTTAGGCCATTCACCAGCGCGCTGTGGCTGCTGGGCTTTCCCACGATGACAATTGGTGGCGGTTTTTCGGGCTTCTTCGCCAATTTGTTGAGAGAAGCAGCCGCTTTGGCAGCCATTTCCTCATGCATGGGTTGGGTCCCGCTGGTGGAGGGTTGAGGCTCGATCTCGAAGGGGTCAGTTGCCGGTTGTATTGGCGAAAAGCGGTTTTCCGTTTCTATTGCTTGTTTTGCCGGTGTGGTAAGCAGTGTGCTCCACGGCACCGTTTTCCGTGGCAGAATGAAGGCATCCCCGCTGTGACCCGACTTGTCATCGGCCACTGTTTGGCGCACGGCTGGCTCTTTTTCAGCCATAGCAACAGCTCCCCGCTCTTCTCTGTCCCGCCGGTAGTTCGTGGCTCGCTGTGGTTGGTCCGTTGGTGGTTCTGGGCCAATCTCGATCGTCGCTTTTTCTGGCTGGTGCTTCGATTTTTTCGTTATGTTAGGGGGGCTCACCTTATCCAGCTTCCGTTTGGGTACGGCCCCTGCAGAGATCTGGGTGGTTAGCAGGGCCCTCCTCCGTGCAGCTGGGTGCTCGGCCTTTAGATGGTTGACCGCCAGCGACCACTTTGGTGGTTTTCCTGCTCTGTAGGCAGCTGTAAATTCCGCCGAAACCGCCCTGCAGCGGTCGCAACCTTTATCCACTCTTAGCAAGCGGAAAACCTGCTTGAATTTCTGCTGCTTCTGTTCCTCGTCCAATTGGAGGAAAGCGTCTGCTGATGCAGCGCTACTGGCGAGCGAACTTAAAGACGACAATGAGATTATGGACTCATTGTCGTCTTCGTCGGCGGATTCTAAGATGTTTGTGGATTCCGCCACAACGGAGAACACTTGTACTGTTAGTGTGTCGCAGAACGCAAAGGAAATTATCGCACGTAACTGGTCAACAATCCGAAAGCACGCGAAACAATCTCTCGCACAAGCGGATCGTACCACGGCTAGTTGATGACTGCTTTTGACCATTTTGACATGTAACGCTAACGTCGCGACACTGTGACCTTCAACTGTTCAGTCAATCACACTGCTGTGAACCGTGTGAACGCGCCTTAACGTTTAATGAAAGTTACGTCACTGCATTGTCCCGATTTTCCTTAAATATCTCCTAACAAAATAAAATATGAAAAAATTACAAGAGGCAATAAAGTTTCCAAATGAGTCAGTGAATAGCCCTGTGGAGCCGTTTTGTTGAAATTATTTTTGTTGTTCAAGTTTTAATACAAAATTAAGGGGGTGGACCACAAAATACACGTGCCAAGAGGTTGTAAGGGAATTAGAAGTGTTGGATGTACATATTCAAAATTTCACTACAATTGTATGAAAGTTTCAGTGATTACGATGAAGAAAATGAAGAAAAAACTATAATTTTTTTTGCTTCAAAGCTCTGTATCTCAGGCTGTGTGCTCCCGCTCTGTGTAGGGACATTATTTTAACCTGTTCTATTTATTGCCGAAGAAGATTAAACATGAATCACCCTATATATTTCTGTAATCAGGAAAAAATCCTATCGATTGCAAATATATGAGGTGTTCCATTTAAAAATGTACTTAATGCACAAGTCACAGACTCTAAAATTTTGAGTAATAATCCGCCATTTTGGGACTTTTTTCACAATTTTTTAAAATAAATGATCTAAGGGGGTGTCAGCTTATGTAGAAACACCCTGTACATATTGCACACTATTCCACCATGAAGTCAATAACAAAATGTAAATGGCGTGCAAGCAGACCTTGCGCGCGACTGCCAGCGCCGCCAAATCTATGCATGTGTAAACTCGCCTTAACGCTCTTTTCCCACAAACCATCGCTCTAGTGATCAAAATGTTGTCGCTAGTTGTCAGTTTTCCGTCAACAGACCAATGGTCGAATGGAGAAAACAACGTATTCTGGGACGTTCTGTATATTCAAACTGCGTTCATGAATCATTGTCGGTTTTGCTGACATTAAATGAGTGAAAACCCTGCACGTGTGAATGGGCATGTAGCCAAAACATGCAGCCGCAAGCCTGCAAGCACCGTGAAACAGGAAGTGTTTTGATTGATTGGGTATTAAATGGTGACAAAAGCTCATTGGAAGAAAATGATACGCTATGTTGCCAAATTGTTTGTACTGTATGCAAAAAACACTAATAAAAAGCAATATTTTCAAAGCAATTTTCATTAATCGGGACATTGTGGGTCTTCGACTTTTTCTTCGAGATTCTTTTCGTTTTTGCTCGAGTTAAATTTCCTCTGTGTGTTTATTTGCTCATCCTCCATTGCAACCAAAGTTGCTTTTACAGTTTACACGGGATTTCCATGTAAATGGCAATGTGGCATTTAAAGAATGAGCCCCCTGTTGCCAAGCTCTTGTTAAATGTTGGCCGGCAAACAGGACAGAGTTGCCCCCTCTGGATGTGGACACTTAATCGATAATAAGCTATGTTATTAGTTGCTCCAGGTACCGCAGCCGAGTACTTCACTGAGGGTAGGGAGTGTGTGAATTGCGGCGCCATCGACACCCCTTTGTGGCGTCGCGACGGTACCGGCCACTACCTGTGCAACGCCTGTGGGCTCTACCACAAAATGAACGGCATGAACCGGCCCTTAGTCAAGCAGCCTCGTAGATTGGTACTTGTTCCTCTCATTAACTACCTCTAAGTCCGATGTTCATTAAGCATCAAAACAATGTGGTCGAACGAAAAACGTTCGCGATCGAGCTGATCTGATGATGATCTTCGGGGCGGGGGCGTCTTGTATGGGTAAGTAGACGATCACTGTCATGCATCACGCCACTGCTTTCCGGACGCAAACAAACCGTGCAGCGCTTTGGCTTAAAGGGACGTTCACAATGCCAATTCAAACCGTCGAATTTTTCGTTCGTCCACTACAGCTAAGTATTAGAGAAAAACACCCCCGATGTACGAGGCTAAGCTGCTACCGAGTCGGTTCACCCCCACCTACCTCTTTTTTTTTCGAATTGACCCAGTTAATTGAGCTTCACTTTGAGCAAATCCTGTAGACTTAATGTAATCCCCACTTTTCCGTTGTTCCAGTGGCGGCCGAGCCCGGTACCGGGGGTGTTCCCGATTACTACAAGAACTACTACGGGTACAATGGGGCCGCACGTACCCCCATGCCCCCCACTGTCATTACCGAAGAAAAAAGCAGTCGCCGATTGGTAGGTTCTTTCACATTCTCCTTCACTGTCAACGTCCCTTCACGTTCACTTCTGTAGCGTAGGCGATCAGGCTGAGTAGTTAGATTGAGTAGTTATGGTTCCGGGGTAGTTCAAGTCGCACGCTTCAGTATCGATTTGACCCAACACAGACAAGAGTGAGCCCGTATCTGGGTCGAATGTTCACTGACAATCTCGCTCATTTTTGATCGCCCTGTATAAACTCTTGTTGTAAACCAAAGTATTCCCACAAACTCTTCCTGCAGGCAGAGTGTTATGAATTTGGAAGCACTGGGATCTAGTGAACCGGAGGAGATACAAGGTCTCCTCAAGGGTTTTAAACGTTCGAAAATTCCAGCTACTTCCGGAAATATTCGAGAAAAAAACCGTCATTGAGTCAAAAGATTTTTATTTGGTCCACAAGATTACGCCATCAAATCTGGAATTCATCATTATCAAACTAAACTTTTTCAAATACGGACCTGTATGTCATGCAGGGTGATTCAAAATTGGCGACATTCCTCTGGGGGTGTTTAGGGAGTACAGAAAAAATAGTAGAAAACATTAATTCTTATCAAAAACTGAGATATGTGCAAAAAACTAGATCAGAAGTACGGCAACAATGTTTTCCAAGATAATCTGCCTCATTAACGTCACGTAAATGCACAAAAGCCCAGGTGAAAATGAAATAGGTTAGAGTAACCGGTAAATTCAACGGATGTCAACAATAACGAAGAAGAAGAAAGTCAGTAACCTACAAATAAGAAAAACATTTTGGTGATTGGTGGAGAAACCTATGGGTTTGAAAGAGCCACTATGAAATGTGGACAAGTCACAAGAGGTGTTCGAAGATCTGCCCGTTTAACGCCTAACACGTTATGGTGCACTCTTCGCAGCATTACTGGGGTCACATCTGGAGCAGCTTCTCGTATTTGGTTAATTAACACCTGCTGAATTTGTACTTCTAGACCTGAGATTTAATGTGTCCTTGTGTCCAGTGTATCTTACATAGATGGTAGGGACGTAGCCCTTTCTCGGTAATTATCCGGTGCACTAGGAAAGTATCAGGTGGTGCACATTGCTCCGAGTACTCCTGGAGGGCTCTGCTGCAATTATCCCCAATACATGTTCCCCTATGTCTGGAACCTGACCACTTCTTTGTCGTCCACTACCATCTGCCTCCATTCCTGGAACCAATCGTCCAGTGTCTCTAGCCCTTTTTTGGCGTAAATCACCCTGTATACACCAGTTCAGTTTATGAATTCTATAGTAATGCGAACGTAATTTTTTGCGTAAAAACGCGTTTTTACAAAAACCACCACTCAGAAAGTTGTTGGCACCGAGATTTTCCATCAGGTGCACATAATATCAACCGCTCACGCAAAAGCCTGCTTTTCTTGACAATCACCGCATTTTTAAACGCGTCACACGGTCACGTGTAATTGGCGACATTCACGTACGTGATAATCACCTATTTGTCACGTAAATGATGCAAAAAACCGATACTGAAGCTGCGAAACACTGGCAATTGGTTCTGATTTTTTCTTTGGACTTGTAGTAGTTGGTTTGAGGCTGCCAGTAATCGAGTCGCTGGTGCGTTCGCTAATGCTACTTTTGAATGTTTTAGTCGGCGTCACGACGCGCCGGCCTCACCTGCACCAACTGCCAAACGGCCCAAACCTCCCTATGGAGACGAAACGCCCATGGAGAGCCGGTGTGTAACGCTTGCGGTCTCTACTACAAATTGCACATGGTGGCGCGGCCATTGTCAATGAAAAAAGACACAATACAGGTAAGTGGGGAACGCAGCTGACGCCCACTGGGCACTAAAACCGGTCGTTTTGCAGACGCGGAAGCGAAAACCAAAGGGGAGCAAGTCGGGGCAGGCGAACGGCAATCCGGCCTCAAACAGAGCTGGTCTGAATAACCGGGGCAAATCAGCCGTGAAAATGGAAAACAACTCACTTGGTAAGATGGTGCTTGGACACGTCAACGTCAATGTCAACCTCACTAATTGATTGGTTGCAGATTCCTTCGCATTGCAGAACCTGTCGCATCTGCAGCAGACCAGTAACTTCGTCTACCCCACTCAGCCCCACGTGAAGCTGAGTCCCTACTCGTCTCACTCTCCGCAGAATCTGGCGCATGACTACTACGGCACGATGTTGCCTCAAACGGCCACGCCCAGTCCTCAATCCCATTCGTCTGATCTGCATTGCGACTCGCCGCACTCTCCTCTTTTGATCAACAACAACAACAACAATAACCATTCGAAAATCAACGAGCACAACTTGGATAGAGTAACAGTGGTGTCGCTGACCAAGTAGTCTTTTAGAGGTTTTACCAAACAAAAACTTTATAGTGATTGATGTGATTCCCTGCGGCACGCCACTGGACCTTGCGGGATCTCATGCTCATGCTGAGTGGATGAGCGCAAATTTTATACTCTATTTTTTGATGAGATTGTTATTTAGGGAACGAATGTACTTAGTGTTGATGACAAAGAAATGCTCTCTTGCCAATCCGCAATACGTAAAACCGGAGGGAATACGTTTTAAGGTTAGGGACCGGGAAACCCAGCAACGCTCAACTATCTACCGCTAGTTTAAGTACAAATGTTTTTTCTTGTATATATTATACAATAGTAGAGATCTATTTAGTTAAGGATGGATAACCAAAGAATTTGATAATCAAATCGTGCCTATTAAGTGTCATTCTTCCAGGTTATGTCCGCGTGGTGTCACGGTTGTAGGTCGTTTAAAATCTGCACTGTGTATGGTTAGTATATGCGGTTTAAATTGTTCTGTATGTTGTCCAAATTGTTAAATAACCCAACTCCAGCCTCACACTTTAGAGGTTAGGAGTGCTTGACGTGACATATTGTCAATACAATTATACGTTTTGTAACCGTAGATTTAAAATTGTATTCAGTTATTTCCTATACAAATTGTACAGTTACTTTAATGTACTTTAATGAACAGAGTTTTTAAATTATAGCGTAAGGTTTGTTACATATTAATACAGTTTTCAAAGTTGCAATAAGGTGTCTTTTTGATTTTTTTGCCACTTTTCATACAGTGGATTTTCAGGTGTTGACACACTAATACCAATGCGGCTTGTCGCGTCAACTCATTGTATGATGCACTAGACTCATAATACGATAAATGTGCTGGAAGGTAACAGAGGACCTAGTGTTACGTGATGTGTAGTTGCCCCTGAGCCCATGCGTCATGGGCTTTAAAGCGGTGATGCGCGTTCAATCAGTTTTTCTTTGGTTTTACTGAAGGGAGACTATGACACAGGCCGGTTGCGTGGTTTTGATGCATGGAATGAATGAAGCCGCAACATATTTTCTTCTTGTAAAGCCCAGTTGAGTTACAAGCAAATTTTCGGAGAAAAGATCCGAATATTGGAACCAATATTGAGATAACATATATTTTTCATTTGTACCAACACTGCATTATTCTTTTTATGATTCGCGAGTCGAAATTCGGACGTTAACGAACCGAGACCGAACCGAGATAAAGAAAAATTCATCAGCAGATAATTATTTTGAGCACAAACCAATTTTGGTTATCGGAAATCATATGATTCATACACTTGCAATCCGAAGTCTGCCATCTTGAATGAGGTTAAATGTTAGGTGTCATTCAAGGTGCTGCGCCGTAAGACGCGAGGTGTTATAACACATTGGCGCAGAGTGCGCCACACAACACAGTGTTACCCAGGCTCAGTTCAACAGCACGCCACCAAACATTTTCGCACCTTAATGGTGATTTTGATCGTATCCAGATCTGGCGAGTAGATAATCAGAAAAATAGAGACAAATTCGGTTTGGGTGTCAATGGCATGGGCCCGCAACATTGTTAGTGTCGGCCAGAAAAAAACTGGTAGTAGGCCTGGCTGTAACAGTTCCCAATGTTTAAACAGCTGCACCAATGCATACGCAGGCCTGGCAAACAAATGATAAGCTCATGACGAGCAGTGCCATGACAGTGGTAAGCGCTGGTGCCATTTGCTTCAAATTGACGAAGAAATTGGATACGAAACTGACGGGATGTTGCCCTAGATGTATAAAAAAGGGACTAGAACCGGCCAGTTCTGATAAACTGGGAAACATCGGCAACAGTGACCAGAATACTAGGTTCCTGCTGGTGCTTGGAAAAATTGCAAAACTAAAGTGTAATGAAAAATTATTAGCCAAGATGTCTGATGATGACCCAAAATCGAAACTTTCAGGGTTGTCGCCAATTGTCCAAAAAAGGGGCAAGTCTCAACATCGTTTGACTATAGAGAGTGATTTGGATGCACGAACTCTTCATGCAAAAAATTTGTCACTTTGAAAAGTTTGATGATGACAGCGAATCGAAACTTTCAACGTTGATACAACCAACTTTACTCAGTAAAATCCAAGTAGAGGCCGGTCTCTGCATGGTTTAGCTATAAAAAAATCCATAATTGTCCATATTGACAAATTCATTACATCATGTCTGATGATGGCACAAAGGTGAAACTTTCAGAGTAGATAGAATGGACCTTTCCCTATAACATGCACGGTTTTGGAAGGTTCTACATTGTTCAACTACAAAGAAATTAATTCCCAATTGCATGCATGTAACAAAATTCCATGCAAAAAATGAGCCACATTGAAAAATTCACCACGAAATGCCTGATGATGGCAGGAAATCGAAACTTTCAGCGTTGAATCTACCGACTTTACTCTACTAAATCCCAGTAGAGGACACTACCTACAATTTTTAGCTATGAAGAAATTAATAATTGTCAATGACATGTGTGTTGGAACCTTTCATGCAGAAATTTAGTCAAATTTGAAAATTCATTATATAATGCCTGATGATGGTACAAAAACGAAATTTTCAGAGTTGATCGAATCGACCTTTCCCTATAAAATGCGAAATGGTGAAAGATCGTATAAGGTTTTTATAGGGACAAATTAAGTTTCACTTACATGAATGTACCAAAATTCCATGCTAAAAATGAGCCACATTGAAAAATTCATCAAGAAATGCCTGATGATGGCAGAAAATCGAAACTTTCAGCGTTTAATCTACCGACTTTACTCTACTAAATCCCAGTAGAGGACACTACCTACATTTTTTAGCTATGAAGAAATTAATAATTGTCAATGACATGTGTGTTGGAACCTTTCATGCAGAAATTTAGTCAAATTTGAAAATTCATTATATAATGCCTGATGATGATACAAAATCGAAATTTTCAGAGCTGATCGAATCGACCTTTCCCTATAAAATGCGAAATGGCGAAAGATCCTATAAGGTTTTTATAGGGACAAATTAAGTTTGTCCTTACATGAATGTACCAAAATTCCATGCTAAAAATGAGCCACATTGAAAAATTCACCAGGAAATGCCTGATGATGGCAGGAAATCGAAACTTTCAGCGTTGAATCTACCGACTTTACTCTACTAAATCCCAGTAGAGGACACTACCTATAATTTTTAGCTATGAAGAAATTAATAATTGTCAATGACATGTGTGTTGGAACCTTTCATGCAGAAATTTAGTCAAATTTGAAAATTCATTATATAATGCCTGATGATGGTACAAAAACGAAATTTTCAGAGTTGATCGAATCGACCTTTCCCTA
The DNA here is from genome assembly GCA_024550625.1 of Dendroctonus valens. Classification (NCBI taxonomy): domain Eukaryota; kingdom Metazoa; phylum Arthropoda; class Insecta; order Coleoptera; family Curculionidae; genus Dendroctonus; species Dendroctonus valens. The sequence continues at coordinate 763,209 of JAJTJO010000110.1, forward strand.
TAAAATGCGAAATGGCGAAAGATCCTATAAGGTTTTTATAGGGACAAATTAAGTTTCACTTACATGAATGTACCAAAATTCCATGCTAAAAATGAGCCACATTGAAAAATTCACCAGGAAATGCCTGATGATGGCAGGAAATCGAAACTTTCAGCGTTGAATCTACCGACTTTACTCTACTAAATCCCAGTAGAGGACACTACCTACAATTTTTAGCTATGAAGAAATTAATAATTGTCAATGACATGTGTGTTGGAACCTTTCATGCAGAAATTTAGTCAAATTTGAAAATTCATTATATAATGCCTGATGATGGTACAAAAACGAAATTTTCAGAGTTGATCGAATCGACCTTTCCCTATAAAATGCGAAATGGCGAAAGATCCTATAAGGTTTTTATAGGGACAAATTAAGTTTCACTTACATGAATGTACCAAAATTCCATGCTAAAAATGAACCACATTTAAAAATTCTCCAGGAAATGTCTGATGATGGCAGGAAATCGAAACTCTTAGAATTGAAACAACCAACCACCCTCTATAAAATGCAAAAAGACTGTTCCTGCATTATTCAGTTATATGGAAATTAATTGCCGATGGCACAAATTAACGAAAGCTCCGTTTTAAAAATAAGACACATCGCATTGAAAAAATTCCCACAAAATACCTGATTAAGTCAAAAAATCGACACTTTTATACTTGATAGCACTGATCTTCCTCTACAAAACGCGGAAAACCGGAAGTTCCTACATTGCCCAGCTATGAAGAAAGCGACCACCATTGAATCGGATGCATCGAAGTTTCAAAGTAAAAATGAGTTAGCTTGCAAAATTCACCAGGAAATGTCTGATGATGGCAGGGAATCGAAACTTTCAGCGTTGACTCAACCGACTTTGCTCTATTAAATCCAACTAGTGGTCAGTACCTACAGGGCGTAGCTTTGAAGAAATTAACAATTGTCAAAGACATATGTGTTAGAAGCGTGTGTCATATTGGAAAATTCACTATATAATGTCTGATGATGGCACAAAATTGAAACTTTCAGACTTGATAAAACCGATCTTTCCCTATAAAATGTAAAATTCGGAAAGATCTTATAATTTTTAACTATAAAGAAATGGATTTTCAATTATATGAGTGTACCAAAGTGCCATGCTAAAAATAAGCCACATTCAAAAACTCTCCAGGAAATATCTGATGATGGCAGGGAACTGAAACTTTCAGAGTTGAAAGCTGCGACCTCGCACTATAGGATGCAAAAAGGCTCAACGTCCTACATTGTTCAGTTCTGGAGCACAAATGAACGAAAGCTTCCTGATGAAAATGAGACATTGAAAAATTACCCCAAAATTACCCGAGTAGAACCAAAAATCGCCACTTTCTTATTTGATACCACTGATCTTCCTCTCCAAAATGCAAGAAACAGTTTGTTTCCACATTGGTTAGCTATGGAGAAATCGACTACCAATGACTTAAATGTGCCAAAGTTCCAAATTAAAAATGAGTTAGTTTTTGGAGAATTCACCACAAAACGTCTGAGGATGGCAGAAAATCGAAACTTGCACATTTGAAGCAGGCAGCCTTTCTCTATAAAATCCATATAAAAACACGTCTCTATATGATTCCGTCTCTATATGATTCCGTCTCTAAATTAATTACCGTTTATCGTTACATGTGTGCACGAGGCTTTCATGTAAAAAATTAGTTCTGTTGAGAAAGTCCGCACAAAATATCCATCAGGAAATGTCTGATGATGACAGGATATCGAAACTTTCAGAAGTGAAACCGCGAAATGTAAAAAGGCGCAAATCCCTTATGGTATTCTATTAAACAGAGATTAATTGCAGATAACACGAATACACAAAAGCTCCCCAACATTATCTAAAATATTTCCGAAAAAATCCCCAGAAATTATCTAATGAGGACAGGAAATCAACACATTCAGACTTAATACCACTATAAAACGCAAAAACCCGCAAATCAACCACCAATCAATTGAGTGTGACAAAATTTCTCAGTAAAAATGCATTAGCTTGCAAAATTCACCACAAAATGTCTGAAGATGGCCGGAAATAGAAACTTTCACTACCGGGCTCCCTCCACAAAGTTTCTTCTTGGGCTGAGAAATGCTAGAAGACAAATCCTTGAACTATTGCCAGCTCCAATAATTCCTCAACCTCTTGAGGGATTCCCCATTCCTCCCTCAATGGGACCTAATGTGACACACCCTGTATATACCTGAACGAGGTGAAAATTGACACTGTTTGGGGAGATTTTAATGTTCAAAAGGGGGGAAAATAACCGAAAAAATCCACACCCAGACGAAACACGCAAAGAAGCGGATGGTACGACCAGGAAACGGCAACTAACAGCGATTAAAAAGTTAAACAGGTCTTGCGGGGTGGCAGATTAGAGTGTTGACAATGTCGGCGATATTTTGATAAGTTTTATTGTGCCAAGATAGACTCTATCGGGCTGTTGGGTCGCGGGGGCCGCTTCCCATCGCTAGTCGAAACTCCGCTAATCCGCTGGCCGATTTTCGGCCCCCGAAGAGCCGAATTTCCAAATTTTTCCGGCCATTTTCCAAATCGACCTTTACAAGTGGCCACCATTTTGTTGTTTGTCATGTGAGATGGCGCAGACGATACTTTCATACGTGTGCGGCAGCCACCTGAACTGTACGACTGACTATCAATCGCATTTTGTCCATCAGCGGCCGCGAATCAAGATCTCGGTTTGAAATTATCGGTTTTGGTGATTCCGTGTTTGGTGTTCGGTGCCGCTCAAAGAACTGGTAAGTCCCCATATTACTGGCTAATTTTTTCCACCCCCTTAAGCGATTCAAACTGACCCCATTGGCTCTGCGGCAATTAACCCTTTCTTGTCCAGACGAATCGGTCTGGTTGGATTTTTTATTGGCTGCATCACAACCATCAAAAATCCTCCGGGCCAAAGCTACTTGGATGCATAAACATTGACGCTGCTTGGCGCATTTTTGCCAGCTAATCGCACAACTCCCATATGAATCAATGGGATTAAGATCGGGGACGCGCGGTGGCCATTTCTATCCAGACGACCAAATGATCAATCTTTCCTTGCAAGGTGTCTCCCACAAGCTAATATTCGCTAGGTTGACGACACATCATTCCTAGAATTTTGGACTAATTGATCAGTAAAATTGTAATAGAGGAGCGGAAAAACCAAACTTTCTGGATACTTTGGTAGCGGACTTTGATCGACAAAATGTAAGCACCCCCAAGGGGAGCCAAGAAAACTGCTTTGGCTGTAATCCCTGCAGCAATGTGCCTGATGATGGCAGGAAATCGAAACTTTCTTGGCCACGACACCAGGCTTTTTTAGAAGAAAACTATACATTTCCTCGATTCTCAACCACCTCTTTTGAGTGTAGTTTGAAGCTTTTCCATATGCCTGATGATGACTGGAAATCGAAGCGCCCCTGGTTTCAACAAGGGAGTTCCTTCATTTTTGAAACCTGATTCTTTCCCCCAATACAGAGCGTTCAAAAAAATTGGAGCCTGGTCGTGTTCAATCCCGCTTGGTTCTTCCTGTCCTCGCTAGGAGCCCCCCAATAACGTGTAGACGACAGGTTCACAATATTATGCTGGCAATATCTTTTATCTGCTGATATTATTAATGCTCGAGTGAAATAATGTTAAATCAAATAAGATAATCGCGATCGGGACCGAACCACAGTGGTTCCCAGACGGGTGTTTATCGACTTCATCATCTACCTGTTCATTATCAATTTGTTAATTGATCAACAACAACAACGACGATTTCGGCTGTGTGGTTAAAATTCCGGGGTCGCTGGTGCACACGGTCCAGGCCCAAACCAGCCCTGATTTACTGAGCCAATGACTGCATTGCTACTGGCAGGTTACCCGGGCAACCAAGCCAAATTCGGGGGCAAGACCACTTGCACCACGCCAGCGAGTTGGTTTTTTTGGAAGAATTGATCCATCTAGATAATGAGCACATCAAACAAGCACCAGGCTTGAAGTGAAAAGTCATAATTGTGGCAAACGCTTTATTGACTGAGTCTGAATCAACACCTTGAACAAATAGGTGTTTTAAGTGGTAAACGAAGGATGTATTCAGCACTTTAAAACCTCTTCAAACAATATAACCGTACACAACAAGAAAAATGTGACTTTAGTGGAGCAATAAACCCTAGAATGTTTAAGTTTTTGAATTATTCACACATTAAGAGTTAAATTTCAATGTTTTAAACCGGATTTTGCAACTTTTAATGGGATTTAGTTCGTAGTTGCACAATGGGAGTTTTATTGTTTCTTATCTTCTATTGACTGAAAGTGATTCAATGGAGCAAAGTGTTGAGGGGGAAATTTGGGTCGATTCACTGCCCAACCCTGCAGTCGATCCAATTACCAAGATAAGGCAAAAAAACAGGAAAAAACCGTTCGATTTTCGTCTCTACACTTGGTTGTTTGAGAGACACGCGCGGGAAACGGAAACACTATTCAAACATCGGCCGCCCGTTACACCTTCCGATGGTAAAACGCGTTCGCACCTTCCACCAGAAAACCACAGCTGATCAGCTGGGCAACGTGATTGGTACCTGGGTGCAACCATGTCGACTATTTGGTTTGGTCGGCTGCTTCTGGCCCATGAACTTGACAAATATTTGAGAATTGTCCCAACTGTATCAGGGCGGGCCGGGGTCCCAGTTTGCAACACATTTTTTTAAACAGTCCTTTTTTTGGTAAATGAGTGTGAAGAAAACCAGAAAATTTGTGATTTTTTCATCTTCGATTGGGTTTAATTTGAGGTTTCTAACCTGTAAAATGCTAGAAGCAAAAATGTGAAAATGGACTAGGACTCAGAAACTCAGAAAAGTTGGCAATATCCGATTAATTGTTGGGACCTTTTTGATAGCTTGAATACGGAGCTCTATTTTGCTAATTGGGTTTCCTAACAAATTCCTAACCTCTAAAAAGGTAGCAGCAAAAATGCATTGACTACCGCTTTAATCTCGCAATAATATAGGGCGGCATTTGATGAATTATTGTGAATATCTCGGAAACGATTCAAATTACTCAAACAACCATTAGGACCTTTTCCGTAGAGCAACTCGAGAGCTCTTTTCCCCATCTTCAGCTTACAAAAAATTCCAAACCTCTAAAGAGCTAGACGCAAAACTAACAGCACAAACAAGCTCCCGAAATATGCTCTAGCTAAAACCAAAGTCGTCTTGTTGCAGACCATGGACACCAATGAGGAACTTGAGCATTCGCCAAGTGCCCCCAAGGCTGAACCCGCTGCGCCCCTTGTATCTGAAGAAGAAGTGAAAACGGAACCACCAGAACCGGCCATTCTGGCACAGGACGCCGGCCAGCAGACGCCACCGTCGGTGATTAAGCGCCACGTGCTGACGACGGCCGGGAAGATCGAAACGACGGACGACCAGCTGGAGGTGCAGAACGAAGAGATCGTCAACACCTCCGAGCTGAGCCCGGCGACGGAAAAGAGTCGCGTCCAGCAAGAGGTGGTTTCCTTTGAGGTGATCAGCCAGGAGGCGGCGGCCGGTTCTGAGCACTTTATCGACGCCAAACACTTCACCGTCACCAGCGAGGGCGCCAATGAAACCTTCCAGTTCTCGCAGGGCGACGCCCAGCAACAGTCCGTCTATACGCTGGAAATCGCCGATGGTACCACAGTCCCAGTGACGATCGACAACAGCGCCATTGACCAATCGGCCGATTACGCCAACCTGGAAACTGCCCAGTACCCGAACAATGGCCAGTATCCGCCCGACGGCACTCAGTACCTGCAGCAGCACCAGTACAGCACCATGCAGTTCCAGATCGATCGCAACAATGGGGAGAGCCCCCCAATCAACATCAGCAACAACAACGTCCTGGTGCGCAACAACGACCCCACGCTGGCCTCCGCCCGGTACCAGGTAAGTGACGCACGCGCCGCCCCGTGGCCGCCCTCATTGACCGCTTCCGGCTACTTTCGCCAGGACATCCGCTTCTCAAATAACTACGAGCAGCAGCTGAATCAGATCACGCTGACCGCCCCCCATCCAGGGGCGTCTTTCCAAATCACTACCGTGCCCCCTACGACCAGTGGGGCGGAGTCGTGGCCGCCCCCGAACGCCAGCCCATACCAGGGCTATCCGGGCGGCAATGTGAGCGTCCATCAGGCGGACAGCAGCACCCAACAGTACTTCCTGAACAACAATTGGACAGGGGAGGCCCTGGAAGATGGCGGCCCCGTTTCGGGCGCGCAGCGGCCATCCTCAGAGGTACTAGTCAAAGAGTGCGTTAATTGCGGCGCGAGTGTCACACCCCTTTGGCGCAGAGACGGTACCGGGCACTACCTGTGCAACGCGTGCGGTCTCTATAACAAAATTAATGGTGTGAATCGACCGCCCATTCGGCCGAGCAAAAAACCGCAGGCGGTAAGTCTTCCTGTCTCCATGGGGTTGATGTTCGTGTTGGGGTTCTAGCTTAAGTTAGGTTAGGTTCACTTCTACACGCCCCCCCCCCCCTTTTTGTCTCGTTTCTTTTTGACCGCACTTTTTCCCCACGACCTGCTGGCAGGCACTTCAAATCTCACAGCGTCTCTCTTTAAATCAACAGCAATCCCTTTGAAATTTAAAGAGCGTCTTTAAATCTAGCCATTAAATTTGCTTCTTCAAATCTCTCATGTTTTCTTATCTTTATGTCTTTATATTTAAACGGGTGTCTTTAAGTCAAGCCACCATTCCTGGATATTTTTTCTCAAACCTCTCAAATAATAACAGAAAATCTTTAGCCTGATCAATTGTATCTGTCTGTCTGTCTCTTTAAATCAATAGTGAGACCTTCCAAATATAAAGATTGTCTTTAAATCAAGTCACCAAACTTCATATCTCTAAAATGGTTTTCAAATTTTCAACTCATCAAGTGCGTTTTCGGCCAAATCAAATATCTTTAAATTAATAGCGAGACTTTTGAAACGGAATGAGTGTCTTTAAATCAAGCCACTAAACACTCTTGTGTGTTGTTTCTTCAAACCTTTCAAAAGATAACTTAAAATCCTTGGATTCATCAAGTGGGTTTGTCTTTAAATCAATAGCGAGACTTTTGAAATAGAAAGATTGTCTTTAAACCAACCCACCAAACTTCCTTAGAGCTTGATCCGTTGTATCTCTAAAATGGTTTTCAAATTTTCAACTCATCAAGTGCGTTTTCGGCCAAATCAAATATCTTTAAATTAATAGCGAGACTTTTGAAACGTAATGAGTGTCTCTAAATCAAGCCACTAAACACTTCTGTGTGTTGTTTCTCAAACCTTTCAAATGATAACCGAAAATCCTTGGACTCATCAAGTGTGTCTCTCTTTAAATCAATAGCGAGACTTTTTAAAGATAAAGAGTGTCTTTAAACCAAGATACAAAACTCTCAAATCTCTCACTTGTTCTCATATTATTGGACCCACCAAACGGGTTTATTTAAATTTTTTTTTCAATTTCAACGAGTGTCTTTAAATCAAGCCACCAAACACTCCTGTGTATTGTTTCTTCAAACCTTTCAAAAGATAACTTTAAATCCTTGCTTCTTTGTCTTTAAATTTTAAAGAGTATCTTAAAATCAAGTCACCGAACGAATAAGGTGAAAGCCTTGAACTAATTAAGTCTTTTCACAACTTTCTCAGATTTTGTTCCTTCAAATTTTCCAAGTTTTCAAGTGCGTTTGTGTCCAATTAAATATCTTTAAATCAACAGCGGCAGCTTTAAATTTTCTGTTGCGAATTATTGTTTCGTCAAATTTCTCAGCTGTTTTCAGATTCTTAGACATAGAAAATGAGTCTCTGTTTTTACATTTTAATGAGTATCTTTAAATCAAATTACGTCAAATCATCAATGTTGACTCTATCTTTAAATCAATAGCGCGATTGTTAAAATATAAAGAGAAATATGAACCAAACCATGAAACTTTCTAAGACCTTGATCTTTAATATCTCAGAAATTTTTGAACTTTTCAACTGCGTTTTCGGTCAAATTAAAGATATTTGATATAATCAAGAGCGACAGATTTAAATGTTGTAGAATCTGCTATTGTTTTCTCAAATCTCTCACTTGTTTTCATATTCTCGGACCCATCAATTGCCTCTTGGTTTTTACATATTAAAGAGTGTCTTTAAATCAAGCCACCAAACACTCTTAGGTCTTGTTGAAACAACGAATAGCATAAAATCCTCGAACTCATTAAGTGTGTTTTTGTCTTTAAATCATTAGCGCGACTTTTTTTCCGAAGAAAGTTTTCAATTATAGAACTCGTCAAGTGCGTTTTGGTCAAATCACATATCTTTAAATCAATAGCGCCAGCTTTGAATGTTACGGAGTGTTTTTGACTATCAAGCTTTTGTTCTGGGGCATGGTTTCTTTGAATCCCCAAAATATTTTCACATTCTGTAGATCATCAAAGGCGCCCCTGTCTTTAAATCAATAGCGAGTGCTTTCAACTTGAAGGAGTGTCTTTAAATCAGTCTAGCAAGCATCTCAACTGGGTGTCTTTACATCAAGCTTGACAGTTTTGACAAATGCTCTAGTTTAGCAAAAACTGATCTTCTGAAGAAGGTTCTTTGTTTCCGCTCCGAAACGTTGCACCCAATTTCAGGCTACGCCTAATTTGGGCAATAAACTCTTGAAGCACATGGCTGTTTGCTAATGTGTTCTACACAAGTAAATACACTTTTATATGGTTGTGTACGTCGAAGGAATTTGGGCTGTTCTCATTGAAAGTGTGAAGCCCATAGGCGTCCAGGTGGATTCTAGTGAATTATTTGAACTTCTGGCCTTTTCCATTTGGAGTTCGGTCTCGTTCGATTCGAATTTATTGCCAGCACTGGATCAATATTGACAGGGTGGCACTTCAAAGTAGAACCACTGGGAATTTGATAACACACGGTCGATGATACACATGTGCTTGTGTAACCAAGGTAAATGGGTCGTATTTGAGCAAGCTGATAACGGAAATTCGGTGTTTGGCTTCTCTGCAAGTCATCGCTCGTTCAATTGACACTTTCAAAATATTTTTTTTAAATATAATAAATGCCTGCCATCAATGGGGATAAGCGCATTGGTTTTCTGCGAAAACTATCATTCACAACAGCACATCCAGTCATTTTTATCTATGATTAAGGACGATAAGAGACACCACACTAATTGCAAGAGGTTTACTAGCATGAAAGCGAGAATTGGGCAGATTTAATCGCGGTCGTGAACCTGATGGCTTTTTCAGACCAGCAACCGAAGAAACGGGGTGACTTGTGCCAACTGCAAAACGACCAACACCACACTGTGGAGGCGAAACAATCAAGGCGAGCCTGTTTGCAATGCCTGCGGATTGTACTTTAAACTGCATGGGGTAAGTTTGAAACTCTTTTTTTTCTCATTTAGCTGGCCCTCAGTGTCTTTAAATCCACTCTCTGGTTAAAGACACCTGCTAAAGTGCACGCCTTTGCCTTTCAAGTCGACAATTTTCAATTCGGTTCCACCGCAATATCTTTAAATCCACTGAGCAGTTTATCTTTAAGTCAACCCAAAGTTCAATGTGTTTTCAGGCGAGTTGGCAAAGTTTTGATATCTTTAAATTCACTGGAAATCCTGGAAAGTAAACAGCTTTAAATCCAGTCTGTATTTGCATTTAACTACATAGCGCAAAGTTTTGGTATTGTATCAACACCTAAATGGCGCAGTATGAAAACAAAGTATCTTTAAATCCAGCTGATTTTCGGCTGTTTTTGGGCCCTGCAACTAAAATTGCAATTCTCTCGTCAACTGTCTTTAAATCCAGTTAGGATTTACTGACTTACTTTAAAGAAACTCTCGAGTACAAAGCACAACGTTTTTTATCTTTAAATCCAGTGAACTGTATTTAAAAACCATGTGTTTAAACGAAAGCAAGTTTTTAACAAAAAATCTCTCAATTTTTCACTTTAAAATTCAGTAAACTGTCTTTAAATTCTGCAGTACCTAATAAATCTCAGGTGAGAGTACGCGAGGTCTTTAATTCAATTCCTTTTTCGCGACGTTGAATGGCAAATCACAAAGTTTCATATCTTTAAAACCTGTGTCTTTAAAACCTGGGGTGTTGAGGCAGAATTTACTGGGACCTTCAAATCCAGCTACATGCCAATGAATCGTTTTTTCACGATGTTGACCGGGAAATCGCTAGGGTTGTGATCTTTAACTCCAGTAAACTGTCTTTAAAACCTATCGATCCGAATGACTTCTAATTGAGTGTCTTTAGGCAAAAGTGAGTGCCATTTTTTAATGCGTTTAGAAGCAATTAATTGAGTTTTTAAGAACCTTGAGTTGAGAGTCGCCAAATTTTTTTTCTTCGAATTCAACTGTCTTTAAAACCTGTGGTTCCTAGGGACTTTGAGGTGTCGGTACTTGGGGGAAATTTAGTGAGATCTTTAAATCCAGTTACTTGATAATAAATTACTTTTTAACAACATCGACCTGCAAATCGATTAGTTTCCTATCTTTAAAACCAAAAAATTGTCTTTAAAACCTAGCGATCTGAATTACGTCTCATTGAGTGTCTTTAGGCAAAAGTGAGTGAAATTTTTTGGTGCGTTTAGAAGCGCTTAGTTGACTTTTTAAGAACCTTGAGTTGAGAGTCGCCAAATTTTTCTCTTTGAATTCAACTGTCTTTAAAACGTGTGGTTCCTAAGGCCCTTGAGGATCTTTAAATCCAGTAAACTGTCTTTAAAACCTAGCGATTTGAATTACGTCTAATTGAGTGTCTTTGGGCAAAAGTGAGTGAAATTTTTCAGTGCGTTAGAAGCAATTAATTAAGCCTTTTTTAAAACCTTGAGTTGAGAGTCGCCAATTTTTTTTTTCTTTTAATTCAACTGTCTTTAAAACATGTTGTTCCTAAGGACCTTGAGGTGTCGGTGTTTGGGGAAAATTCAGTTAGTTCTTTAAATCCAGTTAATGGGCAATAAATCACTTTTGAACAACATGACCTGCAAATTGATGAGCTTTTTATCTTGAAATCCAGTAAATTGTCTTTAAAACATAGCGATTTGAATTACGTCTAATTGAGTGTCTCTAGGCAAAAGTGGGTGAAATGTTTAAGTGCGTTTAGAAGCAATTAATTGACTTTGTAAGAACCTTCAATTGAGAGTCGCCAAATGTTTTTCTTTTAATTCAATTGTCTTTAAAACCTGTGATTCCTAAGGCCCTTGAGGTGTCGGTGTTTGAGGGAAATTGGGTGAGATCTTTAAATCCAGTTAATGGGCAATAAATCACTTTTTAACAACATCGACCTGCAAATCGATCAGTTTCTTATCTTTAAATCCAGTAAATTGTCTTTAAACCCTAGCGATCTGAATTACGTCTAATTGAGTGTCTTTAGGCAAAAGTGAGTGAAATTTTTTGGTGCGTTTAGAAGCGCTTAATTGACTTTTTAAGAACCTTGAATTGAGAGTCGCAAAATTTTTTTTTTTAATTCAACTGTCTTTAAAACCTGTGGTTCCTAAGGCCCTTGAGGATCTTTAAATCCAGTAAACTGTCACTAAAACCTAGCGGACTGAATTACGTCTAATTGAGTGTCTTTAGGCAAAAGTGAGTGACAGTTTTTAGTGCGTTAGAAGCAATTAATTGACTTTTTAAAAACCTTGAATTGAGAGTCGCCAAATTTTTTTTCTTTGAATTCAACTGTCTTTAAAACCTGTGGTTCCTAAGGGCCTTGAGTTGTCGGTGTTCCGGGGAAAATCAGTGGGGTATTTATATCCAGTTACTTGACATTAAAGCACATTTTAACAACATCGACCTGCAAATTGATGAGCTTTTTATCTTTAAATCCAGTAAATTGTCTTTAAAACCTAGCGATTTGAATTACCTCTAATTGAGTGTCTTTAGGCAAAAGTGAGTGAACTTTTTTAGTGCGTTAGAAGCAATTAATTGACTTTTTTAAAACCTTGAGTTGAGGGTCGGCAATTTTTTTTTCTTTGAATTCAACTGTCTTTAAAACATGTGGTACCTAAGGCCCTTAAGGTGTCGGTGTTTGGGGGAAATTAAGTGAGATCTTTAAATCCAGTTACTTGACATTAAAGCACATTTTAACAACGTCGAATTGCAAATTGATGAGCTTTTTATCTTTAATTCCGGTAAACTGTCTTTAAGACCTAGCGATCTAAATGAGCGCCTTTAGGCAAAAGAGGGATGTTTAAATCCATTTAGTGATCGCCTTTTTAAGAACCTTAAATTCAGAGCTGCCAATTGTCTTTTCTTTGAATTCAACTGTCTTTAAAACCTGTCGTTCCTGAGGAGTTCGAGGTGGTAGTGTAGGGGGTAAATCGCTGAAATTTTTAAATGTAGTAACTTGACAATAGATCACTGTTTAACAACATCCACATGCAAATTGATGAGCTTTTTATCTTTAAGTCCAGTAAACTGTCTTTAAAACCTAGAGTTCGTAATTACCTCTAAATCGGGCAAAAATGAGAGATCTTTAAATCCATTTGTATGTCACTGATTGACTTTTTAAGGACTTTGAATTGAAAATCGAAAATTTTCTCACTTTAAGTCCAACTTGTCTTTAAAACCTGCCGTTCCTAAGGACTTTCAAGTGACTATCTGCCCAAAAATCAATGAGTTCTTTAAACCCAGTTGCTAGCCATTAAATATTTTTTGCGAGGTTGACTTGCAAATCGCTCCTATCTTTAAACCCAGTAAACTGTCTTTAAAATCTGGGGAGTTCGTATTGGACTTGAGGAGCTGAGGGCAAAACTAGGAAATATCTTTAAATCATTTGCCAACGAGTTATGATATTGGGATGCGGTTTTTGTTGATTGAAATGATTTCGAACGGACAACATACAGGGTGGTCAGGTTCAGTAGTGGATGGACATACAGGGCATTGCGTCGATTGGGGCCAAATTTGGGAGATGAAAAGCGATAGTTTTGGAAATCGATAGGAATTGTTAGGCAGGTCGAAACAGCGGACGAAGATAACGGGTTGGCTAGGCCAGACACCATGTCTGTTCCAGTAGGTTCTAATCTAAGATATGCCCAATATTTGTCGTGATACACAGTATCTTCGAATGATAATGCTGCTATATCAGTTTATCCACCGGGGGTGATAATATGCAAAATCGCTTGATACAGACCCACAATAACAACAACGAAAAAATCTCTGGTAAATATAAGATATCTCTTTTATCTGTTACGTTGGACCAAGATAATTTTCACTCGGTTTCCTTTTAAAAGGTGTGGAATGGAGTTATCAATCGGAGGTTGTGCCGCAAAGATATATAAGTCGGAAAAGGCGCTCGGGCTCGTTTTGCCGGAAAGTGACTTTACAATTGCAAATTGTAGAACCGTCCCAAGAACCCACACAGTTGATCCACGTCAAATACGTTCGCTCGGAAAAACAAGAACCCGTGAAATGTTTGCCAAGGGATTAGACTGGTGCCTTAGAATTAAAGTTATGCGTAATCCGGCCGTGACGCAAAACTTGCGCAAATACGAGAATACAGAGTGAAAAAGTCGAGAGGGCAAAGTGCAGTGCAAACAGAGGCGCGCCAATGGAATTGAGTCCTAATTACGTGTTGTTTTTTCGCTTTTTCAAGGTAAACCGACCAATCAGCATGAAGAAGGAGGGCATCCAGACGAGGAAGCGACGCCCTAAGAATACGGCGGCCGTTCAAAACGGCCCCGCCATGTCGCCAATGTCTCAAAGAATCAGTAAGTACCCATTTATTTTTAGTAGAAAAACTCAAGTTTCTTGGAATGGGTGCATACGTGCAGAACGTTGGCCACATTAGATAAAATTCAAGTGCTGAACAAATAACGATTAGAGACGAGGGCAGATAAGTGACGTGTGTTGTCGAATATATCGATAAAAAACCGCTTTATTGGCCCCAATAACTCCAGCGAACAATAAAGTGAGTTTTTCGGAAAACTTGCCACTTGACATGGTCTGGGATCGAAAACATCTAATGAACAGTGGCGCGCAGATTCTCATAAATCCCAATCAATTCCTGGGAGGCAACGCGGTTTTATTCGGCCCGCCCATCGGCCTGGGCTTGTCCCCATTGATTTCCTAACTGCTGAATATTTCTACTCCAGCACAATGTGCGACATCTCGTGGTCAGAGTTAGTACAGGCAAACGGTTTGAGTTACCGTAAGCTACGGTTTGGCGATCATCCAGTACGTGGTCACGCCCCAAGACGGTTTAAATGAAATGCTGCAGGCGCAGGAATTCACACATTAAAGCGACAAAGGAAACACACAGTAAATAAATTTATTGAAAACTTTAGCTTCAATTTTTGTGAAACTTTTCTGGGCGCAATCGAGAATTACAACATTACAAAAAACTATTTGTTACGAGCTACTGGGTCAAAAAAACCGAACTTCCATCCGTATGAAACCTTTGACTGTGTATCCAGAGAAAATGTTACTGATATACTCAACTTCAACTTCGGAAAATTTAGCTTCAATCGAAGCTGAAACTGATTTGTTACGAGCTTGCAAACTTGCACCAACAAACCGCAACTTGCACATACATAGCACAGGAGAAAATTCTGAACTTCCAAATTAAAGGAAGTTGCAGGATGCCATTTCCACATGACGCAACTAATATAGTCAGCTACATTTCAACAAAATTTGCAGTCAATCGAAGCTGAAACTGATTTTTTACGAGCTTCCAAACTTAGGGCAACTAACCGCAATTCGTCGACGCATTTGCACAGGAAAAAATTGTGAACTTCCAAACCAATCGAAGTTTCAACGTTCGTATGGTGTAACTAATATACTCAGCTATATCTAGACAAAATTTGGCTTTGATTCAAGCTGAAGCTGATATTTTGCGAGCTTGCAAACTTGGACCAACAAACCGCAGCCTGCACACACATTAGTTCAGGAGAAAATTCTGAACTTCTAAATTAACGGAAGTGTTAGCGTTTCGCTTTCATATGGCGTAACTGATACAGTCAGCTACATCTGGACACAATTTGCCTTCAATTGAAGCTGAAACTGAGAATTTACGAACTTCCAAACTTAGGTCCACAAAGCGCAACTTGCCTGCACATTCGCACAGGAGAAAATTATAAACTTGCAAGCCAACGTACATTTCAACATGCCACTCATGTAACTGATATACTCAGCTACATTTGAAAAAATTTTCTTTCAATCGAAGCTGAAACTTATTTAAAAAAACCGCAACTTGCCTACAAATTCGCACACGAGAAAATTCAGAACTTCCAAACTAACGAAAGTTTTAGTATTTTATTGTCACATGGCGTAACTGATATAATTAGCTACATCTGGACAAAAGTTGCTTTCAATCGAAGCTGATACTGATTTTTTACGAACTTAAAACCTTACAAACTGCCCCATGCCTACACATTCGCACAGAAAATAATTCTAAACTTCCAAACCAACGGAAATTTCAACATAGCACTCTCACCTGGCGTGGTGTAACTGATATACTCAGCTACATTTCGATAAATTATGTTTCAATCGAAGCTGGAACTGATTTTCTTACGAGGTTCCAAACTTAGGTCAAGAAACCGCAACCTGCAGGCGCTTTTGCACAGAAAAGAAATCTCAACCTCTAAAGTAACAGAAGTTTCAACATTATATTTTCGCAACGTGTAGCCGATATAATCAGCTACATCTGTCCAAAAGTGGCCGTCAATTGAAGCTGTAGCTGATTTTGTACGAGCTTCCAAACTTGGGTGAACAAATAGCAAATTGCCTACACATTCGCAGAGAAAAAAAATCTGAACTTGCCAACTAACTGAAGTTTCACGTTTCGACTTTCACAAGCTGTAACTGATATACTCAGCTACATCTGAACAAAATTTGCGTTCAATCGAAGGTACAGCTGATTTTCTACGAGCTTCCAAACTTGGGTCAACAAACAGCAACTTGCAGAGAAAACATTCACTCACGAGAAAATTTGCAACTTCCAAACTAACGAACGTTTTCGTATTTTAATGTCACATGGCGTAACTAATATAATCAGCTACATCAGGACAAAAGTTGTGTTCAATCGAAGCTGATACTGATTTTTTAGGAACTTAAAATCTTAGGTCAACAAAGTGCAACCTACACATTCGTACAGAAGAAAACTGTAAAATTCAAAACAAACGTAAATGTCAACATAGATCTCGCACGCGGCGTGGTATAACTGATATACTCAGCTACATTTCGATAAATTATGTTTCAATCGAAGCTGAAACTGATTTTCTCACGAGGTTCCAAACTTAGGTCAAGAAACCGCAACCTGCAGGCGCTTTTGCACAGAAAAAAATTCTCAACTTCCAAAGTAACAGAAGTTTCAACATTATATTTTCACAACGTGTAGCCGATATAATCAGCTACATTTGTCCAAAATTGGCCGTCCATTAAAGCTGCAACTGATTTTGTACGAGCTTCCAAACTTAGGTGAACAAATCGCAAATTGCCTACACATTCGCACACGAAAAAATTCTGCACTTGCAAATTAACTGAAGTTTCAGGATTCCACTTTTATAAGCTGTAACTGATATACGCAGCTACAACTGAACAAAATGTGCTTTCAATCGAAGCTGAAACTGATTTTCTACGAGCTTCCAAACTTAGGTCAAGAAACCGCAACTATCAGGCGCTTTTGCACAGAAAAAAAATCTCAACTTCCAAACTAACGGAAGTTTCATCATTATATTTTCACAACGTGTAGCCGATATAATCAGCTACATCTGTCCAAAATTGGCCTTCAATTGAAGCTGTAACTGATTTTGTACGAGCTTCCAAACTTGGGTGAACAAATCCCAAATTGCCTACACATTCGCACACGAAAAAATTCTGAACTTGCAAATTAACTGAAGTTTCGCGTTTCCACTTTCACAACCTGTAACTGATATACTCAGCTACATTTGAACAAAATTTGCGTTCAATCAAAGGTACAGCTGATTTTGTACGAGCTTCTAAACTTGGGTCAAGAAACCGCAACCTGCAGGCGCTTTCGCACAGAAAAAAGTTCTCAACTTTCAAACTTACAGAAGTTTCAACAGTATATTTTCACAATGTGTAAGAGATATAATCAGCTTCAAAACTGGCCGTCAATTGAAGCTGT
This sequence comes from Dendroctonus valens, assembly GCA_024550625.1. Classification (NCBI taxonomy): domain Eukaryota; kingdom Metazoa; phylum Arthropoda; class Insecta; order Coleoptera; family Curculionidae; genus Dendroctonus; species Dendroctonus valens. The sequence continues at coordinate 780,319 of JAJTJO010000110.1, forward strand.
AGCTGATTTTGTACGAGCTTCCAAATTTGGGTGAACAAATCGTAAATTGCCTACATATTCGAACACAAAAAAAATCTGAACTTGCCATCTAGCTGAAGTTTTACGTTTCCACTTTCACAAGCTGTAACTGATATACTCAGCTACATTTGAACAAAATTTGCGTTCAATCGAAGGAAAAACTGATTTTCTACGAGCTTCCAAACTTGAGTCAACCAACTGCAACTTGCAGAGATAACATTCACTCACGAGAAAATTCTCAACTTCCAAACCAACGAAAGTTTTCGTATTTTATTGTCACATGGCGTAACTAATATAATCAGCTACATCAGGACAAAAGTTGCGTTCTGATCGAAGCTGATACTGATTTTTTAGGAACTTGAAACCTTAGGTCAACAAACTGCAACCTACACATTCGTACAGAAGAAAACTGTAAACTTCAAAACCAACTTAAATTTCAACATAGATCTCGCACGTGTCGTGGTGTAACTGATATACTCAGCTACATTTCGATAAATTATGTTTCAATCGAAGCTGAAACTGATTTTCTCACGAGGTTCCAAACTTAGGTCAAGAAACCGCAACCTGCAGGCGCTTTTGCACAGAAAAAAATTCTCAACTTCCAAAGAAACAGAAGTTTCAACATTATATTTTCACAACGTGTAGCCGATATAATCAGCTACATCTGTCCAAAATTGGCCGTCCATTAAAGCTGCAACTGATTTTGTACGAGCTTCCAAACTTAGGTGAACAAATCGCAAATTGCCTACACATTCGCACACGAAAAAATTCTGCACTTGCAAGTTAACTGAAGTTTCAGGATTCCACTTTCACAAGCTGTAACTGATATACTCAGCTACAACTGAACAAAATTTGCGTTCAATCGAAGGAAAAACTGATTTTCTACGAGCTTCCAAACTTAGCTCTACAAACCGCAACTTGCAGGCGCTTTTGTACAGAAAAAAATTCTCAACTTCCAAACTAACAGAAGTTTCAACATTATATTTTCACAACGTGTAGCCGATATAATCAGCTACATCTGTCCAAAATTGGCCTTCAATTGAAGCTGTAGCTGATTTTGTACGAGCTTCCAAACTTAGGTGAACAAATCGCAAATTGCCTACACATTCGCACACGAAAAAATTCTGAACTTGCAAATTAACTGAAGTTCCACGTTTCCACTTTCACAAGCTGTAACTGATATACTCAGCTACATTTGAACAAAATTTGCGTTCAATCGAAGGAAAAACTGATTTTCTACCAGCTTCCAAACGTAGGTCAAGAAACCGCAACCTGCAGGCGCTTTTGCACACGAGAAAATTCTCAACTTCCAAACTAACCGAAGTTTCAGGATTCCATTTCCACATTGCGCAGCTGATATACTGAGCTACATGTCAACAAAATTTAGCTTCAATCGAAGCTAAAAATCATTTTTGAGAAGCTTGCAAACTTGTGCCAAAAAACGCCGATTGCAAACATTTAAAGAAAAATGTAGAACTCCCAAACTACTGGAGGTTTTCATATAGTAATCAGATACAGTGAAGCTGATATACTCAGCTAAAACTTGACGAAACGTGGCTTAAATTGCAGGTGAAACTGGTTTTTCTGGAGCTTTCCAACTTGTGCCAAAAAAGGCCGCTTGCAAACATTTAAAGAAAAATTCAGATCTCCCAAACTAATGGAAGTTTCCAAATTGTAATTTCACATGATGTAACTGATACATCGAACTAATATACAACGAATTTTGATTGTAATTGGAATGAAAACTGATTTTTCAAAAGTTTCCAAATTTGGGCTAATAACCGCTGCTTATAAACATTTAAAAAAAATAAAAAACTCCCTAACTAATAGAAACTTTCATTTGGTAATCAGGCACGGTGTAACTGAGAAACTCAGCTGTAATTGGACAAAACTTCATGTGAATTGAAGGTAAAACTGAATTTTCAGGAGCTTCCAAACCCGTGAAAATAAACGGCACTTGCATCAATCATTGTACACACGACACAAGAAAAATTCTAAACTCCAAAATAATGGAAGTTTTGAGACTGCAATTGCACATGAAATAGCTGATATATTGGGAAACAAATATGCAAAATTTGACTTCAATTGCAGTTGAAGCTGATTTTTCAGCAACACAAAAAACCTCAACTTTGAGTCAAAAAAGCCCTTGAGAATTCCCTTTATACATGCTATTACTCGTCCACTGCTATTCGAGAACATTTGGTTTAAATTGGAGCGAAACCTTAGCTTTAAAAAGCTCCCAAACTTGTGCCAAAAACCGCAATTTGCAGAAAAACTTCCTTAAGCCTGAGAAATCCTCGATAGAAATTCGACAATTGAGCTCTCAAAACTCTTCAACTCTGAGCTTTGGAAGCAAACGGAAGCTGATTGGTTTTGGTTTTATGTTCACAGATAATCAGACCATGTACTTCAACAGTATGCAGACAGAGGCGGACTTGACCGAACAATACCAATTGCCTCACACCATAAGCACGAACGTTCCATACCAGCAGCCTCAGTACCACCGACAGATCCAGACTAGTGACCATTTGAACCGGCAAATGGCCAAGTAAGTAAGTACTTCAAGTAAAGGCTGCTTCCACCATCACTGATCTAGTCTCCAGAGATTTTGCGTCCTAAATACCCCGATTGTTTTGCAGCGTCAACCCTTTGCAGTCTACTTTGACAACTGACTCGGACCACGCCCGAGTATTTGGCACTTCTTCGCCTCAAGTGTCTTTCCATGTGGAGGAACACTCCGAAGAGACTGAGCTGCACTAGCCCTACTTTACTATACCTAAGCCTGTTTCTTTTGTATTTTTATACGTTACCACTTTTATATGAAATTATTATATATTTTCTTCGTGCGTCTTACCCGTTAGCTGAAACGTTCTTACCACCAAAGGGCACGCGGACTAAATGCAACTACTTAAGCTCTATCCATTCCCTGAACTGTACAACTTGTACATAAAAAAGGGCTGTAAATTTGCCAAGATATTAGATCTAGCCTTAGCCAATTAGTTCTGTACAAATATGCCAAAGGTTACATTTTAAGGCCGTGTGAACTAGTATTTATTTATTAAATTTGTTTATTATTAGCACGTTTGCACATCAGCTTCTCGCAAAACCAAAGCCTCTAGTTTAAGTCTACATTTGCCATTTCGTTTGTTAACAGATAGAAACGATCAGAGTTTGTTTATTTATATAAGTCTTGTGGAACAATCGAATTTTATTATTATTTATCTTTAATAAACCGTTTTAATCCGCTTTGTTCCATTGGATCTGTTTGAAATGGGCTGCACAAGAGCTTGTTGCAAAGCTCTAAAAACTTTAGAGTGTTCGTAAGTTGCAACTTGCACACACATAGAAAAAAATCTGTACCTACTCCTAAAATAGTGGATGTTTCCATATTGGACTTATACATGATGTAGCTGATACATTTGACTACAACTGTACCAAATCTGGCTTCAATCGCAATTGAAACTGATGGTTTAGCAGCTGCGAAACTTGGCCCGAAAAACCGGCGTTTGTATACATTTGGAAAAAACTTCTCAACTCCTAAACTAGAGCAAGTTTCCAGGTTTTAACCGCAACTGATGTAACCGATACATTGGGCTACAACTGGTCAAAATTTGAATTCGATGGGAGTTGCAGCTGATCTTTCAGCAACTTCCAAATATGACCCGAAAAACGCCACTTGCCGACACTTCGAAAAAAACCTCTCAGCTCCAAAAGCAGCGATACTTTTCCTGTCGGAATTACATATGATGTAACGGATACATTAGGCTACAACTAGGAAAATGTTTGATTCAATTGGAGTTGAATCCGTGGTTTGACCAACTTCCAACCTGGAGCTAAAAAACCGACTCTTGCGGACGCTTCTGAAAAAATCAGAACTTCCAAACCGGAGGAAGTTTCCAGGCTGTAATTACATATGGTGTAGCTGATACATTGGGCTACAACTAAACAAAATTTGACTTCAATCGGAGTTGAAGGCGATTTTTCAGCAACTTCCAAATATGACCCAAAAACGCCACTAGCCGACACTTCGAAAAAAACGCTCAGCTCCAAAAGCAGTGGAAATTTTCCGATTGTAATTACAAATGATGCAACGGATACATTATGCTACAACTAGGGAAATGTTTGATTCAATTAGAGTTGAATCCGCGGTTTGACAAACTTCCAACCTGGAGTTAAAAAACCGCCACTTGCGGACCCTTCTGAAAAAATCAGAACTTTCAAACCGGAGGAAGTTTCCAGGCTGTAATTACATATGGTGTAGCTGATACATTGGGCTACAACTAAACAAAATTTGACTTCCATCGGAGTTGAAGGCGATTTTTCAGCAACTTCCAAATATGACTCGAAAAACGCCACTTGCCGACACTTCAAAAAAACTCTCAGCTCCAAAAGCAGTGGAAATTTTCCGATTGTAATTACAAATGATGTAACGGATACATTATGCTACAACTAGGAAAATGTTTGATTCAATTAGAGTTGAATCCGCGGTTTGACAAACTTCCAACCTGGAGTTAAAAAACCGCCACTTGCGGACCCTTCTGAAAAAATCAGAACTTTCAAACCGGAGGAAGTTTCCAGGCTGTAATTACATATGGTGTAGCTGATACATTGGGCTACAACTAAACAAAATTTGACTTCCATCGGAGTTGAAGGCGATTTTTCAGCAACTTCCAAATATGACCCGAAAAACGCCACTTGCCGACACTTCGAAAAAAACTCTCAGCTCCAAAAGCAGTGGAACTTTTCCGATTGTAATTACATATGATGTAACGGGTACATTATGCTACAACTAGGAAAATGTTTGATTCAATTAGAGTTGAATCCGCGGCTTGACAAACTTCCAACCTGGAGTTAAAAAACCGCCACTTGCGGACGCTTCTAAAAAAATCAGAACTTCCAAACCGGACGAAGTTTCCAGATTGTAATAATATATGATGTAACGGATACATTAGGCTACAACAAGGCAAATTTGCGCGTGAATCGGAGTTGAAGTTGACCTCTTAACAACTTCCTAACATCAGCTAAAAAACAGACTCTGGCGGTCATTTCAGGGAAAATGTTGAAGCCCACAACAAAAAGAAGTTTCCTGGAAACAATTGTACAAGTTGTAGCTGATAGTTTGAGCTACAACTAGACATGATTTGATTTTAATTGGAGTTGAATCAGCGTCCTCAGCAACTTCCAAACTTGAGCAAAAAACGACACTTGCGGACGCTTCTAAAAAAATCAGAACTTCCAAACCGGACGAAGTTTCCAGATTGTAATAATATATGATGTAACGGATACATTAGGCTATAACAAGGCAAATTTGGGCGTGAATCGGAGTTGAAGTTGACTTTTTAGCAACTTCCAAACATCAGCCAAAAAACAGACTCTGGCGGTCATTTCAGGGAAAATGTTGAAGCCCACAACAAAAAGAAGTTTCCTGGATATGATTATCCAAGTTGTAGCTGATAGTTTGAGCTACAACTAGGCATGATTTTATTTTATTTGGAGTTGAATTCGCGTTTTCAGCAACTTCCAAACTTGAGCAAAAAAACCGACACTTGCGGACGCTTCTAAAAAAATCAGAACTTCCAAACTGGAGGAAGGTTCCAGGCTGCAATTATATATGGTGTAACGGAAACATTGGGCTACAATAAGGCAAATTTGGGGCTTAATCGGAGTTGAAGTTGACCTTTTAGCAACTTCCAAACATCAGCCAAAAAACAGACTCTCGCGGACATTTCAGGGGAAATGTTGAAGCCCACAACAAAAAGAAGTTTCCTGGATATAATTATACAAGTTGTAGCTAATAGTTTGAGCTACAACTAGACATGATTTGATTTTAATTGGAGTTGAATCAGCGTCCTCGGCAACTTCCAAACTTGAGCAAAAAACGACACTTGCGGACGCTTCTAAAAAAATTAGAACTTCCAAACCGGAGGAAGTTTCCAGATTGTAATAATATATGATGTAACGGATACATTAGGCTACAACAAGGCAAATTTGGGCGTCAATCGGAGTTGAAGTTGACTTTTTAGCAACTTCCAAACATCAGCCAAAAAACAGACTCTGGCAGACATTTCAGGAAAAATGTTGAAGCCCACAACAAAAAGAAGTTTCCTGGAAATAATTGTACAAGTTGTAGCTGATAGTTTGAGCTACAACTAGACATGATTTGATTTTAATTGGAGTTGAAAGAGCGTCCTCAGCAACTTCCAAACTTGAGCAAAAAAACCGACACTTGCGGACGCTTCTAAAAAATCAGAACTTCCAAACTGGAGGAAGGTTCCAGGCTGCAATTATATATGGTGTAACTGATTCATTGGGCTACAACATGGCAAATTTGGGCGTCAATCCGAGTTGGAGTTGACTTTGTAGCAACTTCCAAACATCAGCCAAAAAACAGACTCTGGCGGACATTCAAGGAAAATGTTACACCCCACAACAAAAAGAAGTTTCCTGGATATAATTATAAAAGTTGTAGCTGATACTTTGAGCTACAACTAGACATGATTTGATTTTAATTGGAGTTGAATCCGCGTCTGCAGCAACTTCCAAGCTTGAGCAGAAAACTGACACTTGCGGAGGCTTTAAAAAAAATCAGAACTTCCAAACCGGAAGAAGTTTCCAGGCTGTAATTATATGTGGTGTGAGGGATACATTGGGTTACAACAAGGCAAATTTGGGCGTCAATTGGAGTTGAAGTGACTTTTTAGCAACTTCCAAACATCAGCCAAAAGACAGACTCTGGCGGACATTTCAGGAAAAATGTTGAACTTCGCAACAAAAAGAAGTTTCCTGGATGTAATTGTACAAGTTGTAGCTGATAGTTTGGGCTACAACTAGACATGATTTGATTTTAATCGGAGTTGAATCCGCGTTTTCAGCAACTTCCAAAGTTGAGCAATAAACCGACACTTGTGGACGCTTCTAAAAAAACCAGAACTTCCAAACTGGAGTAAGTTTCCAGGCTGTACATATATATGGTGTAACTAACACATTGACAAGCTATAACTGAACAGAATTTGGCTTCAATCGGAGGTGAAGCTGATTTTTCAGCAACTTCCAAATATGACCCGAAAAATCGCCATTTGCAAACACTTAGAAAGAAACTCCAAAGTTCCAAAAGCAGCTAAATTTTTCCGATAGTAATTACATATGATGAAACGGATACATTGAGCTACAAGTCGACAAATTCTCACGTCAATCGGAGTTGAAGTTAGTTTTTCAGCAACTTCCAAACAAACGCCAATGGCTGACATAAAACGAAAAATGCTGATCTGCCCAATAAAATGAAGTTTCCCGATTGTAATTTCACAAGTTGTAGCTGATATGTTATGCTACAACTGGAAGTATGATTCGGTTTCAATTGGAGTTGAATCCCCGTTTTCAGCAACTTCCAGCCATGAGTAAAAAACGAACACTTGCGAACCCTTAGAAAACATTTGAGAACTTCTCAAACAGAGGAAGTTTTCAGGCTCTAATTACGCATGTTGTAGCGGATACACTGAGCTACAAAAAACCAAAAAACCAAAATTTGGTCTCAATCGGAATTCAAGTTGATTTCTCTGCAACTCAAATATGCATGCATGCAACGGAAACATAATCCGAAAAACTACCACTTCGGGACATTCAGAACAAAACCTTGGGCGGGAGAAACAGTGGAAGTCTTCCGATTGTAATTACATATGACGTAACGGATACATTAGGCTACAACTCGACAAATTCTCACGTCAATCAGAGTTGAAGTTGCTTTTTCAGCAACTTACAAACATGAGCCGAAAAGCTTCCCCTGGCGGACATTTGAGGAAAAATGTTGAACTCCCCAACAAAAAGAAGTTTCCCGATTGTAATCACACAAGTTGTAGCTAAGAGTTTCAGCTACAACTCGACATACTTTGGTTTTAATCGAAGTCAAATCCGCGGTTTCAGCAACTTTCAAATAATGGCCAAAAATAAGAACTTCCAAACCAGTTAAAGTTTTCAGGCTGCAGTTAGGCATGGTGTAACGGATACTGAAATTGAATGTTCACATTCAACTTCCAAACTTGAGCCAAAAAACTTCAACTTTCAGACATTTAGAAAAAACATCTGAAAAGGCAAAATAATGGAAGTTTCCCGACTGCAGTTATACGTGATGTGAGTGAAATATCGAGATACAATTAGGGATCGTTTGAGTTCAATCGAATTGGAAACTTTCCAAACACCCGCCAAAAAACCGCCACTTTCAGGCATTGAGAGAGAAATTCTGAACTCCCAAACCTGTGGAAGTTTCCCGATTACAAGTCCACATAATATAACTGAGATAAGGATCTATAACTAAGGAAAATTGGGTTTTAATCAGAGTTGAAGTTGATTTCAAAGCAACTTCCAAAGATGAGCCGAAAATCCGTCACTGGCAGAAATTAAAGAAAGTTTCTGACCTCCGACACTAATTGAAGTTTCTAAATTGTAACTACATATGATGTAACTGATATAACGAGCTATAATTAAACAAATTTGGGTTTTGGGAATCGAAACTTTTCATTCAGAAGCTTTCAAACTTGACCAAAAAAACCGACACTTGCAGGGGTTTCGGAAAAAAATTAGAACTCCAAAACTAATTGAAATTTCTAAATTGTAACTACTCGTGATGTAACTGATATATTGAGGTACAACTCGACACATTTTTGATTCAATAGGAATTAAAACGGAGTTTTTAGACGTGTCCAAACTTAGGCCAAAAAACCGCCACTTGCAGGCATTTAGCCAAAAATTCTGAACTCTCAAACTAACTGAAGTTTTTAAGTTGTAACTTCACATAATATAACTGATATACTGAGCTACCTTTGAACAGATTTTCACTTTAACATAAATCGATACTGGTTTTTCAGCAGCTTCCAAACTTGAGTCAAGAAACCACCACTTGCAGACAAGAAGAGAAAATATTCTGAACTCCCAAAATATTCGAAGTTTCCAGGTTGCAGTTATACATGATGTAAGGGATCTATGGGGTTACAACTAGGCACAAAATAATATGCACAAGATATAACTGATATAAGGAGCTATAACTGAGGACAGTTTGGTTTCAACCGGAGTTGTAGCCAATTTTTAAGCAACTTCCAACTATGAGCCGAAAAACCGCCGTTTGGGGAATTTTTCTAAACTCCGAAGCTAATTGAAGTTCCGACATTGTAGCTCCATATAATGTAACTAATATATCAAGCTACAACTAAGTAAATTTGGGGTTTAATGAGAATCAAAGCTTGTTTTTCAGAAAGGCCAAAAAGCCACCACCTGCACGTATGTCGGAAAAAAATCTTAACTCCGAAACTAATTAAAGTTTCCGAATTCTAACTACATATGATGTAGCTGATATACCGAGCTAACAGCGGACGAATTCCAGTTTCAATAAGATGCAAAACTGATTTTTCAGAAGCTTCCAAACGGGAGCCAAAAAATTTCGGCATTTGCAGGCATTTAGGAAAAAACTCCCGAACCAATTGAAGTTTCACCATTAAAACTACACATGATCTAACTGATATACCGAACTACCAGTAGACGAAGTTTGGTTTCATTAGGATCCGAAACTGATTTTTAGCAAGCGTTCAAACCGCCACTTGCAGACATCTAGGAAACCATTCTGAACTTCCGAACTAGTGAAACTCTGTTAAACAGGTTTTTATGCATTCGAATGCTCAAAAAAAATCTGTATAGTAGATGTACCTAATTAGGGACATTTGCTGAGTGGTTTTTAGCGAATGCCGGTTTAACGATAGTGCAGCCGTATGTTCGAGCCTCAATTAAACCAGAGCGAATCAGAGTCCGATTAGCCATAATACGAGCACATAAAAAGTTTACTCGTCTTTATTGGCAATTGTACAGTGAAATGGACAACAGATGGATATTCGCTCTGGTACTTTGGCCAAACCGTCTCGCCTATAGTGGATTCTAATAAAACCTGATAATCTTGTGCGCTTTATTATTATTATTATTATACGAAATTGCGGGATTCAATTAAATTGATGTCCGAATGTTGGCGCATAAAATCGTCGTAAAAAGGTAGACAGTAATCAGTAGGGCGGAGACGCGAAACACCAACAGCTAAACGATACGAAAAGTGTTTTCATGTCGAAAATAAAGGAACGATTCGTGTCGTTCTTCCTGGACGCACGAGACGTGAATATATCGAGTGGAGTTGAGCCTGCCAACCTGAGCCCGATAAGCGAAACCCGATGTTCTGCATATTTAGTGGCTTGTTGCGATTTAAAGAACCCGATTCAAGATTGTTGCCTTCAGGGACCATCAAACACTCATTTACTAACGTTAGTTTCATAGGGTTTTTTTTTCAGGGGCCATGAAACACTCTGTATTTTCAACAGCAATTTTCTTTACTTAGCAGGACGATCTTGCCTCCATGTCCTCAAGTATCAAACACTCTGTATTCTCAAAAGCAATTTTCTTTATTTAGCAGGTCCACAGAGCATATTTTGATTAGGAAACTTAAGATTCTTTACTGGAACTGTTTTAGCTCTTTAACAAGCAAATTTCGTTTTGCTGCCTTAATGCCTGCGACAAAACACAAAAAAAGCGCTAGTTCAACTAGGTATTAACACCGATAAACATTGCTGATAATGCAACCTTCAAATTGCTGTTTTATTCGACATTTTCCTCCACAAAAGGATTGCAAATTATAAAACGAGGCAAATAATCAGCCCCAGCTTTTGCAGCACAAAACACTTTTCAGCTAACTGAAAGGTTTAAACATTGCTGACACTAACAGTGCTGATTTACTGGCAAATTTCCATTCAACACTAACAATTGAATTTTCAATTAAAAAAAAGCTGCTGAAAATGCCGCTAGTCCAACGGTAAAACCTCTTTCTCAGTTGCCATTACTGATAATAAAGCAGCAATAATGATCGACTATCCATTGCTGAGAGAGCAAGTTTGAAGCAATTGATTAAATTGTACTGGAAAGTTCTAAGGCAAAAGCTTTCTGTTATTGAAACCTTTAAAATTGCAGGATAATAAGACAGCAAAGTCAAATTGCTGTCTTATTGCGCCCAATCGTTCAACAATTAGTAAAACTTTGCGAATTTATCAAAGATCTTGGGAGTAAAAGGTTTTAATATCAATTACTGTTGGTCTAAATGTTGCTGCCAATACTATTGCTGTTTTATTGGTAAATACCAGTCAAAGATGACTTTTTGCTTGAATGAAAATTGCTGTTTTACTGGACAGATTTGCTCTTTGTAAAATTATTTGCATACTCAGCCTATTCTTTGAGCTTAGAGAAACACATCTATTGCTGATTTATCGGCAAATTTTAGTCAATTTTTTTAATTATAAATCGAGTTTAAAATGAGTCTATTCCCATGTTGAACCACCTCTTTCCGCTGGTAATCTCCCTTATTGAACATTGAGGGAATACTGCATCATTAAACTATAAAATTGCTGTTTTATTGCGAATATCTTCTACTTATTCCGAGGTGAGTGATAACAGAGGTGATTTATTGCCTATACCCTTTAGAAACATTTAAGCTGCTGAAAGCATTAAAATGCTGATAAAAAATTGCTGTTTTATTGAGAAATTGCCATCTCTCCAGACCGGTGCGTTGTAAAATGAGATATCATCCCGTTCTAAAAAAACATCTCAAAGATGTTAATAAATGAAGAGCTTTCCGTTTGCTGAAAAGAATATTGCTGATTTACCGGTAATTTTATTAAATATTTTTCAATATAAATCGAGCTAAAACTGAGTCTATTCCCACGCTGAAACAAACACCTTTTTCCGTTGATAAATCTGACTTATTAAACATTGCTGGTAATAAAACATCAATAAAGTATAAACTTGTTGTTTTAGTGCGAATCTTTTCAAATTATTCCGAGGCAACTGACAAGTTGAATGACTCATAACCATCCTTTATTGCCTATGCCGTTTAAACACATTTAAGCAGCCGCAATCATTAAAATGCTGATAATAAAACAGTAGCTATCAAATTGCTGTTTTATTGAGCAATTTCCATTTCCCCAGACCAGTTCGTTCTTAAATGAAAAACCATCCCGTTTTCAAAAAAACATCTTCCAAATAAATTAAGAGCTTTACGTTTGCTGACAAGATTATTGCTGATTTACCGGTAATTTTATTAAAAAATTTTAAATATGAATCGATCTGAAACTGAGTTTATCCGCATGCTGAAACAAACAGCTTTTTCCGTTGATAAATCTGACTTCTTAAACATTGCTGGTAATAAAACAGCAATAAACCATAAAACTGCTGTTTTATTTGAAATATTTTCAACTTAATCCGAGGCAACTGACAAGTTGAATTACTGATAACCATCCTTTATTGCCCATACCGTTTAAAAACGTTTAAGCACCTGCAACTATCAAATTGCTGTTTTATTGGACAATTTTCGCTTTCAAAGATCGACTCGTTGTAAAATGTTACGAATAATTAGCCTGTTCTGTTGCAAAAATCATCTTTGCTGACTTCAATAGTGCTGATTTATTGCCAAATGTTAAACTCAAATTGATTTTATCTTGAGTAAATCGACTTAGAGCTGAGCATATTTCCATGCTAAAATTTCTCATTGCAGTTCGCAAACAGTTCTAATAACAGAGCAGGATTGCATAACAAAATTGCTGTTTTATTGACTTTGTTCATAATAAATTAAAAGGTAATGGATAGGTTGAGCTGATAATAATTCTGTTTTCTTGCATGCTCCGTTTGGAAACATTAAAGCTGCTGAAGATTGCCAATAGAAGGACTTCAGCAATAAAATTGCTGATTTATTGTTTTGCGTTATGAATAACGTAGTAGGAAATTGATTATTTTTATTTAAAATCGGCAAATTCCAACTCCAAAAAATTGATTTTTATCACTTATAATGAGGCTGCACCGATGAAATTGCTGTTTTATTGCCCCTTTCAAGTGAATTATTTGCTGCTGCAGATTTGATGTTGCTCTATTTGGCAATTTCAGCTGTAAATGAGTGATTTTTTGCAAAATTTTGATAAAATTGTGCTGCAGGAAATATTCTTGAATAAGGCAGCAATGCTTGCTGTGATGATTCGGGTGTGGAAAACTCAGCAATCAGCACTTGAAAAGGCAGCTTCACACACTTATAGCCGAGTGATTTAAATTTCTTTCAAAAGTCAGCAATGCCGGTTCCAAAATCAGCAATCAGCGCAATTGTTTCCTTTGCAGGACGAAACATCGATAACCCGATCAAAGTGACCAAAGTGGTGGCCGTTCCGTTTCGAATTGTCGCTTAAGATCGCGGTGGGCGTGGCCGCGACGTTTCGGCCAATGAGGGCCTCAGCAGTAGGTGGCGATCGTGACAGTGTTTTATTTTGACATGCGATCGTTTTATTGTGAGCCCCGCTTTATTTATGGGGCTTTTACCGGGTGTAGGATCGGTGGCGCCGCCGTCTGAAACGCGACCGCCGTTTGCACTTAGTTTGGCCCTTGTTTTTTTCCTCTCGCTTTTTCGTCGTCGAATGAATCGATCATTAGTGGCTCACGAAGAACTAGAGGGTTTTATTGTTCGCCGTCGAATTATTCACTGAAAAGGCACAGTTTTTAGATGAACTCGTGAGGCGGAAAATCGGCCGAATAATTGGTCGAAAAAAGCAGGAAAAAAACGCGATTAGGCCGGCATTACACTGGTTTCGTTTTAGTGAGCGGCGCCACCGATCCTACATGGTAAAAGGACCAAAACATTCCGAAAATCTTCGCTTTTATCGGTTACAATTCGTACAAGACGAGCAGGAATTTGTATGGGAATTTCTACTAATTGAGCTGGGAAAACGCACGAGTTTTTATTGATTTTCTTCACTTGGATTTGGAAGCCTTCAAAAAATCAAAAATCAATCCCTCATGCTCAAAATGAGACGAAAACGATAGAGAAGAAGCGATGAAGAAAGAGCAGGGGCTGTGCTTAAAAGTGAGCATTTGCCTCAAAAAGTCGCAAATCACAACAAACTTTCTGGCCTTCTGTTGATTAAACTCACACTTTTGAAGCTTAAAGAAGAAAAATTGCGCGAAATTTACCTACTAAGATAGAGCATGAAGCTCAATTAGCTTTTAGTTTGGTACAGTTGGCTTTGGAAGCCTTAAACCCAATGCACAATGCTCAAATTTAGGAAACTAAGATTGAGCATAGGCGGCAAAGGAAAGAGCAGGGGCTTTACTTTCAAACCCACTTTACTCTTCATTTTGACGGTTAAATTCAGTGTTTGCAGCGACGTTGTTAATCAGAGAAGGATATCAATGAAGAAACTGAGCCCAAATGCACCAAGATAGAGCATGAGTTTAGTATAGTTGGCCTTGGAGGTCTTGAAAACAATGCATGCAATGCCCAAATTTGCAAAACTTAGATTGAGCATAGGCGACACGAGATAGAGCAGGGCTGCGCTTTCAATCCCACGTTACTCTTCATTTTGCAGGTTAAAGTGAGTATTTGCGTCAAAAAATCGTAAATTATAATGAGAGAAAAGGTAAAAGAAAAGAACAGGCTGCTCTTTTCTTCCTGACACCCGCATCTTTGAAGCTGAACGAAGCAAAATTATGCTCAAAAGCTCAACATGCTTGCCACGGGGGAAACTGAACATTCTGTATGCAATTTGCGAGTCAAAATGACTCTTTTGTTAATAAATTAAGGAAATTCATGAGGTAAATGAGCGCAAATTTACCTATTAAGATAGAGCATGAAGCTCAGATATTTATTAGCTTAAAACAGCCTGTAGAAAAAAGCGTGGTTCATCAATTAAGAAAATATTAGACGAAAACAAGCGCAAATGTATCCACTAAGATAGAGCATGAAGCTCAAATATTGGTGGGTTTAGATTGAGCATATCCGGTGGAAGAAAGAGCAGAGAGCACCTTACTCCTCACTTTGAGGGTGAAATTTGGTGTTTTCCCGAAAAAAAGTGTAAATAACATTGAAGAAAAGGGTAAAAAATCAGAACAGGCTGCTCTATTTTATTGAACAGCGACGTTGTTAATTAGAGAAGGACATCAATGAAGAAAGTGAGCCTTAAAACACTGAGATAGAGCATGAAACTCAAACAGTTGCTGGTTTAGTTCCTGTTGGATTTGGAGGATTTGACAACAATGCACAATGCTCAAATTTAAAAAAGGTAAGAATGAGCATAGGAGGCAGAGAAAAGAGCAGGGCCTGCGCTTTAATTCCCCACTTTCGTCTTCACTTTGGGAGTGAAATTCATCGTTTGAAATGAAGAAAAAGGTAAAAAGTACGAAAGTGAGAACAGGCTGCTCTTCTTTTTATTGAAGATAGAACATGAAGCTCAAATTTTTGTTGGTTTAGTACAGTTAGCCTTGCCTTCAAAACAATCAACTTCAATAAGAAAAAGCAGGGGCTGCGCTTTAAATCTCACTTGAGCCTTCATTTAGGAGAAGAAATTCATTGCCCGAAAACATTGTTCCTAACTAACAATGAAGAGAAGAAGAAGAGGGTTAAACAGTCTTGGGACGAAGCAGAGAAACTCAATTATACTTGAAAAGCATCGAATTGGGCAAAAAATGCTAAACAAGGAACCAAAGTTAAGCTAAAAACCGGTTGTAGTATGGAATAAGAAAGAACAGCATGCTCAATAAACAATCTGCCGGCTGGCAACAGAAATGGCTATTTTAGACAAATTAAATAAAAAAACAACAAATAAACACTGCGCACTTTGTTAAACCCAGTGTCAATGAACTCTTCCAATAAAAACCAGTTTACGGAGCAATAAAATAGAGAAACCAATCAAGTACAATCGAAATTATCGCAAAAACTTCCGGCAGTGTCCCGCCTCTTTGCCTGCCAAAACAAGTGACTTTGATAACACCCCTGACACCCAAACGTCAACTGTCAATGTCAAATTAAACAACACTTGATCCTGAGGATGCCGCACCAGTTGAGCATCCGAAACTTTCAGCAGCAGGAAAAAAAAAGGAAACTAATCGAAAATGACGCAGCTTCTTAATTTGTTTAGTTTGGTCGCCCACTCGTCATCGGCCATAATTAAAACCATAACTAGCTTAACTGATAGGGGGGCCCCGAAAGCTCATCATTTAAACAGTCCCGATCAATAACGAATCAAACAAAAAACGATCTGTGAACAAAAAGCTGACAATCTAAAAAGGGAATACCCATATGCAAAGCGCTCTCATCCAACCTGTTCAGGTCGAACATATCGGAGATCTACGGTTAATTTATGGTAATGCGATAAAAGAGTTGTGTGTCCAAAGCAGGAACACTCTCGGTCAGACCGCCCTTGGGGGGCGGAGCCCCACTTAACCGCACAATTCTAAGTCAATGAATCCCTGCGGGCAACTTTGGGCTTGCGAGCTGCGCACGACCCAACAGTCTTTGTCTAAGCCTCCAGTGATCCGGTTAGTGCCTTATCTGAGTTTCTGATTTTAGTGGACAGTCTGCTTGCCCGATTTGGTGCGAGTGATTTTCTGATTTTTTCAATTTTCCCCCCGGTTTACTAAGCGCGATTGGTTTCACGTGACGCACTCAGTTTTAGTGACTTTGCAGTGAGAGTGACTCAGTGCTTCAGAACAAGGGGGTAAGTCCTATCATGCATGTTCACAGCTGAATCTTCTGAGCTGATTAGCTGCAAGGCTCAAAAGAGGCGCGCCCAAGCAAAAAAAAAACAATGAAATCGCACAAGAACAAACACTAGATTCTCTTAAGCGCAGTTCAATGACCGACCCCCCCCCCCCCCACCAAAAGCCTCAGAACCATTCAACATGCTAACAAAACAGCTCAGGAAATTGCTTCTGATGCTTTAAAAATTTTAACCAAATTTCCCGTGCTCGTGCATATCAGTTTGGGGCTCTGAAACCGGTTTGAAAATCAGACGCTCAGAATCCTTTCTGGAAGCTTTAAAAAAACCATCACTACTTTGGGTCAATTTTGAACAATTTGCAACAAGAATGAATTAAATTACTTTACCTGCGACTTTACGCCTCAGAAACCAGTTTGTTGCCTCAAACTACTCAAATACTGCCCTTCTGAGGCACCAATGAGAAGCTCGTGGGTTTTTGCTGTCGCAGTCTCAGAAATATATTGTTTGGTCAATGCACACCTCAATGAGAAACAAGGATTTTCCTTAAATGAATAAGATCAGAAGACCTTTGGACGCTACTCAGCAAAGTGCTGTCTTTGTTGGGTGCAAGTTTTTTCAAAATTCTCATCTGTTCAAGTCTCATCAAGAAATTCCAAAAAGGAATCATTTGGACTCATTTTTCGTCCCTTTCCCGTAATTTTAAGCTTCAGAAACCCTTTTTTCACGTCAAACTACAAAAATATCGCGCTTCAGAAGGAAACCAGGGAAACGCTGGTGTATTTTTCCTTTATTGCGCCGCAGAAATCCTATGAAGTAGCTTACTGGGGAAAATTCCCAAAATCAATGAAGAAACAGGCATTTTCTGATGTAAAGGGCGATCAGAAACATTCGACGGCCATTCGGCAAAGTGCTTGCAAAGAGCACAATTTCTACCGCTCAAGTGGGGCTCAAAGGCTTTGCTTGGCGCTCAGAAGTCCTGCTCAGACGAAGTAACACAGATTTTTGGAGATTTTGTTGGAATTTTGTTGAGTTGACGCCTCAGAAGTCCATTTTTGTATGTAATAATGCTCGTCTTCTGAAGCCCCGATGATGGCTAACCGGCCGTAATTAACAGCCAACGCCTCAGAAGTAATTTGTTTATTAACAGACTGGGTATACATGAACTGGAACAGAAATACTCTGGTCGTCACTCAGAGTAGTGCAGCCAAAAGTGCTCGGCCGAAGTGAGGCTCGAAGACTCTAACCGCTCAGAACTCAAGCGCACGTGAATTATCACAGATTTTTGTTGATTTTCTGGAAAATTTGTGGGAAATTTTTGAACAGCGGGAAGAACTTTAATCGGATGCTCAGAAGACTTTTAAATGTTGTTTGCTCGACGCTCAGAAGACTTTCAACCTCAATTTGAAACACAAATAATCCGTCAGATTTCGTTTTTTGCCAAAGTTATAGCCGCTAGAAAGCAGGAATTTTTTTAATTAAATTCAGCAATACAGGGTGGCTCAAAAATATAATTTGTTCTTCTTAGTCTCTTGACTTGTTTGTTTTTTAGTGTCTGTAGTTGAAAACCGGGTGGCCCAAAAACACTACAAGATTGTTTAACCGGAGAACTCAACTGGAAAGAGGTTTAATCAAAACTTTTCACGTTGTGTTCCTGATACGCTTACTTACCGTCCGCTTACCAATTTGCGATAAGCGCATTGTCTTTAACCGACAAAAAAGTTAATTCGAGTTATCGTAAACTGCGTCGATTATCGCAGCCCATTAGGGTTATCGACTGTACACTAGTCAGTCACTATCTGCTCGCCGATTGGCTATCGCAAAAAAGTGGGGGTTCTTCTAGTTAGGATAACGGCAAAATGTGGTGCTTTTCGTTGACGAATTTTCGAAAAAACCGCCGTTTTGCGATTATGCGTGAAGTCAAATCGCCGTGGATCGCCACACGACAGGCCCGATCAATAACGCGAACATAACAGGAATGTAAATCGGCATCGGCAAAACAGGTTCCAGCTAATTAATTGAGCAAAACCACATAAAGTTGAGAAAATCAAGCGCGGAGACTGTTGGTCTACCGGCCATTTATTATCGCAGCAAATTGGAATCGACCACATTCCATACGTTGCAAAACTATGCTAGTTGCAGCGATAAGGCCGAATTCCGTTCGGGACTCAACGCGCCTATTCGTCTAATGCCGAGCCGCATGTCGGGTGGATTCGACGCCTGTCGACCCAGGTCGACAGGCGTCGAATCCGCCCGATCAACCCCGTAGCCGAACGAACTGAGCTGTCAATTACCAGCCGACAAGAACAAGCGCGGACGAAATAAAGCCAGCTGCTGCTGCTGGTGACATTCCGCAAAAAGACTGCGGACATGCAGCTAAAAAAAATTAATTGAGACAGAGTGTCGTGTAGCCCGTTTATAATTGTTGTGTTGAGGGGAAAAAACCGGACGGGTTCGAACAAGTAGGTAATTGCGGCCAATGAAATTTTTCGTTTTTTTTGTGCCAGCCAAAGAACATTGAAACACTCAACACAATTTGGGCCTCAAAAGAATTAAACTGTAGAAAATATGTTTAGGATTGATCAATGAGGAGGCCGGATTTTCATCTTGATTTGGTCTTATTGAGGGCAGAATTTTAAAAAAACTCCTAAAAAATCTGAAGGAAATCTAAATTGAATTTAGTCAAGGTTCTTGAATATACGGGGGGGATTCCCATTTCGATACGTGCTTCAGGGGCGTGATATTGTGGTCAAAATAACCTGTCTAGTCCACTGTTAAACTACTGTTGTAAAACCGCAGACTGATAATTTGACTTAAACTAAACTGACATTTGACAGGAAGCTTCTGAGGTTCATCAGAATTTACGGGTAAGGCCTACTATGATGTGGCCCCCGTGATACAGGCCACAACAAGGATTTGTGACGTTGACACGAGTAGGCGGTCGATTATCGTGTACCTAATGCTTATTCTAATATACTGGGTGAGTCAGTATATAGTAGCAGGAAAATATCATACAAATATATATTGAAAACGACTTTTTGACGAGGTTTTTGAGATACTGTTTTGAGAGACAATTTCAACTTTTGATGCTTGAAATGTTGGGTAAAATCCGCTTAAATGGCAGGTCCAGATTCAAATCATATCCTGATTTGCGAATGCTTTCCTTTGTTCGCAGCCTTAAGGCGACGCAAATGTAACTGGATTTTGGCACGACCTAGGCTCTGAGTCTCTTGCTCTGAGCCTTTTTATAAAACTTTGAACCTTCACCTGTCAAAGTTGTAGGGCTCCAAAAGCAAAGGGTAGGGAAGGGAAGTACTGTTGGGTGTTTAAAAAATAATCCACCTAGTCTTCTAGGTAGCAACAACACAAAACCTTCATTACAATTTCGGGAATTCAAACCTTCACTATGGCCAAGTCCCTCAATGAATTTCCCATTGCGCACAATATCTAGGTTTTACATGGTCTATTCTTACCAACTGTCTGCAAGCTGGCTCCCCAGCCTCCATTTTCGACCCATAAATGATCAAAAGTCCACACGGCACTTAAATACGCAATGAAAAACCACCCCGAATTGAAAACTTTAATGCTGCAGTTAACAGGCACAATAAACTACCGCACTTGCCTTAAAGGCCACAATTATTCTATATTTCGCATCCAGGGACGCGAGTTACACGACAGAAAAAAACGAGGGAGAGTGGAAGGTGGCGAAAAATACTCCCTAATCAGAATTATAATGGAAGGCAAAATGGATGGTTGGCCAGGAGTGGACAGAAGGCAGATATCCTGGCTGCGTAACCTTTGCGAGTGGACTAGTGCCCGAGAAGCAGGAGAACCCTTCAGACTGTCCGAAGACCAAGATGTGTTTTCCCTAGTGGTTACCAACGTCAGATAGCTGATAGGGTACTCGAAGAAGAAGACTAGATGTCCTCACAAAGTACAAATGTTGCCACTTTTAGTACGATAACTGAAGAAAAATGAAAAGGTGCGCTAAAACTGTTATGGGAACTTAAAAAAAATCCGTTCTTTTGGGGAAACGTTCCACCTCTACTAGGTTTGTCTGCGAACACTCAATACTGCCCCTCTGAGGCACCAATGAGAAGCTCGTGGATTTTTGCTGTCGCAGTCTCAGAAATAACATGTTTGGTCAATGCACACCTCAATGAGAAACAAGGATTTTCCTTAAATGAATAAGATCAGAAGACCTTTGGACGCTACTCAGCAAAGTGCTGTCTTTGTTGGGTGCAAGTTTTTTCAAAATTCTCATCTGTTCAAGTCTCATCAAGAAATTCCAAAAAGGAATCATTTGGACTCATTTTTCGTCCCTTTCCCGTAATTTTAAGCTTCAGAAACCCTTTTTTCACGTCAAACTACAAAAATATCGCGCTTCAGAAGGAAACCAAGGAAGCGCTGGTGTATTTTTCCTTTATTGCGCCGCCAAATCCTCTAAGTAGCTTGCTGGGGAAAATTCCCAAAATCAATGAAGAAACAGGCATTTTCTGATGTAAAGGGCGATCAGAAACATTCGACGGCCATTCGGCAAAGTGCTTGCAAAGAGCACAATTTCTACCGCTCAAGTGGGGCTCAAAGGCTTTGCTTGGCGCTCAGAAGTCCTGCTCAGACGAAGTAACACAGATTTTTGGAGATTTTGTTGGAATTTTGTTGAGTTGACGCCTCAGAAGTCCATTTTTGTATGTAATAATGCTCGTCTTCTGAAGCCCCGATGAAGGCTAACCGGCCCTAATTGACAGCCAACGCCTCAGAAGTAATTTTTTTATTAACAGACTGGGAATACATAAACTGGATCAGAAATACTCTGGTCGTCGCTCAGAGTAGTGCTGCAAAAAGTGCACAGCTGAAGTGAGGCTCGAAGACTCTAAACGCTCAGAACTCGAGCGCACGTGAATTATCACAGATTTTTGTTGATTTTCTGGAAAATTTGTGGGAAATTTTTGAACAGCGGGAAAAACTTTAATCGGATGCTCAGAAGACTTTTAAATGTTGTTTGCTCGACGCTCAGAAGACTTTCAACCTCACTTAAAAAATTAGTGCTGATTTTTCAGGTACCCACTGTATTCCAAAGATCCCCAAACAGGGCACAAAGCTTTAATTCAACTCCTCAATTTCCTTGTCGAGTTTCGTAAAAATCCAGTGCCCATGTTAATCACCCCCGAAACTGGGGCGCCCAAAAAACCATTCCACATCCAAAAAAAAAGAACACAGTAAGTCAATTTATAGTTGGAATTAGTGAAGTCAATTAAGTCCTAAGTGTATTTCTTCGTATTGGGGACGATAAATCGGGCGTGAAATGCGGAGGACAAGTCTGATGGGCGCCGAACTCACCGGACATCGGCTGCATTACCTGCCTTTTTGCCAAATTAGGCCCATAAATTCGGGGGGGCGCGTGGCCAACTCGGGCGATAATCATCGGCTGGCAACCGGGAAAAAAACCTCTCCTTCTGAAGGCTCGAAGAGCCTGCCTAAAAATAGCAAAGGCGCGTGGCAGATAACGATCCGAGACCCATTTAGGTAGATTTGGGTCAGCATTCGGTAGCCCACCCTATAAATATCGGGTAATTGATGGGTCTGAACCCTTCACGGTGACATCACACTTTGAGGTAAATAAACTCGAAAAAAAGAGGGCTTTAGAGTAGGTTTAATGGGGCCAGCCCCCCTCATTTCCCTGTGGTGTTTTTTAGCTGCACGCCACTGGGGCTTTACTCAAAAAAAACGCGGAAATTTCCTCAGTTCACCTGCTAAAATCTGCAACTTATATTATTATTATACTGGGTGTCCAAAAAAGCACATGACCAAAAGGGCACTGAGACATTCTTTGGGAAATCGCTGTTAACCAACTGTATTATGACTGTCAAACATAGTAGGCCTCAGGAAATTGTGACTGTAGATAGAATAGAACACTGTAGCGGGTGTGCCACCCCACTAAGGGTGGCAACCTCTGAAAGTGTTGGGTTGGAAAATTCTGGATCAATTTTTCATCACTAAAGTGGGCATGAGAAAATTCTGGATGTAATTTATAAGTTCGGCATTTCACCAGAAGGGGGCGCAATTGAAAAGGAATTACAAACCTGAATTTCTCAGAAAATTTCCGAATTTTGCGTCATTTTGGTTCAAGGCTCAACAGGCCTTTCAAGCCATTGAAAGTTTACACGTTTAAATCGCTCTAACTTCTAAAGAACTGGTTTGATTTTAGTAGTTTTTAGCTTGTTTGGAGGAGAAACGTTAGGTCTACACAGAGTAATGCCCGATAGTTCTAAACAACAATGCCAGAGGGCGCCGTTTGGAGCAATAACACTTCTTACCCGGTTTTTCCCCCAGGTTTTAACCCGGTTTTCCTTGCAATTTTTGATTTAGTCCCACTTCCAAACAAGCTTTAAGCTGCCAAATATTTGATATACATAATATACCTGGGCGAATTTTCGAAAAAAAAAAGTTTTTTTCATTATTTTTTGGCAAAAAGCAAGCATCAATAACCTGAGCGGCCTTAAATAAATCGTTAGTTGG
The DNA here is from genome assembly GCA_024550625.1 of Dendroctonus valens. NCBI lineage: Eukaryota > Metazoa > Arthropoda > Insecta > Coleoptera > Curculionidae > Dendroctonus > Dendroctonus valens. The sequence continues at coordinate 803,400 of JAJTJO010000110.1, forward strand.
TGCCATCAAAAACCCTCTCAAAATAGTCCTACATACACCGTCTCGCTCGGTGGACAAGTAATAGAAAAGGAACGCCAATTATTGCGTCACTGCCAAAAGGCTTGAGACAGACTATGATGTTGATGTGAACCAGTGATAAACAGGGCAATTAAGATGTGGAAGGGAACACAATCAGAGGGCGTTGAAGGAGGAAACAATGCACGTGGTCACGCGGTTTGCACTTGAGCAAACTTGATCAAGTGCAAATAGGGGCGCTAATTAAGTCACTAATTAGACAGTGTGTTGAATGGCGCTAATTGGCGCGATTTGAAGAGAGGAGGCAGGAATGGAGCTGGAGCCTCCTCATCAGCTAGGCGAAAGAGGCAGCGTTGTGGCGCTGAGGCGAGTTATTACTGGCTGTCGTAATTAATTACCGGTGAATCGCACAAGGAACGAAATTCAGCTTTAAATAATAAATGACCGAACGAGTATCGGGGTCATTGGTAGGAGAAGACCGAGTGCATCGCGGGCTTCGAAATAAATTTAAAGTGGTTCTTCAACTCGGGTGAGATAGCGGCGGACGAGAGCTAATGGGACCACATACACATATACTTCTTGAATGACATCATTTTCTCATCAAAGCCCAATAAAAATAACATTGTTCGGCGGGCAAGCCGGGCGCCAGGTAAAATTTAACACCACTTTGTGGTTGCCGAGAGACTTTCGTTGCCGGCATTGATATATGGTTGGGACCTGGCCGGTTATTTAAATTTGCCTATACAGGGCCCGGTTTATTAATAAAAACGCCCATCGCCGTCGGAAGGCCCCAAACTGTCCTAACCCCCCTCATAAGAAGCAAATGTAACCACAGCAGAATAGCCAGGAAGGACAGGAAAACTGCGGCCAAAAGTGTGTTATTTGGTGTGAAACTGGCGTGAGTTTTTTCAGGATGGCCCACAAGACTCATAAGAGAAACTCATAAGTGACATTCTATGGCCTGTGAAAGTTTCAGGTCGTTGCTTGCTCTGGATTGAAAGTTACGAATTTTTCACAGAAAGAGTGCAGTTGTGTTGAAACGTGCAATTTTAGGCCAAGGCAGTGGGCAAAAATCAGGATTTTATGTGATTTGAAGGAAATTTTCAACAGTTTTAGACTAAAAGGTCTTCAATCGACTTTGGGCGATATCAAGCTGCTGCGTGCTCTCGGTTAGAACTTGTGAAATTTTTCAACCAGAAGGTGCAATTGTGTCAAAACGCTTATTTTGAGACCAACATATACCAAGTGGGTAAAAATCAGGGTTACAAGTGAGTTAAGCAAATTTTTCAGCATTTATACATCTAAATGTCGTCTATGGACAGTAGAAATTTCAAGTGGCTCGGGGTTCCAGATTAGAAGTTATGTTTTTTTCCAACCAGAGGGTGCATTTGTGTCAAAACAGCCATTTTGAGGTCAATGGTTACCAAGCCGGAAAAATTCCGAATTATGTGCGCTTCAAATGAAATTTACCGCGTTTTTAGACCAAAATGTCTTCTAGAAACTGTAGAAGTTTCAAGTTGCTGTGGCCTCTAGATTAGAAGTTATGATTTTTTTCAATCAGAAGGTGCATTGTTGTGCAAAAGTTTATTTTTGGCCGATTTGGAGTTTATTTTGGTTAGATATAAATCGGTGGTTCTGAAAAGTGAGTTGAGCAGCTTCTTGTATTCGTGTAACTAACTCCTGCCCATTTTGTACCGGTGTTCGTGTTCGATAGACAAAAGACTTAAAGTGTCCCCAAAGGGAAAAATCCATAGGAGTCAGGTCAGGAGACTTTGGTGGCCATTTTACTGTTTACTACTTTTATCCACTTGTCCGTGTGCTCCTGATTCAGCCAAGCTCTTACCGGAGCAGCGAAATGGGCTGGAGCCCCGTCCATTTGGAGCCACAGATTTTGAACGGAGGCTAGGGGCAGATTGTCAACAAGATTTTCAAACTCCGAATGAAGAAAAAATAAAAAAAACTTTCACCATTGAGCCGAGATGGCAAAATTACGGGTCCCAGTAGGTGAACACCCAGAATACCTGCCCAAAGATTCACACTAAAACGGTTTTGATGATGTTGGGAAATGGAAGCATGTGGGTTGTCGGTGGCGTTAACATAAGAACTGCGGGAGTTGAAAATCCATCTCTACTGAAATTGCCTTCGTCGGTCCATAAAATATGTGATAAAAACTGAGAATTTTGTCGATGTTGCTCCAAAAGCCAATTACAAAAGCGCTGCCTTAATGGAAAATCTGAGGGTAAAAGCGCGTGTGTCTTACATTAATGGTAAAGATGAAGCTCTTCCTCGGCAATAATCCTCGGTGTACAGTTGATTGGGAAAGCGTCGTTTGTTGCGCAATACTCCGTGTCCTCCTGGAAGGATCTGCTGCAATGATATCCAATACATGTTCCTCTATGTCTGGAACCCGAGCACCTCTTGGTCGTCCAATATCTAGTTCAATTACCGGAGCCAATCGTCCAGTATCTCGGGTAAGTAAGTCACAATTTGACAAATGCTTGTTGTTCTTGACAAAAGATATCTACCTGTGACTACCTGATAATGACAAAAAACATCATTGCAGCTTTGACTTTTCATCAAAAAATTGTAGGAGAGTACTTTTTTAATATCGAAAATTTTCGTAATTTGAAGTAAAGTCGGTAATTTTTATTTTCGAATGCTTAAGTATTCCAATATGCTACCAATCAAACATCGAACAATTTCAGAATAATGCTTAATAACAAAGTTGAAATTCGATTTTCAACTGTTAATATCTTCTATAAATTTTCGAAAAATTTTTTTTCAATATTTTTCTCGTACTCTCCAGGTGAGCCCCTATTACCCCTGAAAAGGAATGACTCCACTTTTGAATCACCCTGTATATTTGAAGTCATGATTTTTTTTCAACGAGATGGTTCACTTGAGTTAAAGCTCTCATTTCAGGCCTACATTTACCAAGTTGGCAAAAATCAGGATTATGTGTGATCTGAATGAAATTTGCAGAATTTGTAGACCTACATGTCTTCTATAGAGTGCGGAAGTTTCAAGTGGCTGCCGGCTCTAGATTAGAAGTTATGATTTTTTTCAAGCGGATGGTGCACATGAGTTAAAACCCCCATTTCAGGCCTATATTTACCAAGTTGGAAAATATCAGGATTATGTGTGATTGGAAATTAATTCTCCGTAGTTTCAAATTGAAATATTTTCTATAGACTGTAAAAGTTTCAACTGACTGCTTGCTGCAGATTAGAAGTAATGTTTTTTTCAACTGGAAATTGCAATTCTGTCAAAACGCTCATTTCAGGCCAACTTTTACTAAGTTGGAAAATATCAGGATTACGTGTGATCTGAATGAAATTTGTAGAATTTGTAGATCCACATGACTCCTATAGCGTGCAGAAGTATCCAGTGGCTGCCGGCTCTAGATTTGAAGTTTTGATTTTTTCAACCAGAAGGTGCACTTGAGATAGAACACTCATTTCAGGCCTACATTTACCAAGTTGTACAATATCAGGATTATGTGTGATTCGAAATTAATTCTCCGTAGTTTCAAATTTAAATGTTTTCTACAGAGTGTAAAAGTTTCAACCGACTACTTGCTCTAGATTAGAAGTAAGGATTTTTTTCAAGTAGAAAATGCAATTGTGTCAAAACGCTCGCTTTCAGGCCAATTTTTCCCAAGAGGTCAAAAATCAGGATTAAATATGATTCGAATGAAAATTTCACCATGTTTTGCCTGAAATGTCTTCTATCCACTCTAGAAGTTTTTAGCCCCTATTTGCTCTAGACTGGAAGTTATGAGTTTTTTCCACCAGAGACGCATTTTTGTCAAAATGTTTATTTTTGGGCGAATATTTGCGCTGCCGGTATAAATCAGGATTATGTGTGATGTGAATGAAATTTGCAGAGTTGGTAGACCTACATGTCTTCTATAGAGTGCAGAAGGGTCAAGTGGCTGCCCGCTCTAGATTTGAAGTTATGATTTTTTCAAGCGGATGTTGCACTTGAGTTAAAACCCCCATTTCAGGCCTACATTTACCAAGTTGTACAATATCAGGATTATGTGTGATTCGAAATTAATTCTCAGTAGTTTCAAATTGAAATATTTTCTACAGAGTGTAAAAGTTTCAACTGTCTGCTTGCTCCAGATTAGAAGTAAGGGTTTTTTTCAACTGGAAATTGCAATTCTGTCAAAACGCTCATTTCAGGCCAACATTTACCAAGTTGGAAAATATCAAGATTACGTGTGATCTGAATGAAATTTGTAGAATTTGTAGATCCACATATCTTCTATAGAGTGCAGAAGTGTCAAGTGGCTGCCCGCTCCAGAATTCAAGTTTTGATTTGTTTCAACCAGAAGGTGCACTTGAGTTAGAACGCTCATTTTAGGCCTACATTTACCAGGTTGGAAAATATCAGGATTATGTGGGATTCGAAAATAATTCTTTGTAATTTCAAATTGAAATATTTTCTACAGAGTGTAAAAGTTTCAACTGACTGCTTGCTCTAGATTAGAAGTGAGGATTTTTTCCAATTAGAAAATGCAATTGTGTCAAAACGCTAGCTTTCAGGCCAATATTTCCCAACAGGTCAAAAATCAGGACTAAATATGATTCGAATGAAAATTTCACCATGTTTCGACTGAAATATCTTCTATCCACTCTAGAAGTTTTTAGTCACTATTTGCTCTAGACTGGAAGTTATGAGTTTTTCCACCAGAGACGCATTTCTGTCAAAACGTTTATTTTTGGGATAATATTTGCGCGGTTGGTATAAATCAGTATTATGTGTGATCTGAATGAAATTCGCAGAGTTTGTAGACCTACATGTCTTCTATAGAGTGCAGCAGTGTCAAGTGGCTGCCCGCTCTAGATTTGAAGTTATGATTTTTTTCAACCAGAAGGTGCACTTGAGTTAAAACCCTCATTTCAGGCCTACATTTACCAAGTTGGAAAATATCAAGATTATGTGTGATTGGAAATTAATTCTCCGTAGTTTCAAATTGAAATATTTTCTACAGAGTGTAAAAGTTTCAACTGACTGCTTGCTCCAGATTAGAAGTAAGGATTTTTTCAACTAGAAAATGCAATTGTGTCAAAAAGCTCACTTTCAGGCCATTATTTCTCATGAGGGCAAAAGTCAGGATTAAATATGATTCTAACGAAAATTTCACCATGTTTCGACTGAAATATCTTCTATCCACTCTAGAAGTTTTTAGCCCCTATTTGCTCTAGACTGGAAGTTATAATTTTTTTCCACCAGAGACGCATTTCTGTCAAAACGTTTATTTTTGGGCGAATATTTGCGCCGTTGGTATAAATCAGGATTATGTGTGATCTGAATGAAATTTGCAGAATTTGTAGACCTACATGTCTTCTATAGCGTGCAGAAGTGTCAAGTGGCTGCCCCCTCTAGATTTGAACTTATGATTTTTTTCAAGCGGATGGTGCACTTGAGTTTAAACCCCCATTTCAGGCCTACATTTACCAAGTTGTACAATATCAGGATTATGTGTGATTCGAAATTAATTCTCAGTAGTTTCAAATTTAAATATTTTCTACAGAGTGTAAAAGTTTCAACCGGCTACTTGCTCTAGATTAGAAGTAAGGATTTTTTTCAACTAGAAAATGCAATTGTGTCAAAAAGCTTACTTTCAGGCCAATATTTCCCAAGAGGGCAAAAATCAGGATTAAATATGATTCGAATGAAAATTTCACCATGTTTCGACTGAAATATCTTCTATCCACTCTAGAAGTTTTTAGCCCCTATTTGCTCTAGACTGGAAGTTATGATTTTTTTCCACCAGAGACGCAATTTTGTCAAAACGTTTATTTTTGGGCGAACATTTGCGCTGTCGGTATAAATCAGGATTATGTGTGATCTGAATGAAATTTGCAGAATTTGTAGACCTACATGTCTTCTATAGAGTGCAGAAGTGTCAAGTGGCTGCCCCCTCTAGATTTGAACTTATGATTTTTTTCAAGCGGATGGTGCACTTGAGTTTAAACCCCCATTTCAGGCCTACATTTACCAAGTTGTACAATATCAGGATTATGTGTGATTCGAAATTAATTCTCAGTAGTTTCAAATTGAAATATTTTCTACAGAGTGTAAAAGTTTCAACTGTCTGCTTGCTCCAGATTAGAAGTAAGGATTTTTTCAAGTAGAAAATGCAATTGTGTCAAAACGCTCGCTTTCAGACCAATATTTCCCAAGAGGGCAAAAATCAGGATTAAATATGATGCCAAAGAAAATTTCACCATGTTTCCACTGAAATGTCTTCTATCGACTCTAGAAGTCTTTAGTCCCTATTTTCTGTAGACTGGAAGTTATTTTTTTTTCCACCAGAGACGCATTTTTGTCAAAACGTTTATTTTTGGGTGAAAATTTGCGCCGTTGGTATAAATCAGGATTATGTGTGATCTGAATGAAATTTGCAGAGTTTGTAGACCTACATGTCTTCTATAGAGTGCAGAAGTGTCAAGTGGCTGCCCGCTCTAGATTTGAAGTTATGATTTTTTTCAAGCGTATGGTGCACTTGAGTTAAAACCCTCATTTCAGGCCTACATTTACCAAGTTGGACAATATCAGGATTATGTGTGATTCGAAATTAATTCTCCGTAGTTTCAAATTGAAATATTTTCTACAGAGTGTAAAAGTTTCAACTGACTGCTTCCTCCAGATTAGAAGTAAGGAATTTTTCCAATTAGAAAATGCAATTGTGTCAAAACGCTAGCTTTCAGGCCAATATTTCCTAAGAGGTCAAAAATCAGGATTAATTATGATTCGAATGAAAATTTCACCATGTTTCCACTGAAATGTCTTCTATCGACTCTAGAAATTTTTAGCCCCTATTTGCTCTAGACTGGAAGTTATGATTTTTTTCCACCAGAGACGCATTTTTGTCAAAACGTTTATTTTTGCGCTAATATTTGCGCGGTTGGTATAAATCAGTATTATGTGTGATCTGAATGAAATTTGCAGAGTTTGTAGACCTACATGTCTTTATAGAGTGCAGAAGTGTCAAGTGGCAGCCCGCTCTAGATTTGAAGTTATGATTTTTTCAAGCGGATGTTGCACTTGAGTTAAAACGCCCATTTCAGGCCTACATTTACCAAGTTGTACAATATCAGGATTATGTGTGATTCGAAATTAATTCTCAGTAGTTTCAAATTGAAATATTTTCTACAGAGTGTAAAAGTTTAAACTGTCTGCTTGCTCCAGATTAGAAGTAAGGATTTTTTTCAACTAGAAAATGCAATTGTGTCAAAACGCTCGCTTTCAGGCCATTATTTCTCATGAGGGCAAAAGTCAGGATTAATTATGATTCGAATGAAAATTTCACCATCTTTCGCCTGAAATGTCTTCTATCGACTCTAGAAGTTTTTAGTCCCTATTTGCTCTAGACTGGAAGTTATGATTTTTTTCCACCAGAGACGCATTTCTGTCAAAACGTTTATTTTTGGGCGAATATTTGCGCTGTCGGTATAAATCAGGATTATGTGTGATCTGAATGAAATTTGCAGAATTAGTAGACCTAAATGTCTTCTATAGAGTGCAGAAGGTTCAAGTGGCTGCCTGCTCTAGATTTGAAGTTCAAAATTTTTTTACCAGAAGGTGCACTTGAGTTAAAACGCTCATTTTAGGCCTACATTTACCAAGTTGGAAAATATCAAGATTATGTGTGATTGGAAATTAATTCTCCGTAGTTTCAAATTGAAATATTTTCTATAGACTGTAAAAGTTTCAACTGACTGCTTGCTGCAGATTAGAAGTAATGTTTTTTTCAACTGGAAATTGCAATTCTGTCAAAACGCTCATTTCAGGCCAACTTTTACTAAGTTGGAAAATATCAGGATTACGTGTGATCTGAGTGAAATTTGTAGAATTTGTAGATCCACATGACTCCTATAGAGTGCAGAAGTGTCAAGTGGCTGCCCGCTCCAGAATTCAAGTTTTGATTTTTTTCAACCAGAAGGTGCACTTGAGTTAGAACGCTCATTTCAGGCCTACATTTACCAAGTTGGAAAATATCAGGATTATGTGTGATTCGAAATTAATTCTCCGTAGTTTCAAATTGAAATATTTTCTACAGAGTGTAAAAGTTTCAACTGACTGCTTGCTCCAGATTAGAAGTAAGGATTTTTTTCAACTAGAAAATGCAATTGTGTCAAAACGCTCGCTTTCAGGCCAATTTTTCCCAAGAGGTCAAAAATCAGGATTAAATATGATTCGAATGAAAATTTCACCATGTTTCGACTGAAATGTCTTCTATCCACTCTAGAAGTTTTTAGCCCCTATTTGCTCTAGACTGGAAGTTATGATTTTTTTCCACCAGAGACGCATTTTTGTCAAAACGTTTATTTTTGGGCGAACATTTGCGCTGTCGGTATAAATCAGGATTATGTGTGATCTGAATGAAATTTGCAGAATTTGTAGACCTACATGTCTTCCATAGAGTGCAGAAGTGTTAAGTGGCTGCCCGCTCTAGATTTGAAGTTATGATTTTTTTCAACCAGAAGGTGCACTTGAGTTAGAACGCTCATTTGAGGCCTTACATTTACCAAGTTGGAAAATATCAGGATTATGTGTGATTCGAAATAAATATTCTTTCTAGTTTCAAATTGAAATATTTTCTACAGAGTGTAGAAGTTTCAACTGACTGCTTGCTCTAGATTAGAAGTAAGAATTTTTTCAACTAGAAAATGCAATTGTGTCAAAACACTCGCTTTCAGACCAATATTTCCCAAGAGGGCAAAAATCAGGACTAAATATGATGCCAATGAAAATTTCACCATGTTTGCACTGAAATGTCTCCTATCGACTCTAGAAGTTTTTAGCCCCTATTTGCCCTAGACTGGAAGTTATGAGTTTTTCCACCAGAGACGCATTTCTGTCAAAACGTTTATTTTTGGGCTAAGATTTGCGCCGTTGGTATAAATCAGTATTATGTGTGATCTGAATGAAATTTGCAGAATTTGTAGACCTACATGTCTTCTATAGAGTGCAGAAGTGTCAAGTGGCTGCCCGCTCTAGATTTGAAGCTAGGATTTTTTCAAGGGGATGTTGCACTTGAGTAAAAACGCCCATTTCAGGCCTACATTTACCAAGTTGTACAATATCAGGATTATGTGTGATTCGAAATTAATTCCCAGTAGTTTCAAATTGAAATATTTTCTACAGAGTGTAAAAGTTTGAACTGTCTGCTTGCTCCAGATTAGAAGTAAGGATTTTTTTCAGGTAGGAAATGCAATTGTGTCAAAACGCTCGCTTTCAGGCCAATTTTTCCCAAGAGGTCAAAAATCAGGATTAAATATGATTCGAATGAAAATTTCACCATGTTTCGACTGAAATGTCTTCTAACGACTCTAGAAGTTTTTAGCCCCTATTTGCTCTAGACTGGAAATTATGATTTTTTTCCACCAGAGACGCAATTTTGTCAAAACGTTTATTTTTGGGCGAACATTTGCGCTGTCGGTATAAATCAGGATTATGTATGATCTGAATGAAATTTTCAGAATTTGTAGACCTACATGTCTTCCATAGAGTGCAGAAGTGTTAAGTGGCTGCCCGCTCTAGATTTGAAGTTATGATTTTTTTCAACCAGAAGGTGCACTTGAATTAGAACGCTCAGTTTAGGCCTTACATTTACCAAGTCGGAAAATATCAGGATGATGTGTGATTCGAAAATAATTCTTTCTAGTTTCAAATTGAAATATTTTCTACAGAGTGTAGAAGTTTCAACTGACTGCTTGCTCTAGATTAGAAGTAAGAATTTTTTCAACTAGAAAATGCAATTGTGTCAAAACGCTATCTTTCAGGCCAATATTTCCCAAGAGGGAAAAAATCAGGATTAAATATGATGCCAATGAAAATTTCACCATGTTTGCACTGAAATGTCTCCTATCGACTCTAGAAGTTTTTAGCCCCTATTTGCCCTAGACTGGAAGTTATGAGTTTTTCCACCAGAGACGCATTTCTGTCAAAACGTTTATTTTTGGGCTAAGATTTGCGCCGTTGGTATAAATCAGGATTATGTGTGATCTCAACGAAATTTGCAGAATTTGTAGACCTACATGTCTTCTATAGAGTGCAGAAGTGTCAAGTGGCAGCCCGCTCTAGATTTGAAGTTATGATTTTTTCAAGCGGATGTTGCACTTGAGTTAAAACGCCCATTTCAGGCCTACATTTACCAAGTTGTACAATATCAGGATTATGTGTGATTCGAAATTAATTCTCAGTAGTTTCAAATTGAAATATTTTCTACAGAGTGTAAAAGTTTCAACTGTCTGCTTGCTCCAGATTAGAAGTAAGGATTTTTTTCAACTAGAAAATGCAATTGTGTCAAAACGCTCGCTTTCAGGCCATTATTTCTCATGAGGGCAAAAGTCAGGATTAATTATGATTCGAATGAAAATTTCACCATGTTTCGACTGAAATATCTTCTATCCACTCTAGAAGTTTTTAGTCCCTATTTGCTCTAGACTGGAAGTTATGATTTTTTTCCACCAGAGACGCATTTTTGCCAAAACGTTAATTTTTGGGCTAAGATTTGCGCCGTTGGTATAAATCAGGATTACGTGTGATCTGAATGAAATTTGTAGAATTTGTAGATCCACATGTCTTCTATAGAGTGCAGAAGTGTCAAGTGGCTGCCCGCTCTAGATTTGAAGTTATGATTTTTTCAAGCGGATGTTGCACTTGAGTTAAAGCTCTCATTTTAGGCCTACATTTACCAAGTTGGCAAAAATCAGGATTATGTGTGATTCGAAATTAATTCTCAGTGGTTTCAAATTGAAATATTTTCTACAGAGTGTAAAAGTTTCAACTGACTGCTTGCTCTAGATTAGAAGTAAGGATTTTTTCAACTAGAAAATGCAATTGTGTCAAAAAGCTCACTTTCAGGCCATTATTTCTCATGAGGGCAAAAGTCAGGATTAAATATGATTCTAACGAAAATTTCACCATGTTTCGACTGAAATGTCTTCTATCCACTCTAGAAGTTTTTAGCCCCTATTTGCTCTAGACTGGAAGTTATGAGTTTTTTCCATCAGAGACGCATTTCTGTCAAAACGTTTATTTTGGGGCGAATATTTGCGCCGTTGGTATAAATCAGGATTATGTGTGACCTAAATCAAATTTGCAGAATTGGTAGACCTAAATGTCTTCTATAGAGGGCAGAAGTGTCAAGTGGCTGCCGGCTCTAGATTTGAAGTTATGATTTTTTTCAACCAGATGGTGCACTTGAGTTAAAACACTCATTTCAGGCCTACATTGACCAAGTTGGAAAATATCAGGGTTTTGTGTGATTCGAAATTAATTCTCAGTAGTTTCAAATTGAAATATTTTCTATAGACAGTAAAAGTTTCAACTGACTGCTTGCTGCAGATTAGAAGTAATGTTTTTTTTCAACAGGAAATTGCAATTCTGTCAAAACGCTCATTTCAGGCCAACTTTTACCAAGTTGGAAAATATCAGGCTTATGTGTGACCTGAATCAAATTTTCAGAATTTGTAGACCTACATGTCTTCTATAGAGTGCAGTAGTTTGAAGTGGCTACCTGCTGTAGATTTGAAGTAAAGATTTTTTTTCCACTAGAAGGTGCATAAGTTGGTAAAAATCCGGATTATGCGTAATTTTAGTCGAATTTCCATCAGTTTTAGACTCGAATATTATCCTTGGACTGCGGAAGTTTCAAGTTGCTACTTGTTCTAGATTAAAAGTTATGGGTTTTTTTCAACCCCAAGATTCAGTTGTGTCAAAACGTTCATTTTTAGACCAAAACTGTGATTCGAATGACATATTTTGAGCATTTTTAGACTCATATGTCTTCTATCGACTGTAGAAATTAGAAATTTCAAGTTACTGCTTGTTCTAGATTAGTCATTCTTTTTTCCAGTGCCCAAACGGATCGCCCCATCAAATATTTTAGAGTCTAATGGATGCCCGTCCAAGTAGCTTCCAACAAGATATTCATGAAAGCTGCTTTTGCATCCAGCAAAAGTCAGTTTCTGGAGTGATCTGAAGCTATTGTTTCGGTGTTTGTGCTGTGGCTTGCGTCCAATTGTGGCCATAAATAGGTCGCAATTTTTTTCGAAACCTTGCTGCTTCAACCCGATGGAATCACACCACAGTTTGTCGATTCCTCCATTCACATTAAGGGAAGAAAAGTTTGCAGACTCAATAATCTCCAGAAATGCAACAGTTAATTGGCCTCCAAGAAGTCCAGATTTAACTCCGCTAGACTTGTCTTTGTGGGGATAATTTGAAGTCGTTGCTCTATGAGAACAAACCTGAAACTGATTTTAAATATTGAGCCCTGCATTGCGGAAAATAACGTCGATTGAATCGACTCCTGTAGTGGACGTCGAGATGCTTGAAAAGGTAATCTTGTGTTTGATTTCATCTTCAACACAAATCCTCCTTCTTTGGCGAGGTTTTGCTTCTGTCTTCTTAGAGGGTAGGACTGCTCGATTAGATAACAAGGATTTTGCCGTTTTCAAAGCTTGAACAACAATGAGGATTTGTGCTGTGGCTTGCGTCCAATTGTGGCCATAAAAAGGTCGCAATTTTTTTCGAAACCTTGCTGCTTCAACCCGATGGAATCACACCACAGTTTGCCGATTCCTCCATCACATTAAGGGAAGAAAAGTTTGCAGACTCAATAATCTCCAGAAAGGCAACAGTTAATTGGCCTCCAAGAAGTCCAGATTTAACTCCGTTAGACTTGTCTTTGTGCGGAAAATAACGTCGATTGAATCGACTCCTGTAGTGGACGTCGAGATGCTTGAAAAGGTAATCTTGTGTTTGATTTCATCTTCAACACAAATCCTCCTTCTTTGACGAGGTTTTGCTTCTGTCTTCTTAGAGGGTAGGACTGCTCGATTAGATAACAAGGATTTTGCCGTTTTCAAAGCTTGAACAACAATGAGGATTGAACCGGACAGTTTGACCTGCATACGCATTCCCTCTAACAGTAACTCACCGTATCACCATGTGGGCTTTATCACAGACAATACTATTAGCGATTGCATTATCACCACCATTATGTATGTGGCAGCACTATCACTTATCAGCTTAACTTTCTCGTATGTTTTAGCGTTATCACTGGGCGCTGGTGGTTATTTACGTCTATTGAATGTAATGTAGGCTTTTCGCCGGGGTCAATACAACCCAACCAGCTTCCGGCTCGCTCAAACCCAACCAAACACTCCGAATTCACTTTGTCAATGCCAACCTGCCTGCCGCTCATCACACGCTGATGTTGATTAATTGGCTTAATTACAGCTATCGAACTTATAATTGATAATATGCAAACGAGGGCATTTGTTTCATTCATTCATTCATTCATGCAAATCGATATTTATCAACAGTTCTTTGAGTGAAGAACAGCGGCGCAGCGTGGGTGATTTCCTTACTAAGTCTGTGTCTAGATTGATCCAGGAGGTTCAAAATTGCATGAAAACCCCAAACTTTATCCGTGTAGTGAGGGATTTTTGCAAACTCCTTGTGGCTCCAGTTGCATCTTAAGCCTCAGAACCAAATGCATATCAAAATCATCAAAAAGTCACATCAAATCAAAGCAAAATTTGGCAATTTTCATTGAAATTTGCACTTGTGTGTTCAACTCAGAAAACTTGAGAAGTAAATGCTTGAATTCTTTGAGACATTCTTTTGGTGATTGGACAGTGAACAAAAGAGCACTTAGCTGACGAATCGAATCAGCAGAGAAGTTCAAATGTTTTGCAGTCTGATCGTAAATAATCGAGGGAATTTGAGTTTTTTTTGGGTTAATTACCCTATTAGGAGGGTCTGGTGTCGGTTCGAACTGGAGCCTGTTTGATGCGCGGCTTAACAGATGCAAATAACGATTAATAAATCGTGTAATGCGCGTTTAAGTGATTTCGAGTGGCTGATAGAGCTTCCCTGCCAGTGTTCCGATGGCTAAATTTAGCCTTCCAGGCTGGCATAGGTGCGAAATTGCCGATCGTTTTTCATTTATGTACAGGGCTATTCAAATGAGCCACATAAACTTTTGAACCACCTCTGAAGGTGTAAGCCATTCGTGCTGGCGAAACGTTTTGCGTAGAAGCCCGAAAATCTCACCAGTTTTTAAAGCGCTTTGATATACATGCGTTTTCTGGTTGAAAACGATCATAACTTCGAAGCTATAACAAGGGGCTACTGGACACTTTGTGCCGATCCCTTCGGACACGACACTGGCTGTAAAGCAACGAAACACTGTTTATTAATGAGTTTTTGCTCTCTTCGTTTCAAACAGTTTCGTGTCCGAAGTACCACAAATAATCCAGATTTTCGCCAACTTGGCAAATGTTGGCCTAAAAATGCATGCTTTGGCAGGATTGCATTTTATAGTTGAAAAAATCATAACCTGTAAACCAGAGTAAGCAGCACGTTGAAACTTCTACAGCTTAAAGAAAACATTTCAGTCTAAAACTGCTGAAAATTCCATTGAAATCACACTTAATTCTGATTTTTAATAACTGGGTAAATGTTCGCATCGAAACGAGCGAAAATTTTTGACACAAATGCACCTTCTGGTTAAAAAAATTCACAACTGTCAACCTAGAGCAAGCAGCAACTTGAAACTTGGACAGTCTATAGGACATGTTTGAGTCTGCAAATGGTTGGATTTCGATTAAAATTGCACATAATGCTGATTTTTACTAACTGGGTAAATGTTCGCATCGAAACGAGCGAAAATTTTTTACACAAATGCACCTTCTGGTTAAAAAAATTCACAATTGTCAACCTAGAGCAAGCAGCAACTTGAAACTTGGGCAGTCTTTAGGAAATATTTGGGTCTGAAAATGGTTAGAATTCCATCCAAATTACCCATAATCCTGATTTTTTTTAACTGGGTAAATGTTCGCATCAAAATGAGCGAAGAATTTTGACACAAATGCACCTTCTGGTTTAAAAAATTCACAACTGTCAACCTAGAGCAAGCAGCAACTTGAAACTTGGACAGTCTATAGGAAATATTTGAGTCTGCAACTGTTTAGAATTCCATTCAAATTACACATAATCCAGAGTTTTACTAACTGGGTAAATGTTCGTATCAAAACGAGCGAAGAATTTAGACACAAATGCACCTTCTGGTTAAAAAAAATTCACAACTGTCAACCTAGAGCACGCAGCAACTTGAAACTTGGACAGTCTATAGGACATATTTGAGTCTGCAAATGGTGAAAATTCCATTCAAATTACACATAATCCTGATTTTTACTAACTGTGTAAAAGTTCGCATCGAAACGAGCGAAGAATTTTGACACAAATGAACCTTCTGGTTTAAAAAATTCACAACTTTCAACCTAGAGCAGGCAGAAACTTGAAACTTGGACAGTCTATAGGACATATTTGAGTCTGCAAATGGTGAAAATTCCATTCAAATTACACATAATCCTGAGTTTTACTAACTGGGTAAATGTTCGCATCATAACGAGCGAAGAATTTTGACACAAATGCACCTTCTGGTTAAAAAAAATCACAACTTTCCCCCTCGAGCAAGCAGCAACTTGAAACTTGGACAGTCTATAGGACATGTTTGAGCCTGCAAATGGTTGGAATTCCATTCGAATTACACATAATGCTGATTTTTACTAACTGGGTAAATGTTCCATCGAAGCGAGAGAAGAATTTTGACACAAATGAACCTTCTGGTTTAAAAAATTCACAACTTTCAACCTAGAGCAAGCAGTAACTTGAAACTTGGACAGTCTATAGGACATATTTGAGTCTGCAACTGCTTAGAATTCCATTCAAATTACACATAATCCTGAGTTTTACTAACTGGGTAAATGTTCGCATCATAACGAGCGAAGAATTTTGACACAAATGCACCTTCTGGTTAAAAAAAATCACAACTTTCCCCCTAGACTAAGCAGCAACTTGAAACTTGAACAGTCTATAGGACATGTTTGAGCCTGCAAATGGTTGGAATTCCATTCAAATTACACATAATGCTGATTTTTACTAACTGGGTAAATGTTCCCATCGAAGCGAGAGAAGAATTTTGACACAAATGAACCTTCTGGTTTAAAAAATTCACAACTGTCAACCTAGAGTAAGCAGCAACTTGGAACTTGAACAGTCTATAGGACATATTTGAGTCTGCAACTGTTTAGAATTCCATTCAAATTACACATAATCCAGAGTTTTACTAACTGGGTAAATGTTCGTATCAAAACGAGCGAAGAATTTAGACACAAATGCCCCTTCTGGTTAAAAAAAAATTACAACTTTCAACCTAGAACACGCAGCAACTTGAAACTTGGACAGTCTATAGAACATATTTGAGTCTGCAAATGGTGAAAATTCCATTCAAATTACACATAATCCTGATTTTTACTAACTGTGTAAAAGTTCGCATCGAAACGAGCGAAGAATTTTGACACAAATGAACCTTCTGGTTTAAAAAATTCACAACTTTCAACCTAGAGCAGGCAGCAACTTGAAACTTGGACAGTCTATAGGACATATTTGAGTCTGCAAATGGTTAGAATTCCATTCAAATTACACATAATCCTGATTTTTACTAACTGGGTAAATGTTCGCATCAAAACGAGCGAAGAATTTTGACACAAATGCACCTTCTGGTTTAAAAAATTCACAACTTTCAACCTAGAGCACGCAGCAACTTGAAACTTGGACAGTCTATAGGACATATTTGAGTCTGCAAATGGTGAAAATTCCATTCAAATTACACATAATTCTGATTTTTACTAACTGTGTAAAAGTTCGCATCGAAACGAGCGAAGAATTTTGACACAAATGAACCTTCTGGTTAAAAAAATTCACAAATGTCAACCTAGAGCAGGCAGAAACTTGAAACTTCGACAGTCTAAAGGAAATATTTGAGTCTACAAATGGTTAGAATTCCATTCAAATTACACATAATCCTGATTTTTACTAACTGGGTAAATGTTCGCATCAAAACGAGCGAAGAATTTAGACACAAATGCCCCTTCTGGTTAAAAAAAAATTACAACTTTCAACCTAGAACACGCAGCAACTTGAAACTTGGACAGTCTATAGAACATATTTGAGTCTGCAAATGGTGAAAATTCCATTCAAATTGCACATAATCCTGATTTTTACTAACTGTGTAAAAGTTCGCATCGAACCGAGCGAAGACTTTTGACACAAATGAACCTTCTGGTTTAAAAAATTCACAACTTTCAACCTAGAGCAAGCAGCAACTTGAAACTTGGACAGTCTATAGGACATATTTGAGTCTGCAAATGGTGAAAATTCCATTCAAATTACACATAATCCTGAGTTTTACTAACTGGGTAAATGTTCGCATCATAACGAGCGAAGAATTTTGACACAAATGCACCTTCTGGTTAAAAAAAATCACAACTTTCCCCCTAGACTAAGCAGCAACTTGAAACTTGAACAGTCTATAGGACATGTTTGAGCCTGCAAATGGTTGGAATTCCATTCAAATTACACATAATGCTGATTTTTACTAACTGGGTAAATGTTCCATCGAAGCGAGAGAAGAATTTTGACACAAATGCACCTTCTGGTTTAAAAAATTCACAACTTTCAACCTAGAGCAAGCAGTAACTTGAAACTTGGACAGTCTATAGGACATATTTGAGTCTGCAAATGGTGAAAATTCCATTCAAATTACACATAATCCTGATTTTTACTAACTGGGTAAATTTTCGTATCAAAACGAGCGAAGAATTTAGACACAAATGCACCTTCTGGTTAAAAAAAAATTACAACTTTCAACCTTGAGCACGCAGCAACTTGAAACTTGGACAGTCTATAGGACATATTTGAGTCTACAAATGGTTAGAATTCCATTCAAATTACACATAATCCTGATTTTTACTAACTGTGTAAAAGTTCGCATCGAAACGAGCGAAGAATTTTGACACAAATGAACCTTCTGGTTTAAAAAATTCACAACTTTCAACCTAGAGCACGCAGCAACTTGAAACTTGGACAGTCTATAGGACATATTTGAGTCTGCAAATGGTGAAAATTCCATTCAAATTACACATAATCCTGATTTTTACTAACTGGGTAAATGTTCGCATTGAAATGTGTGAAGAATTTTGACACAAATGCACCTTCTGGTTAAAAAAAATCACAACTTTCCCCCTAGACTAAGCAGCAACTTGAAACTTGAACAGTCTATAGGACATGTTTGAGCCTGCAAATGGTTGGAATTCCATTCAAATTACACATAATGCTGATTTTTACTAACTGGGTAAATGTTCCCATCGAAGCGAGAGAAGAATTTTGACACAAATGAACCTTCTGGTTTAAAAAATTCACAACTTTCAACCTAGAGCACGCAGCAACTTGAAACTTGGACAGTCTATAGGACATATTTGAGTCTGCAAATGGTGAAAATTCCATTCAAATTACACATAATCCTGATTTTTACTAACTGGGTAAATTTTCGTATCAAAACGAGCGAAGAATTTAGACACAAATGCACCTTCTGGTTAAAAAAAAATTACAACTTTCAACCTAGAGCACGCAGCAACTTGAAACTTGGACAGTCTATGGGACATATTTGAGTCTGCAAATGGTGAAAATTCCATTCAAATTACACATAATCCTGATTTTTACTAACTGTGTAAAAGTTCGCATCGATCCGAGCGAAGAATTTTGACACAAATGAACCTTCTGGTTTAAAAAATTCACAACTTTCAACCTAGAGCAAGCAGCAACTTGAAACTTGGACAGTCTATAGGACATGTTTGAGCCTGCAAATGGTTGGAATTCCATTCAAATTACACATAATGCTGATTTTTACTAACTGGGTAAATGTTCCCATCGAAGCGAGAGAAGAATTTTGACACAAATGCACCTTCTGATTAAAAAAATTCACAACTTTCACCCTAGAGCAAGCAACAACTTGAAACTTCGACAGTCTAAAGGAAATATTTGAGTCTACAAATGGTTAGAATTCCATTCCAATTACACATAATCCTGATTTTTACTAACTGGGTAAATGTTCGCATCGAAACGAGCGAAGAATTTTGACACAAATGCACCTTCTGATTAAAAAAATTCACAACTTTCACCCTAGAGCAAGCCGCAACTTGAAACTTGGACAGTCAATAGGAAATATCTGAGTCTGCAACTGGTTAGAATTCCATTCACATCACACGTAATCCTGATTTTTTCCAATTCGTCAAACTTTGGCCTAAAAATGAGCGTTTTAACACCTAAAGGCCTAAAAATGAGCATATTCTGTTTAAAAAAATTAATAACCGAGCCCTTCGGGCCCGCCACTGGTAAGAGAAAAACAAACTCGACCTCAGACAGTTATGAAGAGTTTCTTGCTGTAAAACCAGTGCCGTGTAAAACACTAAAAAATGTGTCAACAAATTAAAATTTGGAGTTTCGAAATTATAATGCGAACTGACCGGATCCGAAACTAATTTTTATTTGAAAATCTCGAAAACCAAAGCCTAAATGAAAATTTTACTAGAGCAATTTTTTCCTTGGAAATGATCAGAAATCTGAAAAATCTTTTCATTGGTTGAAAATATTCAGCGGGTTTAAAGCTAGGAGCCAAAAACAGAGGCGTCCCTCCAGTTAACACGCCACTGCCTGTTACAAGTCCCATATGGACAAAAGTTGGAAATTATCATTAAAAAAACCATTTTTTTTCAAACTTTCACCCTCCGTTCCTCTGTTAGTTACATGTGCGACTAGGATTTTTAAATAAAAAGTGTACTCTATTCTTGATGCTTTTTCACCTATTAAAAATTAATTTACCTGGACCACCCTGTAGAATTGCCAAAGATTCTTGAACTCAACTAGCCTCAGGACTAGTTTTATCAACTTTTGGTAAAAACCCGTAATAAACTGGGAATTGTTGCTCAATTTTTTTTGTGTAGCGAATCTGGCGACTTTTATGGTCAAATTTGCCTTCTGTCTTTTGAAGGTTAGGACATTTGAGGTCAATTTTATGAAGGCAAGAAAGCTCTTTAAATGCCCCATCAAAAAGCTCCTTACGAGTGGCCACATATTTGCAACAGATGGCGATCGTTTAACGAAAATATTCAATTACTGCTTCCATATTTTTAGAGGTTAGACTTTTTGCTGAGGCTTACATTTAGCACGTTGGCAAAAATCAGGATTAACTGCGATTCCAATGAAATTTTCAGCATTTTTAGGCTCAAATGTCTTCTATCGACAGTGGAAATTTCAACTTACTGCTGGCTCCCGGTTGGAAGTTGTGATTTTTTTCAACCAGACTATGCATTTGTGTCAAACTGGCGATTTTGAGTCCAACATTTGCCGAGTTGGGAAAAATCGGGATTAGGTATGATTTGAATGAAATTTGCAGTCGTTTTAGATCTAACTGTCTTCTAAAAATTGCACAAGTTTCAAGTGGCTGCCCGCTCTGGATTTGAAATTATGATTTTTTCAGTCAAAACACTCGTTTTTAGGCCAATTATGTGGGATTTCACTTGAATTTTCAGCAGTTTTAGACGAAAATATTTTCTATAGACTGTGGAATTTTCAATTTGCTGTTCATTTTAGATTAGAAGTTATAATTTTTTTCCGAAAAAGTGTCTGAAACATTGAGGAAATGATGAAATCCTCATGGAGCTTACCTGGGCTTAAAGATTAGACATTTTAGTTAGACTAAGGCCGGGATTACACTACCCACTTTTCCCCGATTTATTGGCAATTTTTGAAGGTCGCCAGATATGAGGGTAGTGTGAAATCGAAATTTTTGCTCAATTTTTTGGCAAATCGTGAGCAAAACCAATGAGACTTGTGACTGTAGCTCTTTATTTGAAAATCTAGCCTTAGCGCTGCAAAAAAACCAGCCAAATTGGCAATTATTTCGTAAACTTTGGCATTCCATCGACTTGATTAAGTCCCAAGCCGAACAGCAAGCGAGATGGGCTGATTCACGTGGGCGCAAGATGCATATCGAGGAAAATTTACGATGATCCACTTCCCCAAGTACATTAAAAGCTCTTGTCGGCTCTGTCTGAAAGGGCAGCAGCGCGTATAAAACAGACCCGGTGTCGTGTGACTGTGGGAGTGAAATCGGTCCTTCGACCGAACTAATAGGGCTTGTTTTTTTCGGGCTTTGATAGCGAGCGACAGGCGCCACAGTCCGAAAAAACCTCGATCGATTTTTCTCGAACATTCAGAACGACACTCGGAAATAAATCAACAAACCCTTAGGGGCCAGATGGGCGGCCCGCAATTGATGACGCCAATATTTCACGACCCCGTTGACACTTTGCCCTGTCGTTTTCCGCACACGTGTTGGCCCCCACATGCGCATTCCTTGGAAGAAACCCCAAAAAATCCCGCAGATCTGTCACTTGTCAATGTCCGTTTGAGCTGCGGGCGGCTATTTATGCGCCGTTCGGTCCAACCCAGGTTTCCACTGGCACGCACTTTGCCCAATCTCCCCCTTGGTGTTGCATTTATTAATCGACAAAGAGTTATGGTTATGGTCGGATGTCGTGACCGGGCCCTGAATTCACGCAACTAAAATGGGCGCGAGCCCACGTCCACAACGGCCATATTGGAATTACGATGAAGTTGTAAATCGTTGCGGTCAGTCCAAGTGAAATTTCATTCACTTGGATCGATCTTGAGGTCGCCTGCAACAGTCCCGGAAGTGCCCGTGTTTAAAATGCGCGGTTTTTTCCTTTCCATGTCAGCTGTCAGTGTCACAGCCAACCTAACCGTGATTACGTTTTGATGGAATAATCTAACCTTAAGCCTGTCACAGTTGCTCCCAAGTTACTTGGCAGTGACGTCATTATTGGAGATGCCACATTGAAATTTGTTCGACAACTTTTTGCAGTTCAAAAGTGAAGTTAAATTTGCAGAATGTAAACAATTAATTGGGAAAATAAATCACTTCCTTCAGTCTCGTTATTACAGGACAGTATAAGAAATACGTCAATAACATCGAAATTTGTTTTTCTATTACTTTTTTCAAATTTATTTTTTGAAAAAATCATTATATATCACTAAAAGCTCGTTCACACGATGACATTAATGACGTGACATCTAATGCCGCGACAGCTGCCAGTGTCGCGGTGTCGTATTTGAAACAATTTTCAGTGACATTCAACTGTCCAGACAATGACATTGTTGCGGCATTCACGTCACAACACATGACGTTAATGTTACCGTGTGAACGAGCTTTAACTGTCACTGTTTCGGTTTATTTTCTTTCAAAAATTCTTCTTTCATTTAAGCAACTTTCTGTTTTGTGGTTATTCAGGCATTTCCACGTTTTTTTGCCCTGAGAAATCAGTAAAACTAGGCAGTTTTGTTTGTATGCATTCAGTAGAGGAACGGCTGTTCTATAAATACAAAATGTTTCGATTATCAGTCATCATCAGGTAATTTTCCAAAATTTTTCCAAACTGATCTCGGGTTTTCGTAGTGGTTTTTGCAGGTTGGAGCCTATCATTTATTATTCAAATTTTTTAAATCTATTTTTATTTTATGTTTAAAAATTAATTTATTTTACATTAAAAAAAAAAAGGAAACTATCATCTCGTGTTCATGACAGAAAAGCACTAAATTCGTCAGTTTTTATGTGAGTGATTTTTCAGTTTTGTTTGTGCATTACTTTTTTTGAACTGCCGTTAATTAATATTAATTTTTGTTGTTTTTTGTGTCCTTCATTTGATCTTACTTTTGCGTCTACACAAAGTATCGCATAATATAAATTTGACATTTATTTCCTCGGGAACATGAGAAGGCCACTTTTGGATGTATTTTGTAGGGCAAAGTCCCTTTTACTTTTGAACAAAGTTTCGATTTTCAGCCACCTTCAAGCAATTTTTGAACATTTTTCAAACTTGCCATTGGTTTACGAGGTTGTTTTTGCAGTCCTGATTTTGCCATTCATTTATGCCGGCACTAATAAAGTGACTAAGTTGCTTTTGCACGTATTTTGAACGGAATACTGTGCCATACAAATTGGAAAAGTTTTGATTTTCAGTCATCATCAGGTAATTTTCAAGAAGTTTTGTTCAAGAAACTTGCATGTGGTTTTTGATGGATATTGTAGCAGATAGGGGTTTGACAGTTATTTGCTCTGGAACTAGCAAAGTGAGAGACTCACTTTTGCGTCATTTTTGTAGAGCTAAGTCGGTTCTATAAGTGGAAGTTACGATTTTCGGTCGTCATCAGGAAATTTTCTGGAATTTTTTCAAACTTTACGTTTGTTTACGCGGGCCGGAGTTTGACAGGTATTTATTTTCATACCAAAGAGTGAATTTTGTATTTGTTTCATTAAGGATGATCTGCTTTATTGATAAGAAAAGTTTCGATTTTCAGTCATCAACAGGCCATTTCCACGGTTTTAAAAATTTGACGATAAAATTTTGAGGTTGTTTTTATTGACATTTATTTTCTCAGCTACCGGAGAAGTTGGAGATTCACTTTTGGGTGCATTGTGTAGCGCAAACTGCGTTCTATCAGAGGAAAACGTTTCGATTTTGGATCATCATCAGGAAAACTTCGGGAATTTTTTGAAATTTTCTTTGTATTTTGCGCTTGTTCATGCAGGCCGGAGTTGGACATTTATTTCTTCAGAAACCAGTTTGACCTTTCTATGAATTTTTAGGGCAAAGTTCCTTCTATAAGTTGGCACAGCCTCGATTTTCCGTTATAATCCGGCAATTTTTGACAATTTTTCCAAATTATTTTTGGATTTTCTGCATGGTTTTGCAGGCGGCAGTTTGGCATTTATTTACCCACAAATGAACGAAGTAGCAATATAACTTTTTGATGCAATTTTTAGGGCAAAATCTGTTTTATTTGTGGAAAAAATTTTGATTTTTTGTCATTATTAGACAATTTTCAAAATTTTTTTTCCAATTGCACATGGTTTTTGCGGATAATTAAATGCGCCCATGTTGGACATTTATTTGCTCAGCAACTTGAAAAGCTACAGAGTCAGTTTTGCATAAAGTTTGTACGACAAATTCTACTCTATAAGCTGTGAACGTTTCGATTTTGAATGATCTTCAGGGGATTTTTGGAAATTTTTACAAATTTTGCTTGTATTTTGCGCTTGTTAATGGCCAGAGTCTAACAGTTAGTTTTTCAGAAATCAATCAAACTAGCAAATTAATTTTGAATGTGAATTTTTGGGCATAGTCTGCTATATACGAAGTACAAGTTTCGGTTTCGAATCATCTTCAAGCTATTTTTTAGATATTTTTGAGCAGATCTATGCAGATCTAAGATTGGCATTTATTTTCTGAAAAAGCAGTGAGTGACCTCAAATAATCACTTTTGTGTATATTGCAAAGTATGTTCTGTAATTTGTTAAACGTTTCGATTTTGGATTAACATCAGGAAAATTTCGAGAATTTTTTCAAATTTTGTTTGTATTTTGCGCTTGTTTATGCAGGCCGGAGTTTGACAATTATTTCTTTAGAAACCAAGCAAACTACAAAGTGACATTTGTATATATTTTTTTGAAAATAGTCTGTTTTATAAATAGGAAAATTTTATATTTCGAGCTGTCAACTGGCTACTTTCCACGATTTTTTAAATTTTAGGATAGAATTTGGTGGTTCTCCACGTAGGCCTAAGATTGGCATTTATTTTCTCAAAAACTGGTAAAGTTTGATAGTCACTTTTCGAGACATTGTATGCATAAACTGTGCTCTATAAGTGGAAAAAGTTTCGATTTTGGATCATCATCAGGAAAACGTTGGGAATTTTTTGAAATTTTCTTTGTATTTTGCGCTTATTCATGCAGGCCGGAGTTGGCCATTTATTTATTCAGAAACCAGTTTGACCTTTCTATGAATATTTAGGGCAAAGTGCCTTCTATAAGTTGGAACAGTTTCGATTTTCCGTCATAATCCGGCAATTTTTGACAATTTTTCCAAATTGCTTTTGGATTTTGTGCTTCGTTTTGCAGGCAGCAGTTTGGCATTTATTTACTCACAAATTAACGAAGTAGCAATATAACTTTTTGATGCAATTTTTAGGGCAGCATCTTTTTTATTAGTGGAAAAAATTTTGATTTTTTGTCATTATTAGACAATTTTCAACCAACTTCTGCTCACAAACCACAGACTCAATGCTGACTCCCCTACAATAACTGCAGACGGCCAAACGACACAACCAAAAAACGACGTAAAATACCTTGGAATCACAATTGACCACAAACTTAAATTCACTAAACACATACGAAACATCAGGGCAGAAACAACAAAGAGAACAAAACACTTCCGATCACTAACCTACAAAGACAGAGGAATTAGCACAAACACCGCTACCAAAATATATAAAGCTATTTGTAGACCCTTACTAGACTATGGACATATACTCATGACCAACGGAACAGAAAGGACAAAACGTTATATACAAACAACAGAACAAATTGCACTAAGACTAATAACACGAATAAGACACCCCCAAAACCCACTACACAACCCCCCCACCCAACTACTATACGAACGCACAAACATGACAAAGATCTCGGAAAGACTCATACAGCTACAGACAAAATGGACAAACAACCCCTACAACTGGACCATACTGAATCCCCTTTGTCTTACAAGACCAACCAGACAATCCCGCTTTCGTTTCCCTACACTAACGCCACTCGAACACTTACAAACGCTACGGACTAGTGGACAATAAAATAATTCCTTCTTGCCACTGAAATCTCATTTATTTAATAGTATTGCTAACCTAGAATAAGAGAATCTCATATTTGTTTTCATTTAGACTAAGACTATATGTATTAAACAAGGGCAGAAAGACCGATAGGTCGATAGCCTTTTTTTAGAAATAAAGATATTTACTACTACTAGACAATTTTCAATTTTTTTTTCCAATTGCACATGGTTTTTGCGGATATTTAAATGAGCCCATGTTGGACATTTATTTGCTCAGCAACTTGAAAAGCTACAGAGTCAGTTTTGCATAAAGTTTGTACGACAAATTCTACTCTATAAGCTGTGAACGTTTCGATTTTGAATGATCTTCAGGGGATTTTTGGAAATTTTTACAAATTTTGCTTGTATTTTGCGCTTGTTAATGGCCAGAGTCTAACAGTTAGTTTTTCAGAAATCAATCAAACAAGCAAATTAATTTTGAATGTGGATTTTTGGGCATAGTCTGCTATATACGAAGTACAAGTTTCGATTTTGAGTCATCTTCAAGCTATTTTCTAGATATTTTTGAGCAGATCTATGCAGATCTAAGATTGGCATTTATTTTCTGAAAAAGCAGTGAGTGACCTCAAATAATCACTTTTGTGTATATTGCAAAGTATGTTCTGTAATTTGTTAAACGTTTCGATTTTCGATTATCATCAGGAAAATTTCGAGAACTTTTTAAAATTTCGTTTGTATTTTGCTGCTTATGCAGGCCGGAGTTTGACAATTATTTCTTCAGAAACCAAGCAAACCACAGAGTGACATTTGTATATAGCTTTTTGAAAATAGTCTGTTTTATAAATAGGAAAATTTTAGATTTCGAGCCATCAACTGGCTACTTTCCACAATTTTTTAAATTTTACGATAGAATTTGGTGGTTCTCCACACAGGCCTAAGATTGACATTTATTTACTCAAAAACTGGTAAAGTTTGATAGTCACTTTTCGAGGCATTGTATAGCGTAAACTGTGCTCTATAAGTGGAAAAAGTTTCGATTTTGGATCATCATCAGGAAAACTTCGGGAATTTTTTGAAATAACTTTGTATTTTGCGCTTGTTCATGCGGGCCGGAGTTGGACATTTATTTCTTCAGAAACCAGTTTGACCTTTTTATGAATTTTTAGGGCAAAGTCCCTTCTATAAGTTGGAACAGTTTCGATTTTGCGTCATAATCCGGCAATTTTTGACAATTTTTTCAAATTGCTTTTGGATTTTGTGCTTCGTTTTGCAGGCAGCAGTTTGGCATTTATTTACTCACAAATTAACGAAATAGCAATATAACTTTTTGATGCAATTTTTAGGGCAAAATCTTTTTTATTAGTGGAAAAAATTTTGATTTTTTGTCATTATTAGACAATTTTCAATTTTTTTTTCCAAATTGCATGTTGTGTTTGCGGATATTTAAATGCGCCCAAGTTGGACATTTATTTGCTCAGCAACTTGAAAAGCTACAGAGTCAGTTTTACATCAAGTTTGTACGACAAAGTCTACTCTATAAGCTGTAAACGTTTCGATTTTGAATGATCTTCAGGGGATTTTTGGAAATTTTTACAAATGTTGTTTGTATTTTGCGCTTGTTTATGGGCTAGGGTTTAACAGTTAATTTTTCAGAAATCAATCAAACTAGCAAATTAATTTTGAATGTGAATTTTTGGGCATAGTCTGCTATATACGCAGTACTAGTTTCGATTTTGAGTCATCTTCAAGCTATTTTCTAGATATTTTTGAGCAGATCTATGCAGATCTAAGATTGGCATTTATTTTCTGAAAAAGCAGTGAGTGACCTCAAATAATCACTTTTGTGTGTATTGCAAAGTACGTTCTATAAATTGAAAAAGTTTCGGTTTTGGATTATCATCAGGAAAATTTCGAGAAATTTTTCAAATTTTGTTTGTATTTTGCGCTTGTTTATGCAGGCCGGAGTTTGACAATTATTTCTTCAGAAACCAAGGAAACTACAGAGTGACATTTGTATATATTTTTTTGAAAATAGTCTGTTTTATAAATAGGAAAATTTTATATTTCGAGCTGTCAACTGGCTACTTTCCACAATTTTTTAAATTTTACGATAGAATTTGGTGGTTCTCCACACAGGCCTAAGATTGACATTTATTTACTCAAAAACTGGTAAAGTTTGATAGTCACTTTTCGAGGCATTGTATAGCGCAAACTGTGCTCTATAAGTGGAAAAAGTTTCGATTTTGGGTCATCATCAGGAAATTTTCGAGAATTTTTTCAAATTCTGTTTGTATTTTGCGATTGTCTATGCAGGTCTTAGATTGGCATTTATTTTCGCAGAAACCAGTGAACTCGGATATTCACTTTTGGGTGCATTTTGAAAAGAAAAGTGGGTTCTATTTGGCAAAAAAATTTCGAGTTTGAGTCATCATCAGGCTATTTTAAAAACTTATTTAAATATGCGCTGGAATTTTGCTGGAAGTTTGGCATTTAGTTTCTGAATAACCAAAAAAGAAGGTGAATCACTTTTGTAGACATTTCGTAGGGACAACATAAGTGGACAATGTTTCGATTTTGGCTCATCTTCAGGGAGTTTTCAACAAAATTTTCGCATTTTGCTTGGATTTGCCGCTTGTTTCTGCAGGCCAGAGTTTCACAGTGATTTACTCCAAGAAAGGTCAAGTCCAGGATTGACTTTTGAGTGAATTTTTGAGGGAATTGTCCGTTTTATATGTGACAAAAGTTTCCATTTTCTGTCGTGGTAAAGCTCCAAAAAAAAAAATGATGTAAAAAATTCTTCGATTTTTTGCAGTCACCCTGTATGATCAGGTGCAAAAGAGTCCTGTTGAGCTTAAGAGCATTGACGTTTCCATCCAGATGCGAAAATTGCATTGTTGCCATTGCAAATTTCCCAGCTTTCGAGACAAAAGCAGAAAAAAACGGTTCCTCACCAACAGGATTAGGCACCATCCGTCAACGTCCAAGCCGGTAGACAAATGGATAGCTTAAATTAATCGGGGCTCCGGGGTAATTAAACGAATATCGATCGGCGATTAAGAGAGAATCGAGCCCGCGTAAGCCTAATTGATACAATTTCTCCGAGAAGACGAGCTGGTGACAGTATCGGCAAAGTGGTGCCAGCACCAAAAAGGGTTTCGATGTAACGTCGCGCCAGGCCTTTTCGGGGCCCCAGAGTTGACAGTTTCCGCGGCCGGAATCCACTTTGTCTCGGCCAACATCGCGTCACCTCTTCATCAGCCGATGTAAAACGCGCACATAAACAGGTTGCGGCGACACGAAACATTGCGACCAAAAGTACCAGTCGACCACGAAAAAAACTGACTTCATCCCCTAATTGGGGCTGCATAAGGTGGGGCGATGAAAGCTCATTAGCAGCCCGAAAGGGATGAGATTGGCCCGCATTCCGATTTCTGGCCTAATGTGATGTTTGGAATGTTTGGGGGGCACACGTCCGCTGACAGATGAATGTGCCCCTGAAATATGCGGTGCTGATTTATTGCCCCCTGTCTGGCCGCAATTGGGAGCAGGCCTATTTTTTTTTAATAAGAACCGATTTTTTGACTTTCTCTGAATTTTTGTCTTATCGTGCGGTAATTAGTGTCATTATACACAATCGCAACTGGGAATGGATAGCGGTGACTTATCTAATCGCCTCGCCCAGCCCACGCTGTCAACAGTAGCATATCAAAAGACTGCGGAATAATGTCGAACATCGACTATTATCGAATTTTTGCTTCAGCCATGTCATAGGCTATTGATGAATCACTGAACCATTAAGGAAGGATGATGAATGATGAAAACGCCCTCAAAGTTTCGGGAGGAATTCGCTTCGGAACCCGAAAGGGCACCCAGTTTCGGATGGTTCAACTCAAGCAACTTCATAGAATTCTTCAAAGTTGACACCTTAATCTGTGGTAAAAGTTTGGGAGGTTTTATTTGGGCTCCCCTGTAGCGGGAATTTGGTCTTCGGCATGAAACCCTTTACTCAATTGAGCATTTTTTCCATTTAGAATAAAACTCTTCGTCGATTTCATAAAATTAACTCATCGGGTTGCAGCTGAAGAACTTGCCTTCGGAACTACGACGCCCTTAATCTGTTGTTAAGCTCGGAAAGTGTTATTTGGGCCTCCGTGTAGCGAGATTTTAGTTTTCGGAATGAAAACCTTCACTCAATTGAACATTTTTTCCATTTAGAATAACACTCGATATGAAGTCCGTTTAATTAACTCAACAGATTCCAGCTGAAGAACTTGCCCCCATAAATACTACGCTTTGAATCTGTTGTTAAGCTTTATTTCCGCCACCCTGTAGTGAGATTTTGGTTTTCGGCATGAAATCCGTTACTCAATTGAGCCTTTTTCCTTTTAAAACAAAATTCTTTGTCTATTTCAATTAGTTAACTCAACAGATTGCAGCTGAAAGACTTGCCTTCATAGTTACTACGCTTTTAATCTGTTGTTAAGCTCGGAAAGTGTTATTTGGGCCTCCGTGTAGCGAGATTTTAGTTTTCGGCATGAAATCCTTCACTCAATTGAACATTTTTTCCATTTAGAATAACACTCGATATGAAGTCCGTTTAATTAACTCAACAGATTCCAGCTGAAGAACTTGCCCTCATAATTACTACGCTTTAAATATGTTGTTACGCTTGGAAAGCTTTATTTCGGCCACCCTGTAGTGAGATTTTGGTTTTCGGCATGAAATCCTTTACTCAATTGAGTCTTTTTCCATTTAAAAAAAACTCTTTGTCAATTTCACTTAATTAACTCAACAGATTGCAGCTGAAGGACTTGCCTTCATAGTTACTACGCTTTTAATCTGTGTCTAAGCTTGGAAAGTGTTATTTGGGCCTCCGTGTATCGAGATTTTAGTTTTCGACATGAAATCCTTCACTAAATTGCACATTTTTTTCATTAATCATAAAACTCTTTGTCGATTTCATCTAATTAACTCAACTGGTTGCAGCAGAAGAACTGGCCTTCATAGTTACTACGCTTTTAATCTGCTGTTAAGCTTGAAAAGTTTTATTTGGGCCCCCGTGTA
Source organism: Dendroctonus valens (assembly GCA_024550625.1). Lineage (NCBI taxonomy): Eukaryota > Metazoa > Arthropoda > Insecta > Coleoptera > Curculionidae > Dendroctonus > Dendroctonus valens. The sequence continues at coordinate 834,098 of JAJTJO010000110.1, forward strand.
GCCAGATGATGGTTTTCGGCATAAAATCCTTCACTGAATCGAGCATTTTTTTCATTTTGATGAATTGACAAAACTGTTTGTCAATTTCACTTAATTAACTCAACAGATTGCAGCTGAAGGACTTGCCTTCATAATTACTACGCTTTTAATCTGTGGCTAAGCTCGGAAAGTGTTATTTGGGCCTCCGTGTAGCGAGATTTTAGTTTTTGGCATGAAATCCTTCACTAAATTGCACATTTTTTTCATTTATCATAAAACTCTTTGTCGATTTCATTTAATTAACTCAACTGGTTGCAGCAGAAGAACTGGCCTTCATAGTTACTACGCTTTTAATCTGCTGTTAAGCTCGGAAAGTGTTATTTGGGCCTCCGTGTAGCGAGATTTTAGTTTTCGGCATGAAATCCTTCACTCAATTGAACATTTTTTTCCATTTAGAATAACACTCTATATGAAGTTTGTTTAATTAACTCAACAGATTCCAGCTGAAGAACTTGCCCCCATAATTACTACGCTTTAAATCTGTTGTTAAACTTGGAAAGCTTTATTTCGGCCACCCTGTAGTGAGATTTTGGTTTTCGGCATGAAATCCTTTACTAAATTGCACATTTTTTTCATTTCTCATAAAACTCTTTGTCGATTTCAGTTAATTAATTCAACAGATTGCAGCTGAAGGACTTGCCTTCATAGTTACTACGCTTTTAATCTGTGTCTAAGCTTGGAAAGTGTTATTTGGGCCTCCGTGTAGCGAGATTTTAGTTTCCGGCATGAAATCCTTCACTAAATTGAGCATTTTTTCCATTTAGCATAAAACTCTTTGTCAATTTGATTTAATTAACTCTAAAGATTGCAGCTACAGAACCTGCCTTCGTAACTACGACGCCCTTAATCTGTCGTTGAGCTCGGAAAATGTTATTTGGGCCTCCATGTAGCGAGGTTTTAGTTTTCGGCATGAAATCCTTCACTGAATTGAGCATTTTTTTCATTTAGAAAACAATCTCGTTATCAGTTTCTATTAATTAAGTCAACAGATTGCAGCTGCAGAACTTGCCTTCGTAACTACGACGCCCTTAATCTGTTGTTAAGCTCGGAAAGTGTTATTTGGGCCTCCGTGTAGCGAGGTTTTAGTTTTAGGCATGAAATCCTTCACTGAATTGAACACTTTATTCATTTACAAAAAAATCTTGTGATCAGGTTCTATTATTTAAGCCAACAGATTGCAGCTGCAGAACTTGCCTTCGTAACTACGACGTCCTTAATCTGTCGTTAAGCTCGGAAAATGTTATTTGGGCCTCCATGTAGCGAGGTTTTAGTTTTAGGCATGAAATCCTTCACTGAATTGAACACTTTATTCATTTACAAAAAAATCTTGTGATCAGGTTCTATTATTTAAGCCAACAGATTGCAGCTGCAGAACTTGCCTTCGTAACTACGACGCCCTTAATCTGTCGTTAAGCTCGGAAAGTGTTATTTTGGCCTCCATGTATCGATCTTTTAGTTTTAGGCATGAAATTCTTCACTGAATTGAGCCCTTTTTTCATTTAGAAAAGAATCTTGTGATCAGTTTCTATTAATTAAGCCAACAGATTGCAGCTGCAGAACTTGCCTTCGTAACTACGGCGCCCTTAATCTGTCGTTAAGCTCGGAAAGTGTTATTTGGGCCTCCATGTAGCGAGGTTTTAGTTTTAGGCATGAAATTCTTCTGTGAATTGAGCACCTTTTTCATTTAGAAAAAAATCTTGTGATCAGTTTCTATTATTTAAGCCAACAGATTGCAGCTGCAGAACTTGCCTTCGTAACTACGACACCCTTAATCTGTCGTTAAGCTCGGAAAGTGTTATTTGGGCCTCCATGTAGCGAGGTTTTAGTTTTCGGCATGAAATCCTTCACTCAATTGAGCATTTTTTTCATTTAGAAAACAATCTCGTTATCAGTTTCTATTAATTAAGTCAACAGATTGCAGCTGCAGAACTTGCCTTCGTAACTACGACGCCCTTAATCTGTTGTTAAGCTCGGAAAGTGTTATTTGGGCCTCCGTGTAGCGAGATTTTAGTTTTCGGCATGAAATCCTTCACTGAATTGAGCACTTTTTTCATTTAGAAAAGAATCTTGTGATCAGTTTCTATTAATTAAGCCAACAGATTGCAGCTGAAGAACTTGCCTTTGTAACTACGACGCCCTTAATCTGTTGTTAAGCTTGGAAAGTTTTATTTGGGCCCCTCTGTAGTGCGATTTTTATTTTTGGCATGAAACTGTTGTTGGAATTAAGAATATTTTTTAAAGCATATTGACTATTGAAGGAAAAGAAAAAAAGATCCGAACTATTCCTGTTCTGGCTCTGAAATCCTTCCTGCCATCTTGCAAATCATGCACAATGCCAGAAGTCAAAATTGAGTTTTTCCCGAAAAAACAAAATTTCTGAAAGCAATTAGACCTTAATGCGATGCGATGAACCCACCGTTAAAATTGAGCGAGAGCACCTTATCTTATCGAGGGGTTTGGGAAGTTGCGAGTTAAAGTGAGCCGTCGATCCGGGTGTCAACTACTTGCACTATCTTATCGCGCGGCTCATTATCCGGGACATGTGGAGGCCTCGAGGTGCAGCTTTCACCCCAATTTCACCCCCGAAATAGACGATGGCGACTGTTGTGAAATGTGAAAATGCACTCAATGGGCCGGCATTCGAGCCTTCAAAACTCCGCCTCGGATGGTCTTCCTCTCAGCGGCCAGACGGCCAACGACCATTCTCCATTAAGAGCATCAATTAAGTTGATTGCCCATGTTCGAGCCGTTCCCCTGTACATACACCGTGTACCAAGCTGGACCTCTACTTAAAACACTGGGTAAAAAAATGCGGAATTTTTCACAATGTGTACCTGCGTGTGTCGCATTCCCATTCCAGCCCAGTGTTCAGGGGTTCTGGAAAATGTGGGTATTCTTTTGGATGGGTGTCGAAATAACATGATAAATTCCTATAAAAACATTCTATAGACCCTCCCTAACGAGGTAGAGGCCCCGAGAAGGCGCCGCTGGACATGTGTTTTTATTAAATACATTTTAAAGTCCTTGGTGTCATTTGATACATTTTTAATAAGATGGATACTAGTCAAGACCTCTTAAAACTGTGCTCATATTTTAAACACCCTGTATCAGAATGGCACCAGAAAAGTGTTTTTGAATAGCTTGAAGCTTAGTCTAAAAAAAGTTCTCTTGTTTGACATCGATAAAATGAGCAGTTTTCCAGAAAAAGGACCTTATTTTAATACATTTTTAATTAAATAGAACTTTTTTTTCGAATTCGTTTGTTGATCTTATTTGATTGGAATGAAACATCATTCTTTGCAAGAATTTTGCCCTAATTTCAACAGGAGTGGAATAAAGAAAGTTTTTCAGGTGTCCCTAGAGATGAAAATCCAACGGATTTAAGTCGGGAGAATGGGACGGCCGTGCCACAGGTTCTGCTCATTTGGAAAAACATTGTTTAGATGATTTCGTGCAACAACACTAAAATGAGAACGCGAAGTGTTACATCCTCTAATGAATCTTCTAAATTATTTCGAAGAAACTTCAAATAAAGCCTTGGCCATTTCCTATGTCTTCAACAAACAAACACTTTTCTCAATTCACTTTATAAAGCAACACTTTTAACACAGTTTAATGTAGAAGTTGTGCCAAGCCCTTTGGGCACGACAGTGATTGAGAATAATAAAGAGCTAATGAAGGCAAAAAACCGCGTTTCCTATGGCTTCAACAAACAAACACTTTTCTCAATTCACTTTATAAAGCAACACTTGAGACACAGTTTGATGTAGAAGTTGTGCTGAGCCCTTCGGGCACGACAGTGACTGAGAATAACAAAGAGCCAATGAATCCCAAAAAGCGCGTTTCGTATGCCTTCAACAAACAAACAGTTTTCTCAGATCACTTTATAAAGCAACACTTTTAACACAGTTTAATGTAGAAGTTGTGCCAAGCCCTTTGGGCACGACAGTGATTGAGAATAATAAAGAGGTAATGAAGGCAATAAACCGCGTTTCCTATCGCTTCAACAAACAAACACTTTTCTCAGATCACTTTATAAAGCAACACTTTTAACATAGTTTGATGCAGAAAATGTGCCGAACACTTCGGGCACGACAGTGACTGAGAATAACAAAGAGCTAATGAAGCAAAAAACCGCGTTTCCTATGGCTTCAACAAACAAACACTTTTCTCAGATCACTTTATAAAGCAACACTTTTAACACAGTTTGATGAAGAAAGTGTGCTTTCTTCGAAACACTAGGGTCACGACAGTGACTGAGAATAATAAAGAGCTAATGAAGGCAAAAAACCGCGTTTCCTATGGATTCAACAAACAAACACTTTTCTCATTGCACTTTATAAAACAACACTTTTAAAACAGTTTGATGTAGAAGTTGTGCCGAGCCCTTCGGGCACGACAGTGACTGAGAATAACAAAGAGCTAATGAATCCCAAAAAGCGCGTTTCTTATGCCTTCAACAAACAAACACTTTCCACATTGCACTTTATAAAACAACACTGTTAAAACAGTTTGGTGTAGAAGTTGTGCTGAGACCTTCGGGCACCACAGTGATTGAGAATAGTAAAGAGCTAATGAATCCCAAAAAGCGCGTTTCCTATGCCTTCAACAATCAAACACTTTTCTCAGATCACTTTATAAAGCAACACTTTTAACACAGTTTAATGTAGAAGTTGTGCCAAGCCCTTTGGGCACGACAGTGATTGAGAATAATAAAGAGCTAATGAAGCCAAAAAACCGCGTTTCCTATGGCTTCAACAAACAAACACATTTCGCAGTTCACTTTATAAAGCAACACTTTTAACACAGTTTGATGCAGAAAATGTGTCGAACACTTCGGGCACGACAGTGACTGAGAATAACAAAGAGCTAATAAAGGCAAAAAACCGCGTTTCCTATGGCTTCAACAAACAGACACTTTTCACATTGCACTTTATAAAACAACACTGTTAAAACAGTTAGATGTAGAAGTTGTGCTGACCCCTTCGGGCACGACAGTGATTGGGAATAATAAACAGGTAATGAAGGCAAAAAATCGCGTTTCCTATGGCTTCAACAAACAAACGCTTTTCTCAGATCACTTTATAAAGCAACACTTTAGACACAGTTTGGTGTAGAAGTTGTGCTGAGACCTTCGGGCACCACAGTGACTGAGAATAACAAAGAGCTAATGAATCCCAAAAAGCGCGTTTCCTATGCCTTCAACAAACAAACACTTTTCTCAGATCACTTTATAAAGCAACACTTTTAACACAGTTTAATGTAGAAGTTGTGCCAAGCCCTTTGGGCACGACAGTGATTGAGAATAATAAAGAGCTAATGAAGCCAAAAAACCGCGATTCCTATGGCTTCAACAAACAAACACTTTTCTCAGATCACTTTATAAAGCAACACTTTTAACACAGTTTGATGCAGAAAATGTGCCGAACACTTCGGGCACGACAGTGACTGAGAATAAGAAAGAGCTAATGAAGGCAAAAAACCGCGTTTCCTATGGCTTCAACAAACAAACACTTTTCTCAGATCACTTTATAAAGCAACACTTTTAACACAGTTTGATGAAGAAAGTGTGCTTTCTTCGAAACACTAGGGTCACGACAGTGACTGAGAATAATAAAGAGCTAATGAAGGCAAAAAATCGCGTTTCCTATGGCTTCAACAAACAAACACTTTTCTCAGATCACTTTATAAAGCAACACTTTTAACACGGTTTGATGTAGAAGTTGTGCGGAGCCCTTCGGGCACGACAGTGACTGAGAATAATAAAGAGCTAATGAATCCCAAAAAGCGCGTTTCCTATGCCTTCAACAAACAAACACTTTTCTCAGATCACTTTATAAAGCAACACTTTTAACACAGTTTAATGTAGAAGTTGTGCCAAGGCCTTCGGGCACGACAGTGATTGAGAATAATAAAGAGCTTATGAAGCCAAAAAACCGTGTTACCTATGGCTTCAACAAACAAACACTTTTCTCAGATCACTTTATAAAGCAACACTTTTAACACAGTTTGATGCAGAAAATGTGCCGAACACTTCGGGCACGACAGTGACTGAGAATAACAAAGAGCTAATGAAGGCAAAAAACCGCGTTTCCTATGGCTTCAACAAACAGACACTTTTCACATTGCACTTTATAAAACAACACTGTTAAAACAGTTAGATGTAGAAGTTGTGCTGAGCCCTTCGGGTACGACAGTGATTGGGAATAATAAACAGGTAATGAAGGCAAAAAACCGCGTTTCCTATGGCTTCAACAAACAAACACTTTTCTCAGATCACTTTATAAAGCAACACTTTTAACACAGTTTGGTGTAAAAGTTGTGCCGAGCCCTTAGGGCATGACAGTGACTGAGAATAATAAAGAGCTAATGAATCCCAAAAGGCGCGTTTCCTATGCCTTCAACAAACACTTTTCTCAGATCACTTTATAAAGCAACACTTTTAACACAGTTTAATGTAGAAGTTGTGCCAAGCCCTTTGGGCACGACAGTGATTGAGAATAATAAAGAGGTAATGAAGGCAATAAACCGCGTTTCCTATGGCTTCAACAAACAAACACTTTTCTCAGATCACTTTATAAAGCAACACTTTTAACATAGTTTGATGCAGAAAATGTGCCGAACACTTCGGGCACGACAGTGACTGAGAATAACAAAGAGCTAATGAAGCAAAAAACCGCGTTTCCTATGGATTCAACAAACAAACACTTTTCTCAGATCACTTTATAAAGCAACACTTTTAACACAGTTTGATGTAGAAGTTGTGCCGAGCCCTTCGTGCTCGACAGAGCTCAAACAGCAAAATGACTTTCCATTCTAATGTTCGGTTCAAAGACAAAACACGGTTTTCATGTTATTTTTCATTCCGTTCCAGATGTGGCATCAGTAGGCGCTTCTGATCCAGAATGTTCCATTCGGCGGTGAACGCAACCGGCTACAATGACACCAACTCGGGCTTCCATCAGCACATTCAGCAGTCGCCTGTCTATGTGCCGAGCAATCGGGGCAGCGCCATGCCCCAATACCCCTCGCCAGCTGGGGGGCACTTTAGTAAGTCCCCATCCAGCTACAACTGGGCCCAAAAACATTATTAGATAGCCGAAGCTGGTCCTTCATAAATCCAGATCTAAGTTATGTGTGCTTGTCCGCAGGTTCTGCGCATCAAAACGGCTGGCATTCCGGCTCTGGGTACGCAGAAATGGGCGGGCCTACTGCGCATGGGCTGGGAGCGAGCGGGCACCATGCGGGCGCACTGTCCGCCGGCCAATTTTACGCCCAGAACATGATGATGCGATCGTGGGGCCCTTACGAGGGCGGCTTCCAACGGGGCTACGGTACGTACTGGATTTCCATGGCTTTTCAAGCACTTCCTGTCTGTTCTGGGCCTGGTAACATTGGCCAGACGCCCGGGAAGTGAATACTCGGATAAGAACCATCGATTTCGAGTGGTGTCGGGCGTGGCGGCACCTTTTGAGCCACTTAGTTAGCGATTATCCTTTCATTTGTTCCTTCTAAGCGACTGTGGCCATCTGGCTCTTTCCAGATCCCGCCATGGAGTTCCAGTTTGGCGAGGGAAGAGAGTGTGTCAATTGTGGCGCGATCTCGACGCCACTGTGGCGCAGAGACGGCACTGGTCACTATCTGTGCAATGCGTGCGGCCTCTACCACAAGATGAACGGCATGAATCGGCCCTTGATTAAACCCTCCAAAAGACTGGTAAGCGCAATTGTTTCACTCCCAAAAAAATTGAAAATCTCCTATTGGAAAAACCTCTTCGATAACAGTTAATCACCGGCTGTGGCTGGACGGTGGCGCATAATTAATAAATGTCATCAACTTATTATTAATTGTCCAAAGACCACCAAGCCTCTGCGCGACTTTAGCATATAATTTATCTTTTAATAATTCGCCAGATAGTCATCTAGTAAGTAGCCCACTTTGATTTGCGTGCTCTCGTATATGACGCTTTTAGATGACGTTAACATGGGCCAATGAACGCACACTTTGCTCCAAGTAATTTGGCAGTGACGTCATTTTTTGAGGCCATATTGTGTGTCAAAGTTGAAAAAAAAGCCACACAGTGTCAAAGTTGAAATCCGTTTGCGCGCAATATCAGGTAGCTCAGACCGAAAAAAAGTATAGGTTGTTTTAGCCTCATGCGTTTTGAGTACCTAATTTGGATCTGCAATCGTCGGTTTATCGTGAGCCGCTGGAGAGATATTAATTTTTTACGACCGGTCTTTAAAACATGAATATCTCTCGAATGGCTATGGATAAACAGACGATTAAATTTTCAAATCACTCCGAAGGTCTGAGGCTATAACATCGTATACTTTTTTCCTCTCTGGGCTACCCCATATTGCCCACAGCAAGATTTAAACTTTGTACAAAAAAAAACATGACAGTATTTAAACACCCTGTACATTATGTTTATTTGATTTTTTTTTTGCTTATCTTATAACGAAAATTTTGTCCAATTTTGTCCAAGAACTGCCCAACTGAGTCAAATTAACAACAAAACTGAAGAAAGCGATTTATTTTCCGAAATAATTGTTTACATTCCGCAAGTTTAACCTCACTTTTGCAACTTCAAATAATTTATATGCCATGTTGCCGTCTGTTTTCGGAAAAAGTGAATGGTTTTTTTTATGCAGACGGCCACCCGACGCTTAGGCCTCTGCTGTACAAATTGTGGGACGAGAACGACGACGTTGTGGCGCCGCAACAACGACGGTGAGCCGGTTTGCAATGCGTGTGGGCTCTACTTTAAGCTGCACGGGGTGAACCGGCCGCTCGCCATGCGCAAAGACGGCATCCAGACACGCAAACGCAAACCAAAGAAGGCGGCGAATGGTACGCAGAGTGGCGTGGAGCGGGAGGACAGTAACTCCGCCCCACCCGAAGGTAAGCCCGCCTACCCAGATAGTGGGGCTTCGGCATTGATCGATGCTCGTTTGGATGCAGCAGTGGAGGCAAAGACGACGAATGCGGTGCAACATCAGTCGCCCAACCATCAGCAAAGTTGCGCTGCGCAATCCAACAATCCCCCCAATCAGCATGAGAAGTCGCCCTTTGGGGGCGAGCGGCCCTATTTGGGGCAAACGTCGCTGCTGCCCTCTACCAGCACCAGCTCAATCAAAAGCGAGCCGGGGTATGAGTACAGGTGAGGAACCGATTTCCAACCCCTAAAGCGTGCCTTGACCAAAGTCCCTTCCAGTTGTCTTCAGAACCAGCCGACTTACCCCTATCAGCAGCTGTTCGGGTTCCCTAGTGCTTCCTCAGGCAACGAGATGGCGTACCATCACCAACATCATGTGACAGCAGCTGCCAAACTCATGGCCTCCTCATAGCCCCTGATGTACATCTAAGGCTAAGTTCGCACCATCTCAATTCGTTGCTGCAATTTATTGCCGCAACTGGCGAGTTTTTTTCAAATATTTTCAGTTTCCCCAATATCGGGCTTACAACTTAAAATATCACGGGCTTACAACTTAAAATATCACCAAAAACCACCAAAGTTACTTGTGAAAAAGTCGTGAATACAAAAATGCCTGGTTTGAACCAATAATCGAATGCACGTGGACAGTTGCTGCAAAGAATTGCTTGAGTGTGAACCCAGCTTTAATGCTCTGTAGTGGCTCACATTGAGCCCGTTTGCAGCCCCCGTATTAATTAATCGATTAATGGCATTCGATGTGCAGTTTGTACATATTTTGTACATAAACCTAGACTATTGGCACTGACGAAAATTATTTAATTCGCGCTATTATTATATTGTATGTAGATCGTTGTTCTTAAGGCCACAAGCTGTAAAGAAAGTTTAGAAATGTGCAGTATTGTTATGAAAAATGTACGATTTTAGTAGTTTATGTACTTATTTAAAAAAAACAATCAACGTTTTTGCCCTTTTGAGTTAATAAATGAGTTAAAAAGTGTCTTGTGTTTTGAACATACAGGGTGGTGCAACCAAGACGTGGTGGACGATTATGGCTAAGTGGTGTGTAATTTTGGAATTATTTTCTGTCGAAATTGTCGATTCAAAGTACAAAAAAATTCAAATTAAATACATTAAATTAATTTAATATTAAAATTTTTAATTAATTTAATTTATTTAATAAAAAAAATTAAGGACAAAAAAAAAGGGAAATAATTGGTCGAAAGATATGGGGGCATCCTATTTATGCATCATGAAAATATAGATATGCATTGAGCCCAAAAAACTCATATGAGAAAAATTGATTTTTGGTCTTTACGCACCAAATTCTATTTTTACCTACATTGCAAATTAGTGTTTTCAGTCTATTACATCACATATTAAAAAAAATTCGTAACTTTTAGTCGAGACCACCTGTGCCCTTGAAACTTTCACACTCTATAGATAATAGATACATGCGAGAGTAGGGAAAATTTCATTAAGGTCGCACTTAATCCTGATTTTTGAGCGAATTGCAAATACAGGTCAAAAATGAGTGTTTTCAGTCAATTACATCGTAATTTTAAAAAAATCGTAACTTCTAGTCGTGAAGAATTTTTTTTTGGAATTTTCGCATCTGATAGATAATGGATGTATTCAAAAATGTGCGAAATTTCATTCAAGTTGCAACTAATCCTAATTTTTGCGAACATTGCAAATGCAAGCCAAAAATGAGCGTTTTCGGTCAATTAGAAAAATCGTTGGAAAATTCAAAATGTTCAATATAAATTCGCGTGCAACCCCGTTAACTTGAGGAACTTCAAGAATCTTAAAATAATATTTGAAAGACCAAAACCTGCTGGTTCGGTCAGTTTTTGAACCTGAAAATCGCATTTAAATTAAGCGAGTTTTGAGTAAAACAATGTTTTGAATGGCTAATTTTTAAACAATCTGGATGAATTTGCCTGTAGCTCCGTTAGCTTGAGGATTTTCGGGAATCCTGAAGAAGCATTTAAGAGGCCGAAATCTTCGGATTCAGTCACTTTTAAAAAATTGGAAATCGCACTTGAATTTAGTGAGTTTTTGGGTAAAACAGTGTTTTAAATTGCAAATTTTTAAACAATCTGTTTAACTTTGCCTCTAGCTCCGTTAGCTTGAGGAATTTCGGGAATCCTGAAGAAGCATTTAAAAGGCCGAAATCTTCGCATTCAGTGACTTTTAAAAAATTGAAAATCGCACTTGAATTTGGCAAGTTTTGAGTAAAACTGTGTTTTAAATTGCAAATTAAAAAAAAATCTGGACAAATTCGCATGTAGCTCCGTTAGCTTGAGGATTTTGAGGAATCCTGAAGAAGCATTTAAAAGGCCGAAATCTTCGGATTCAGCCACTTTTGAAAAATTGAAAATCGGGCTTAAATTTAGTGAGTTTTGAGTAAAACAGTGTTTTAAATTGCATTTTTTTAAATCTTCATAAATTCGCCTGTAGCTCCGTTAGTTTGAAGAATTTCAGGATCCTGAAGATTCATTAAAAATGCCCAAATATTCGGATTGAGTCACTTAAGAAAATTGAAAATCGCACTTAAACTTAGCGAGTTTTGAGTGAAACAGTGTTTTAAATTGCAAATAAAAAAAAATCTGGATAAATTCGCATGTAGCTCCGTTAGCTTGAGGATTTTCGGGAATCCTGAAGAAGTATTTAAAAGGCCAAAATCTTCGGATTCAGTCACTTTTAAAAAATTGAAAATCGCAATTGAATTTAGCGAGTTTTCACTAAAACGGTGTTTTAAATTGCATTTTTTTATAAATCTTCATAAATTCGCCTGTAGCTTCGTTAGCTTTAGGAATTTCGGGAATCCTGAAGGAGCATTTAAGAGTCCGAAATCTTCGGATTCAGTCACTTTTAAAAAATTGAAAATCGCACCTGAATTTAGTAAGAACAGTGGTTTAAATTGCAAGTTTGTAAACAATCTGTTTAAATTTGTCTGTAGCTCCGTTAGCTAGAGGAATTTCGGGAATGCTGACGAAGCATTTAAAGGGCCTGAACCTACGGATTCAGTCACTTTTAAAAATTTTCAAATCGCATTTAAATTAAGCGAGTTTTGAGTAAAAAAATGTTTAGAATGGCAAATTTTAAAAAATCTGGATAAATTTGCCTGTAGCCCCGTTAGCTAGAGGATTTTCGGGAATCCTGAAGAAGCATTTAAAAGGCCGAAATCTTCGGTTTCAGTCACTTTTGAAAAATTGAAAATCGCAATTCAATTTAGCGAGTTTTCGGTAAAACAGTGTTTTAAATTGCATTTTTTTTTAATCTTCATAAATTCGCCTGTAGGTCCGTTAGCTTGAGGAATTTCGGGAATCCTGAAGAAGCATTTAAGAGGCCGAAATCTTCAGATTCAGCCACTTTTGAAAAATTGAAAATCGCACTTGAATTTGGCGAGTTTTGAGTAAAAAAGTGTTTTAAATTGCAAATAAAAAAAAATCTGGATAAATTCGCCTGTAGCTCCGTTAGCTTGAGGATTTAAAGGAATGCTGAAGAAGCATTTGAAAGGCCGAAATCTTCAGATTGTCAAGTCACTTTTGAAAAATTGAAAATCGCACTTGAATTTGGCGAGTTTTGAGTAAAAGAGTGTTTTAAATTGCAAATTTTAAAAAAATCTGGATAAATTCGCCTGTAGCTCCGTTAGTTTGAGGAATTTCCGGAATCCTGAAGAACCATTTAAAAGACCGAAATCTTCGGATTCAGTCACTTTTAAAAACTTTAAAATCCCTCTTGAATTTAGTGAGTTTTGAGTAAAATAGTGTTTTAAATTGCAAATTTTTAAACAATCTGTATAAATTTGCCTGTAGCTCCGTTAGCTTGAGGATTTTTGGGAATCCTGAAGAAGCATTTAAAAGGCCGAAATCTTCGGATTCAGCCACTTTTGAAAATTTGAAAATCGCAGTTAAATTTAGCGAGTTTTGAGTAAAAGAGTGTTTTAAATTGCAAATTTAAAAAAAATCTGGATAAATTCGCCTGTAGCTCCGTTAGTTTGAGGAATTTCCGGAATCCTGAAGAACCATTTAAAAGACCGAAATCTTCGGATTCAGTCACTTTTAAAAACTTTAAAATCCCTCTTGAATTTAGTGAGTTTTGAGTAAAATAGTGTTTTAAATTGCAAATTTTTAAACAATCTGTATAAATTTGCCTGTAGCTCCGTTAGCTTGAGGATTTTTGGGAATCCTGAAGAAGCATTTAGAAGGCCGAAATCTTCGCATTCAGTCACTTTTAAAAACTTTAAAATCCCTTTTGAATTTAGTGAGTTTTGAGTAAAACAGTGTTTTAAATTGCAAATTTTAAAAAAATCTTCATAAATTGGCCTGTAGCTCCGTTAGTTCGAGAATTTTCGGGACTCCTGAAGAAGCGTTTAAAAGGCCGAAATCTTCGGAGTCAGACACTTTAAAAAAATTGAAAATCGCAGTTAATTTCTGTGAGTTTTGAGTAAAACAGTGTTTTGAATTGCAAATTTTTAAACAATTTGGATAAATTTGCCTGCTGCTCCTCTAGCTTGAGGATTTTGGGGAATCCTAGCGAAGCATGTAAAGGGTCGAAATCTACGGATTCAGTCACTTTCAAAAAATTGAAAATCACACTTGAATTTGGCGAGTTTTGAGTAAAACAGTGTTTTAAATTGCAAATTAAAAGAAATCTTCATAAATTTGCCTGTAGCTCCGTTAGCTTGAGGATTTTCGGTAATCCTGAAGAATTATTTAAAGGGTCAAAATCTACGGATTCAGTAACTTTAAAAAAATTGAAAATCGCAGTTAAATTCAGCGAGTTTTGAGTAAAACAGTGTTTTGAATTGCAAATTTTTAAACAATCTTGAGAAATTTGCCTGTAGCGCCGTTAGCTTGAGGATTTTCGGTAATCCTGAAGAATCAATTACAGGGTTAATATCTACGGATTCAGTAAGTTTAAAAAAATTGAAAATTGCAGTTAAATTTAGCGAGTTTTGAGTAAAACAGTGTTTTGAATTGCAAATTTTTAAACAATCTGGATAAATTGGCCTGTAGCGCCGATAGCTTGAGGATTTTCGGTAATCCTGAAGAATAATTTTTAGGGCCGAAATCTTCTGATTCGCTCACTTTAAAAAAATTGAAAATCTCACTTGAATTTGGCGAGTTTTGAGTAAAAAAGTGTTTTAAATTGCAAATAAAAAAAATCTGGATAAATTCGCCTGTAGCTCCGTTAGCTTGGGGAATTTCGGGAATCCTGAAAAAGGATTTAAAGGGCCAAAATCTACGGATTTAGTAACTTTAAAAAAATTCAAAATTGCAGTTAAATTTAGCGATTTTTGAGTAAAAGTGTTTTAAATTGCAAATTAAAAAAAATCTGGATAAATTCGCCTGTAGCTCCGTTGGCTTGAGGATTTTCGGGAATCCTGAAGAAGCACTTAAAAGGACGAAATCTTCGGATTCAGTCACGTTTGAAAAATTGGAAATTGCAGTTGCATTTAGCGAGTTTTGAGTAATATAAGGTTTTGGATTTTTGTTGGATGGCCGAAATCTTCGGATTCAATCACTTTAAAAAAATTGAAAACCGCACTTGAATTTAGCTAGTTTTGAGTAAAATAGCGTTTTAAAATGCAAATTAAAAAAAATCTCCATAAATTCGTGAGGTTTCTTTGAGCATTTGTATATCGGGCTGCATTTACCCGACTGGCTAATAATATTTTTTTTGCATTCTCCGAGGATAAACGAAGGAAAAATGTAGAATTGTAATGAGTAATAGAAGAAAAAAAACTCACATCTAGAATGCACCCACCTCAATTATTTGCCATAGAGATACAGAAAACTCATCGATTTCCGCTTGATTTCAGCAAATCTTGTTCACCCTAAATTCACCACTACAAATTCTTATGTATTTTGTTTAGAATTTCAAATATAAGTAAAAATTACCGAGGTGGTTTTCAACTTTTCCGCAAATCAAAACAGTAGGTAAATAACGGGGGAGCAAATAAATTATTCAAAAACCCCAAGTGTTTGCTGTCCAACGAGTTGAGCTTTGGCCTCTGCTTGGAATAACATCTATTAGTGAACGCAAGGGCTGTTTTCGTCCAGGCCTGGGCTCTTAGATCAGCACATAATTGGTGTTGGGGACGGCTTAAGCTGCCGCCCTTCAGGGCAACAGCCCATAAAAGGGTGAGAGCGGCATTTAACGATCGCCTATTGCCGCCGATCAAACATTAATAGATAAGGGCGCGGTGTCAATAAAAGTGACCACAGATTTATCGTCCACTGGCGTACAAGTTTGCACTTAGTTTCAACTGCTCCGGGATAGATTTTGAATCAATTCAGTTAATTTGTCAGTGAAGCTGAGAGTTTCCAATTGAATTCCCGAAGCAATGAAGACATAATGAAGAGAAATTGGATGATACCCTATAAAAGTTGAAAATGGGACACCCTGTATATTGCATGAGTTTCATGCCGATCACGAAACTGCTCTACTTCACTTCACAACATCAGTTTATCAGATCTTCAAACTACTACTCGATACGCATGTCCTTAAAGGGTCAAGCGCAGGGAAAATTTGCCTCAAAAAAATCTGATTTCCTCCTATCCGCGCTACTGATTTAAATAATAATCGCTCTTTCGATCGCCACTCAAAGCTGGCAGCTCTATAATAGAGCAACCTGTCAATTAGCGCCCCGAAAACACCTATAAAACCCGGCCGGAGTGCAATCGGCCCTCTAGAGTTCCTTCGGTGTGCAGCAAATATGGGTAAGACGTGTTTTTGCCCTTCTGAGGCTTTTTTCTCCTCAGCTTTAGTGATGATCAAGATTGGTCTTGGTTTTGCAAAAAGAACCGTCCCAAGACCAAGACCATGTTCTGCAAGATCAACTCTCGTTGCAATTGCAAGACCAATTTTGTCTTGCAATACCAAGAGCAAGACCATGCAAGTCTTAGTCCTGGTCTTGCTTTGCTAATCACTACTCAGCTTCCATCTACAGGCAGAAACTTGCCCGCTCCGGTAGCTTGCAGAGTGTGCGGTGACCGCTCTTACGGCAAACACTATGGCGTGTACTGCTGCGATGGATGTTCCTGCTTCTTTAAGCGCAGCGTGCGTAAGGGCGTCTTTTATACATGCATTTGTAAGTTTTTCGGCCAAAAGTCCACTTTTCTCATCAAAATAGTCCATTATTACACATTCATGCAGCTGGCGATGGACATTGCGTGGTGGACAAAGCACGCAGGAATTGGTGCCCGTACTGCCGCTTGCAGCGCTGCTTCGCCGTCCAGATGAACGTGGCAGGTATGCCCTCAAAGCCCATTTTTTCCTCAAACTGCTCAAATAACGCTCCTCAGCCGTGCAAGAGGAGCGCGGCCCCAGAAGGCCCAAACTCTGCCCTCCAGAGCCGTTTAAGCCGGCCCATGAAGTAGCCGCTCATCTCTTTCTGCTGGCCATCAAGCAGGCGCGCTCCAACTCAGGCTTCGGCCTTCTGAGCCGGCCGGCTCAGAACCAAGTCCTCGGCCATCTCTGGGCCTGCTTGCTGTGCTTCAAAATGGCCCACTACGAGGGCGTTGAGGCGCTGCTGCCTCACATCCGGAGCCTGACTGAGCACTTCAAGAGCCTCCAGCTGGACCTGGCCGAGCAGGAGCTATTGGAGAATGTGCTCCTCTGTCGGAAGGACCTGGTGGTGGACCGAAAGCAGGCGCTATTGGCGGCAGCGTTGCAAGAGCAAGCGGTGGATGCGCTTTTGGTCAAGAAGGATCAGCGACGGTGCGTTAGCATCCTGCTGGCGCTTCCGTTGCTGCACAGCTGCAGCGCTGAGCATGTTTATCTGCAGCTGTTCCGGCCTGTGGTGGGGAATGTGCCCATGGAGTCCATCATAGCTACCATATAGGATTTTCGGACTGAGGAAAGCGAGTTTTGTTTGAGTTCTTTGAGATTCTTGATGACAAGAATTGTTTTGAAAACATCCGGATGATTTTTTAGAAATCCTTAACTATCCATCCAGAGTTTACAGCAATAAACATTTAAAACAACCAATGGGTTTGATTTTTTTAGAGTTTTACACATTTATTTCTTATTGGAAATTTCCATTAAATAAATAAGTGCCACGCCCAAAAACGCAAGTTCCGTCCAAGTCAACTGCATGTAACAGACAAAGACAGTCAACGTGATGTGTTGATGACAAGCAAACCTACCATAACCTCGCTTTTTGACGCAGGTCGACAAAAAACCCAGAATCGAAGCCCAATGAAACCAGCACTTGTAGCCGACGAAATGTTTCCTGAAGGTGCTGGACCTTACATGGATTTCGATGAGGTAAGTGCTAGTCCTAAGGCTGCGCCCCCCAACTGAACAAAGGTATTCTTAGGCCGGAGGCTCCGCTTCACTGTTGATCGATCTAACGGCCAACGAAAAGGCTGTTCATGCAGATTTTTTCAACGGTACATTCAGCCGGTGGCTGAAAGACCCCTGAAATCATCCAGCTTAATATTTGTTACAGATTTTGGGGATTTGTTCGACGATGATGATCTGGATTAGCCGGGGAAAAAACTGGTGTTCGCATGAATTTTAACTGCAAATTTATTACCCAAATGGCTCTGTTATAAAGAATTTAAACGTAAATACTGTCTGTCTGTTTGTTTGTTACCAAAAAGATTAATTTTTTTTATCACAATCACAGTTCGAAAGTGCATTTTTGTTCAATATTAACGGTTTTATTTGTTTATAGTAAAATGGCGCCCCCTAATTGATTCCAAATCTCTTTGGTCGCTCTATATTTGTACAATAGATTCTGCCTAGTCACTATTACATGTATATGGACACTTTAAGTTCGTATAACGAAATTGCACTTCAAAAACAATCCACTAGTGCGTTTATGGTGGCACCAAAACGCAGCCGTTTACTGGTAAATTGTTGAAAACCGGCCCTTAAACACTCATATTTGTTTGTGCACGAAAACGAAAAAATCACGTTCCACCTGTGAAGGGGAGACTGGCTGCGAAATAAGCGAACTGTTGCAGTTGGTGCGTCTAGAAAGTCTATTTACATTGCCATTAATATGTACAAACTGTTGCCCTTCTGAGTCCCAATCCTAGTTCAGATCCTCGCTGGACAGATCGGAATCAGCGTCTTCATCAGAGTATTCTAACACGAGGGGCGACGTCGGTTCGTTACCGCTCGCGCTTGATTGACGAGAATTTTCATCCTCTAGAGTGGCCTCGACAAAGTCCGACATTGGTCCCATGGACGAAGTGCTGGCGCACCCTGATCCCAACAAGTCATCTAGGGGGTTTTTCGAACCGCTGGCCAGCCCTAAAAACTCACATTAACCAACCCTGCCAGTCACTCGCGGCATTCAGGCTTACTTTCCACATAGGGCCACAACGATTCAGGAATGAGCGTCTTGATACGGTCCAGATCCTCTCGCGAACAGTTGCCGGTGTCCAGACCTTCAACGTATCATTAACATCGTTTTTAGGGCCTTCAGTCTCACTTACCGTGCAACATCCCGATTTGCTTCAAAATCTCCAAATCGTCATTGATTTCAAATTTGTCGTTGAACTGGAACACGTACTCCATTCTGCAAATGTTGTGTATATTTTCCTGACTGTATTTCAACTTAATTCAGACGAAATTCCTGGGTTCCAGTCAATTTTATTGTTTATTATTTAAAATGTTACAAATACGTTTCGGTGTCTTTCTCCACCATCATCAGTTTGTATGTATGGCTGTTTCTACCTTCACCTTTGGCAAGCCAAGTGAAGGTAGAAACAGCCATACATACAAACTGATGATGGTGGAGAAAGACACCGAAACGTATTTGTAACATTTTAAATAATAAACAATAAAATTGACTGGAACCCAGGAATTTCTTTAGAATTCTGCAAATGTTAAGCGCTCATTTTAGGGCTCTAGCTTCAGCCCCACACCACCACTTACTTATCATTGGAGATGCTACAGTTAATAACAGTCTTTTTGTTCGTATTGACGATGATAAAGGGCAGCTGGATGCTGGAGTTGGCGCCCGGCTTCCCATGCAACTTTTCAGCCTCCTTGTTGCGCTGCGCCAGGCTCTTGAAGGCGATCTGGCTCATGATCAGCTCATAGAACTGCTTCTCCTTCTCCCGAATGCTCAACGACTTGGTGCGCACCTCATTCTCCAGCTGCTGATACTCCTAGAACCGAAACGGATCCGCTCAATACCAAGGTTAATGGCGCCGCTTATCCGAACCACTCACTTGCAATGAGTTGGTCGGCAAACCGATCCATCTGATCTCCTTCTTTTCCTTTGAGATGATGTTCATGGCCATCAGAACGTTCAAGGCATCGTACACGCGTCTTCGGATGTTCTTCTGATCGTACTGATCAGCCAATGGGCTGTTGATCGAGTTTTGCTGGGCGGTGAACTCGCGCACCAGATCATCGGCTACTTCGTTGTACGTTGTCGTCACTTTTTCCTTCACCTTTTCGCAGACTTTCATTGAAAAGTGTCGCAGGCCGCGGCTGAGTTTTTCGGACTTTCGCAGCCGTTTACTGGAACAATTCAATCTCTCAGCGCAAAGTCTTATTTCAAACAAGCACACACTTTTCTAATGAAACACTACATGATTCTGCTAGCGGTCAAAAAGCAAGAAATACACTAATTTTTTTCACATGCAAGGCGTTTTCTTTGTGATCTCGTCCTGGTGTTTTGGGCTACAGCCTGCCAAACTGCTCTTCATTTCTGGGGCAACAAACGCGTAAAACTAGTACGTCCAGTATCAAGAAGCTCTGTAGTCAAATTTATGACTAGAAGAGGCAAGATTATCTTCATTTCCTCCAGACACTATCCTACATCTACACATCCTCCAAATGTGCAAAATTCATACAGTTTGAAACAAAATTTGATAAGCTCGTTTTGGTGTTTTAAGCTTCCAAACCCGTTGGGGACAACTGGAGGAGAAGAACCCAATTGGAGGGCGCAGCCCTGGCCCTTTTAATGCTGTCTACTTTTGACATGTCTGTCACTTGTGGCAGCTATTCATCTTGCTTGGCGTCATACAGGAACGCGTTCACAAACCAGTGACAGGTTCATTCTATCCAATCACACTTTGTTCACATAGTCGTTCCTTCCCTCACACACGAGAGTCTGTCTTTCCTTGTCTAAGATCGCCCTTTGATGTACATTTGAATCACGCTCCAGTACCACTCTCGCCCATTCGACTGTTATTTATGAACACGCTCCGACATGTTTACTGTCATCTGTTGTGACACTGTTTACTGTCAAAAAAATCAAAAGTTCGCTGGTTTGTGCTGCCTCAAAAAATGAGTGAAATCTGCTCAAAAATCGGCGCTGAGGCGACGCCCCCGGTGTTGAAGCGAGTTTTGAGGGCGAATTTGCCAAAAGGACACAGGTCACTCAAAGTCTGCAGGAACTGAATGAAACGTTTCAGAAAGTGCGCTTTCGCGTTGAGGCCGTGGCCGGGAAGAACATAGAGCCGCTGCAGCAGTTCAACACTCTGCCCCACGAGCCCGAGCAGACGAAAATTGCCTAGAATATCGTAGTCTTAGGTGGGAAGCCAAATAAAGTGTCTTTGGGGCTGTTCACTTAACTTTCGAAAATGAGACCGAATCTGGATATTTCATTCAACCTGATCATTCCCAACAATTCAACGGGAATCTAGAACTAACAAAACGACTCGCAGTATACGGGGTGAGTCAGGCGGAATGGACCAAACTCTAAAGGTGTAATTTATGGGT
Source organism: Dendroctonus valens (assembly GCA_024550625.1). NCBI lineage: Eukaryota > Metazoa > Arthropoda > Insecta > Coleoptera > Curculionidae > Dendroctonus > Dendroctonus valens. Next base: position 854,778 of record JAJTJO010000110.1, read on the forward strand.
CAAAATAATAAGAAAAACTGAAATTTGGCTGAAAAGGCCTGGGGTGTCTAAGAGTGATGACTAAAAGCGCGAGAAGATTTTATGAGATGTTCACCCAACCGAAGGCATCCAAACCAGGAGCTGTTTAGAAGTTACAATCGCTTAGAAGAAACCGGATTTTTCCGTCCGAGATATAATAACAGCACCCTAAAACGAGTTTCTGTTGAGCAGGAAGCGGACTGACTACTCTTAAGAGAGTCTCTTTAGTGCTGCAACACGCGTAACTCCGCCTACGGTTTGGAGAATTCTCAAAAAAGAAAAACTACATCCATTTTCGGTTAAAGCACCTTTTCTCCAGATTTCCCATTCTTAATGAATCACCCTGTAGATATATGCAAAGAAAATAAACTCACGTCTCCGTGGCAAACTCGACTTGTTCGCCCGAATCGGCACGTTTTCTGGATAAAATGGGCGGCGACATGTTCTTAACTTGAGCCGGCAGCTGGTAGTGCTGATTGGTGGAATGCTGGATGATGTCTTGTGGTGCAGGCGTTTGCTGAATGGAGACCAAGCGTTGCTGAGGGTGGGGCGTCAACTTGAAGTTTTGCTATAACGAAAAAACCATCTTGATTTGCCACCCCCTGGCTCTGATCATGGATCGGACGTACCATCTGAGCCGGAGTCAATCGGATGGTTTTGGTGCCTTTCGGCAGCTGATTCATCTGGATCGGCACTTGTTCTGCAACAAACAAACAGTTGAAAGGCTGGGAAAGTTCGCGAAGAAATCAGCTTACTGGTTACAAGGTTGCCGCCTGGCGGTAGCCCTCGAATGACTTGCTGAGGTTGTTGGGGCATCGATGCGGTGTAGATCTGGAAAAAGCCTGCGAATTAAGGCAAGGTTTGGTTGCAAAAACTCCACAAACACACATACACACACTGTTAGATGGAAAAAAAGCGATAAAAGTCTGCCACTGAGGAAGCAACCTCAAGGTCTCGAGTCGACTAGTTGGTCATTCTTTGCGCATCAACTGCGTTCACTCCATTAATCCTGCCAACTTCCCCAACTGATTATCTGCTTAATTCGATTCACAGCTCACTGGAGCCCTGCCTGCTTCGACCAACATCCGGGCGTGGGAAAAAAACCGAGCACTTACCCGAGAATTTTCGCCTGCCACAGTCGATGATTTGATTATTTTCAGTGGAGTGCCGCTCATCGACGAAGCCATGATCCCCGTTATGGGCTTCCCTGACGATTCTACCAGTTTGACCATCTGACCTGCCAGAAGAAACGCTTTTCAGTGCAAGTGCAGTGCCTGTTTTTGCACAATGATCAACCCCCTGATTTATCCTGCTTGCTACATGCTGAAAACCCTCTTAGAAAGCCTAGATAAGCAAGAGCTGCGTTCCAGATTGACAAACCGTTACGCACACACCTGGAAATTGATGTTGGAAATATCAACTCCCCTGTATCAGAGGCAGAGCCTGGGGGTTTTTTTTAGCAATATCTGCAATTTTTTTGCAAAATTTCCATCTCTTTGTTTGCGGACGCCAACTAGACGCATACTTAGAAAGGAAAATAAGCGGCTGAAGCCGAGAAATCAGTTTGTGCTTTAGGGCTTTGCCGGAAGTGCCCCCTTCGAGCAACTTAACCTTTAAAAAGCCCAAATTTTTGGCATTTTCATCCACTTCTCTACGGCGGGGCGTTTCCTGAGTCAACCCCTTTACAAATAGGGCCCCCCGACAGAGTCTGGGGGGCAATTCGAGTAAAACCCCTCCAAAAACACAGTTTTTTGGCACGTAAAGCTGCCAGTATGCAGGACCTTACCATTGGCTCCCTGGATCATCCAGTTGGCGGCGGCGGGCTGCTGTGTCATCCTGGACACCAAGTGGGGGCTTTGGATCGGAAAATTGGGCAAAGCGCGCGGAAAAATCAGTAAAATCGAAACGGAAAACCGCGCTGTTCTGGGGCAAACCAAAATGGCGACTTTTAACACGACAACATTCCCGCTTCGGTTGCGGCCACACGACTGGAGTGAATCACACGGTTAAAACGCTGTTTCGTTGTGCGATTATTCCGCTGGCTTTGTAGCCCAAAACCCGAAACGAAAACTAGCGGGGGGCGGATTTAGGGCTGCTCAAAGAGGCGCCTTTCCGTGCTCGAGTTGCTCTATTCTAGTTGGCGGCGGGCACAAAGTGAACGCTCCCATTGGTGGACGTCGTTCACGTGGGTCACGGCTCGTCTAGTTAGGCGCCAGGCCGCATGGGGGTCTGTTTCGCGCCTTTTCCCGACTAGCTGGTTGGTGTTGCGTCCTCGTCCAACACACTAGTTGGAGCATTCGAGCCTGCAATGAAGCGAGACAACCGAATCAGCTGACTGTCAGAACACCGGCATTTTTTGTGTTGACTGAAGGGACGCGCAAAGTGGCAACGCTGTGGGCCGAAGGGCCTAGACGTCAGTGAACGTCAAAAATTTCCAAAATAAAACATAAACAAGGAAAATGGAAGTGGGTGCTGTGATCCGCCTGCCAGAAAACTGTCTGGAGCAGATTTTCTCGTACTTGAGCTTGCGCGACCTCCGGAACTGTTCCCTAGTCTGCAAACGGTGGAACGAGTTTTTGAACTTTGAAAACAACGATGTGTGGCGACTGCACAGTATCCGGAAGCTGGCCGAAGAAGCCCTGAAGTCCGACCTGCTGTCGTCCGTTCCCACTTACAAGGCGAAGCTACGGGCCTTCTACAACGCCTGGAACCCAAACGACTGTTCGCGAAACATCTACATCAAGCCCAATGGGTTCACGTTGCATCGGAACCCTGTGGCCCAAAGCACAGACGCATGCAGAGGCAAAATCGGCTTCAGACACGGCAGACACTGCTGGGAGGTGATATGGGAGGGCCCCTTGGGGACGGTGGCTGTCATCGGGATCGCCACAAAGGACGCCCCTTTACAGTGTCACGGCTATGTGGCATTGCTGGGCTCTGACGAGCAAAGCTGGGGTTGGAACCTGGTGGACAATCACTTGCTGCACAATGGGGACGCCCAGGGCAACTACCCCCTGCTGAACAACGCTCCTAAGTACCAAGTGGGGGAGCGCATCAAAGTGATACTGGACTGCGACGACAACACGCTCTCCTTTGAGAAGAACTATGAGTTCCTAGGGGTGGCCTTTCGAGGTGAGTCCTCGTCTTAAACTGATGTCGCCCAACTAAGCCCCGATCGTTTGCAGGTTTACCTGACAAAAAACTTTACCCAACAGTCTCGGCCGTTTACGGCAACACCGAGGTTTCGATGGTCTACCTGGGGGCGCCTCTAGATGGCTAACAAACCCTGAACGCGACCAGCTTGATACAGTGCAAAAGATGGAGAGAGAATACCTATGTCTGCAACATGATGGTTTGGCCCCAATGGGGCCCGATTGAGGTCGGTCTGGTTTGCCCATTGTGATATACCGTGTAATCTCGTTTTGTCCTTTTCAACTTCCAACACCAACTGGGACCGGTCCTGGTTGTAAATATTGAGCGCTTGGAGGGTTCTCTGGATCAAATCGCGCACTCAAGTTACTCGTGAAGTGTTGAAATGCTGCACTTTGTGGGGTTGATTACTTTTTGCCATTTCTGGCGGTGATTTAGCTTGACTGGCGTCGTCTAACCGTGGCCAAAACTTGCTTGAATTTACCTTTGCAAGTTTATCCCCGATTCGTGCCTCAAAAATGAGTGAGAAGCACTCAAAAACACCTATTAGGCGACGCCCTTTGAGTCCGAATTGAGTTTTGGCGGCGAATTCGCCAAAATGTCCACACACTCCACTCAAAGTCAGCGAGCGCTGAGCCCCAGTGCGGTTTGGAATTGAGGCCGCAGCCCTGCCTAGACTGTGCCTAGTTTAAGGCTAGAAGCAAATAAGGGTTTTTTTTGGGCTGTTGCCGCTTCACGCCCTTGAGTTGTCGCCTTTTTGCCAGAGAGGATCGGTTAATTGCTAAATCATTAGCGGTAGGAACTCACCTGGTAGGTTTTATAGTAAGGACGATTCGAATCGGGCGTGGTTTCTGGGGCTTATGTGCCCAGGAACCCTGCCCCGTGCTTTTTTTGGGTGGTTTGATGGACTATTTCGATTAATAAACCGTTATAATCAAAGAGTTACTCGGGTTTATTGAAAATTGACGCAGGTTTTCCGTAAAACCGACTATAAATTTTGATATTTAGCTGTGTTGTGCGGAAGTTGTTCCGAGCTCTGCGGGGGGGACAGAGTTTTCTGTTGTTTTCGGTCATTGTTGCCCCAAATCCCCCGTTCAGGTTCATGTAAATTCAATAATATTCAGATGCGGAAGTTGTGCTGAGTCCTCCGGGCATTCTCTTGTTCTCAGTGCAGTTTGCGCTCTCTTGTTCTCAAACAGTGCCGTGCCCGAAGGGTGCGTCTGAACATTTGCCTTAAGCTTTCGAATTTTCAACGTTGAACAAACCATTGTATGATGTAGAAGTTGTGCCGAGACCTCCGGGCACTGCACTGGATGTTAAGGAGTTTACACTCCCTTGTTCTCATACAGTATCGTGCCCGAAGAGTTTGGCAGAACATTTGCCCTAAATTTTCGAGTTTTCAACGTTGAACAAACCATTTTATGATGTAAAAGTTGTGCCGAGACCTCCGGGCACGGCACTGGATGTTAAGGAGTTTTCACTCTCTTGTTCTCATACAGTGTCGTGCCCGAAGAGTTTGGCAGCACATTTGCCCTAAATTTTCGAATTTTCAACGTTGAACAAACCATTTTATGATGTAAAAGTTGTGCCGAGACCTCCGGGCACGGCACTGGATGTTAAGGAGTTTTCACTCTCTTGTTCTCATACAGTGTCGTGCCCGAAGAGTTTGGCAGAACATTTGCCCTAAATTTTCGAATTTTCAACGTTGAACAAACCATTTTATGATGTAAAAGTTGTGCCGAGACCTCCGGGCACGGCACTGGATGTTGAAGAGTTTTCACTCTCTTGTTCTCATACAGTGTCGTGCCTGAAGAGTTTGGCAGAACATTTGCCCTAAATTTTCGAGTTTTCAACGTTGAACAAACCATTTTATGATATAAAAGTTGTGCCGAGACCTCCGGGCACGGCACTGGATGTTAAGGAGTTTTCACTCTCTTGTTCTCATACAGTGCCGTGTCCGAAGAGTTTGGCAGAACATTTGCCCTAAATTTTCGAATTTTCAACGTTGAACAAACCATTTTATGATGTAAAAGTTGTGCCGAGACCTCCGGGCACGGCACTGGATGTTAAGGAGTTTTCACTCTCTTGTTCTCATACAGTGTCGTGCCCGAAGAGTTTGGCAGAACATTTGCCCTAAATTTTCGAATTTTCAACGTTGAACAAACCATTTTATGATGTAGAAGTTGTGCCGAGACCTCCGGGCACGGCACTGGATGTTAGGGAGTTTTCACTCTCTTGTTCTCATACAGTGTCGTGCCCGAAGAGTTTGGCAGAACATTTGCCCTAAATTTTCGAATTTTCAACGTTGAACAAACCATTTTATGATGTAGAAGTTGTGCCGAGACCTCCGGGCACGGCACTGGATGTTAGAGAGTTTTCACTCTCTTGTTCTCATACAGTGTCGTGCCCGAAGAGTTTGGCAGAACATTTGCCCTAAATTTTCGAATTTTCAACGTTGAACAAACCATTTTTTGATGTAAAAGTTGTGCCGAGACCTCCGGGCACGGCACTGGATGTTAAGGAGTTTTCACTCTCTTGTTCTCATACAGTGTCGTGTCCGAAGAGTTTGGCAGAACATTTGCCCTAAATGTTCGAATTTTCGACGTTGAACAAATCATTTTATGATGTAGAAGTTGTGCCGAGACCTCCGGGCACGGCACTGGATGTTAAGGAGTTTTCACTCTCTCGCTCTCATACAGTGCCGTGTACGAAGAGTTTGGCAGAACATTTGCCCTAAATTTTCGAGTTTTCAACGTTGAACAAACCATTTTATGATGTAAAAGTTGTACCGAGACCTCCGGGCACGGCTCTGGATGTTAAGGAGTTTTCACTCTCTTGTTCTCATACAGTGCCGTGTCCGAAGAGTTTGGCAGAACATTTGCCCTAAATTTTCGAATTTTCAACGTTGAACAAACCATTTTATGATGTAGAAGTTGTGCCGAGACCTCCGGGCACGGCACTGGATGTTAAGGAGTTTTCACTCTCTTGTTCTCATACAGTGTCGTGCCCGAAGAGTTTGGCAGAACATTTGCCCTAAATTTTCGAATTTGCAACGTTGAACAAACCATTTTATGATGTAAAAGTTGTGCCGAGACCTCCGGGCACGGCACTGGATGTTAAGGAGTTTTCACTCTCTTGTTCTCATACAGTGTCGTGTCCGAAGAGTTTGGCAGAACATTTGCCCTAAATGTTCGAATTTTCGACGTTGAACAAATCATTTTATGATGTAGAAGTTGTGCCGAGACCTCCGGGCACGGCACTGGATGTTAAGGAGTTTTCACTCTCTTGTTCTCATACAGTGCCGTGCCCGAAGAGTTTGGCAGAACATTTGCCCTAAATTTTCGAATTTTCAACGTTGAACAAACCATTTTATGATGTAGAAGTTGTGCCGAGACCTCCGGGCACGGCACTGGATGTTAAGGAGTTTTCACTCTCTTGTTCTCATACAGTGTCGTGCCCGAAGAGTTTGGCAGAACATTTGCCCTAAATTTTCGAATTTTCAACGTTGAACAAACCATTTTATGATGTAAAAGTTGTGCCGACACCTCCGGGCACGGCACTGGATGTTAAGGAGTTTTCACTCTCTTGTTCTCATACAGTGCCGTGCCCGAAGGGTTTGGCAGAACATTTGTCCTAAATTTTCGAATTTTCAACGTTGAAATAACCATTTTTTTGATGTTAAAGTTGTGTCTAACCCTCCATTAATCATGATTTAAGTTTTTCCACTCAGTGTGCGAAGAAATGTACTTCTTCAGTGAAGAACTTGACAATCTCATCTCAAACGATCCAACGATCACCTTTTCCAAAATAAATGGTTCATTAAACCTCCAATTTACTAGGAAATTGATACCATCCTTCAGGAGGCTTCAGCCAAAAAAAACTATTGCAAACACCCAGTAGATTTCAAGGAAAAGCCGCGAGTTCGTCCTTCGACTGCACTAGAATAGCGATGTTAGATCTCATAACTGAACAGATTTCCTTTCGGAGTGAATGTTGTTACCAATTTTGTTGAGTTTTACGCCTCCAGCACTAGTTCGAACACATCTTCCACATGGAAATTGTTGATTAAGCCGGTTGCCGGTTGCTTTGTCCATTTGTAAATAGTATTTTTGTACAGTGCCGCCCCTTAATAGATTAACTAGGGAAATTACGAATAAAAGCCACTTCTTTGGATGGTGCTCGGATTTATTGCCCTTCGTCGTCTAGTCATTTGTTGTGATTTTTTTCGTTTTGTTCTGTTTAGTCGTTCATTCGCTCTCTAATTGTTGTATGTCTGTTTAGGTAGACGTGTTGAACAAAATGTACAAAGTGTATTTCTATTATTAGCAATTTGAAATATAAATTTAATTACGTGCTCGTTGTTTTGCGGCCTGGTCTGGCCGTACCCTCCTTATCCAACTAGTTGAACCTGGTTAGGAAATAATCGGCCAAAAGCACATAGGCCTTGCACACCGTAGGACAGAGCAGGCCCTGGTGGAAGAACACGGCTGTTCGAAATAGTTGGCCTTTGAAAGGGTCCGCCTCCAGAGGGCACATGATATGGTTCATGTTGACATTGGTCAGCTGAAAACGTGGCCTTGCTCAACCTCCTTAACCCAGCCTTGAGAGGACAGACTCACTAGGGAAACGCCCTGTAGGACCGTGAAGTGATAAGCAACAAGCAGGCTGTAGGCCAGGACGTTCCACTGGATTGTCTTTACATGCTCTACTGTGTAGACGCCTCCAAGCCTCAGCAGGTAGTAGGGAACGATCAGCATCAGGCCGTGCTGCAGCCAGTAGACGGCGGCCTCTAGCGGCAACTGAAACCGCATACTTTCAAAGGGCGCATCGCCCACTGCGCCCACCCACTCACCACTCTGGTCTCCGTTTCGTAAAAGATCAAAGCAAGTAGAGGCCCGTTCAGGTAGTTCAAGTGTAGGCGAAAGAGGGCCGTGACTGTTTTGCTCGGCGGGGCGCTTAGCAGGTAGATCTGGATGGCGGTGGTGATGTGGCAGGGGTTCAAGAGGTAGATTCCGGTTCTGGAGGCGCATTTGAAGCCGATCTCCATGCCCCAGCAGAGGCAAAGGAGGGCCAGCAGCCATCTGCGCCCAGCTCTGTCTCGGATGGTGGGCGGCCCTGAGGGCACAGTGCACTGCGGAACAAAAGCCTGACTAACCGCGTGCCTCATGGCTCAACTTGCCTGCGGTAAGCTCCAGAGGAACAAGTAGAGGCAGGCAATCAGGATCAGGCAGGTTTCCAGACGCCTCCAGGTTAAGTCCACGTACTGGATGCAGGCAATGCCTGCGTACTTGCCCATGGACATGTCGATGCCTCCAATTGCCCAATCCATGATGTTATGCAGAACAACGCACACTTGATTGCCGCATTGGATGAAACAATTGGCACCGTTCCAGGTCGGGAAGATATTCCCATCCACATGGAAATGCGGTCACTGCAGGGCGCCATCTGGCGCCCCAATTACGACGCCTGGAAAATCGACCCTCCAGTGAAGTCTGGCTGGATTGGTGGCTGCCAGAGGGCGGCAGCGGGGCCTGGACGCGCTCTGGATGATCAATCAATCATCCAGCCATTTATAACTCCCCAAGGAGCGTTGAGCTGGACAAGCAACAATAAATCCTGGAGTGGCTAAATGTACGGATCCGCGATGGATAGTCGAGCGCATCCAGGACATCTGGATGGGTTCGCATCGTGTGAGATTTGATGGGGGTTTGTTTCAAAAGATCATCGCTTTGCTTGATTTTCTTCGTTTTTTCGTTTCCTCGTAGTTCATTGAAGGAGTTTTTTCCCAAAATCCACTTTGGCATACATTTTCTCCATATGGAAAGCTCTGTAATGGAAAATTTGGTCGATTTTCATACTGTAATTTATCTCTCGCGAAAACGAAGCGAGTTATGAGAAAAAGTTGGTCTTTATAACATGTGCGCCATGTCAAGAAGTAGCCAATCGCGACCTTTCCAAACTCAAAACATCAAAGATTTTTGAGAAAATGTCCTCAAAACATTGAAATCCCCATATCTTTGAAACGAAAAACGATGGAGCAGTTCTGAGCACACCACTGGTTAGAGGAAATAAAACTGCATCTTAAAGTTGCTATTTTGGTTTTTCCTAAAGTGGGTAATAAGCGAGTTAGTCGCGATTTTGGGATTTTCTGTTGAGTTCGGAAGAAAAATTTTCGAAATTGGTGCATTTTGAGTTGAACAAAATTGAGCACATTTTTTTCGAAAAAAGGAGCCGGTAGTAATTTTTTCGGAACCCCTGCGTTAGAGGCGTTCGAAAAAATTCTGAAAACGTGAAAAATCGCGTATTTTCTGAGGATTTTGGTCGATTTCAACATAATTTTTTTTTTCTCGAAAAAAAAGAATCCTTTCAAAAAAACTTGTTTTTATAAAATATGCGCCAAGTCAAGTTGTAGCTGAGCGTGACTTTTCCAAACTCGTAAACGTACAAAACGTAAAATATTTTTGAGAAAAAAGCGTTTTTTCCAGCCAAATCTTTATAGCTTTTAAACTAAAAACGATGGAGCAATTCTGAGCACGCCGCTGGTTAGAGGGAATAAAACTGCATAGAAAAGTTGGTATTGGGGATTTTTCGAAAGTGGATAATAAGCGAGCTACTGGCGATTTTGTGGTTTTCTGTCGAATTCTGAAGAACATTTTTGAACGAAATTGAGTCAATTTTTTGAAAATTTTAAGAAAATATATTTGTTTTTAGATGGAAAAATTTAACTAAAGATCGATCGTGACCTTTCCAAATCCCGAAAGTAAAAAGTTTTTGAGAAATTGCAATAAAAGTCTGCTTCCAATCCCCATATCTTCAAAATTAAAGGCGATGGAGCAATTTTGAGCACGCCACTGGATAAAAGAGGCAAAATTGCCCTGTCCTACAAAGAGAATAAAAAATTATTTCCGATTTCGGTCGGTTTCCATATTTTTTTGTAGTAAAACGAGCGTCTTATCGAAAAAACTTGCTCTTGATAAACTTGCTTTTGTTCGGCTTGGTAAAAGGAGCCGGTGGTAGCGAGTTACTGCCGATTTTGGAGTTTTTGTGGAAAAACAAGAACATTTTTGGGAACATGGTGCAGTTTAAATGAGCGAAATCGAAGCAATTTTTTTTGCGGGGGAAACCAACTCACTTTTGTATAATTGTGCCCATCTGAAGCGCCTTAAATCTCGAAAAGAAAATTTTAGTTTTTCTATGGAAAAACTCGTCGAGGATCTTACCCAATTTTCACATTTTAATTTTTATTGCTCGGAAATGATAGCTTATATCAAAAAAAGTTGGTCTGCACAAAATTTCCAAAATGCCTCAAGGTGCGCGTCTGCGATTCCAGAGGCGTCGCGCAAAGAATTTTGCTAACAATTAAAAACGTCCAAAAATCAAAAAAAATTGATATCTCGAAAATTAGAACCGATGGAGGATTTTTGAGCACGCCACTGAATAGAGTGGATAAAACTGCATATAAAAGTCGGGACATGTTTTTTTCTGCAAATGGATAATGTGCTAAATTCTGGGGATTTTGGGATTTCCCATCAAATTCTGAAGCAAAATTTTCGCAATACGTTGCATTTCATATGAGCGAAATTGAAGCCAAACTTTTTGCGAAGGAAACCAACTCATGTTTGCATAATCGAAACGCCCTAAAATACCCTAGCCCTATACCCAAACGGTATAGCAAAACACGTATTTTAAAAGACACTAAATGGCTCTATTAAACCAGCTAAAACTTGCTCGATCCGGTTAAATGGTTCCAGAGATATTAAAGTGTCAATATTGGACACTGAATTGGTCGCTGAAAAATGTGTAATCACTTCAGAAAACACTCTCAGGTTTATTTGCATCAAAGCAAACAGTATAGCAAAACATGTACTTTAAAAGACACTAAATGTCTGTTTTAAACTAGCTAAAACTTGCTCGATCCGGTAAAATGGTTCCCGAGATATTAAAGTGCCAAAATTGGACACTGAATTGGCCGCTGAAAATGTGTAATCACTTCAGAAAACGCTCTCTGGTTTATCTGCATCAAAGCAAACGGTATAGCAAAACATGTATTTTAAAAGACACTAAATGGCTCTATTAAACCAGTTAAAACTTGCTCCATCCGGTTAAATGATTCCAGAGATATTAAAGTGTCAATATTGGACACTGAATTGGTCGCTGAAAAATGTATAATCACTTCAGAAAACACTCTCTGGTTTATCTGCATCAAAGCAAACGGTATAGCAAAACATGTACTTTAAAAGACACTAAATGGCTGTATAAAACCAGCTAAAACTTGCTCGATCCGATTAAATGGTTCCCGAGATACTAAAGTGCTAAAATTGGGCACTGAATTGGCCGCTAAAAAATGTGTAATCACTTCAGAAAACACTCTCAGGTTTATCTGCATCAAAGCAAACAGTATTGCAAAACATGGACTTTAAAAGACACTAAATGTCTGTTTGAAACTAGCTAAAACTTGCTCGATCCGGTTAAATGGTTCCAGAGATATTAAAGTGCCAATATTGGACACTGAATTAGCCGCTGAAAATGTGTAATCACTTCAGAAAACGCTCTCTGGTTTATCTGCATCAAAGCAAATGGTACAGCAAAACACGTACTTTAAAAGACACTAAATGGCTCTATTAAACCAGCTAAAACTTGCTAGATCCGGTTAAATGGTTCCAGAGATATTAAAGTGTCAATATTGGACACTGGATTGGCAGCTAAAAAATGTGTAATCACTTCAGAAAACGCCCTATGGCTTATCTGCAACAAAGCAAACGGTATAGCAAAACATGTATTTTAAAGACGCTAAATGGCTCTACTAAAGTGGCTAGAACTTGTTCGATCCGGTTAAATGGTTCCAGAGATATTTAAGTGCCAGTATTGGACACTGAATTGGCAGCTAGAAAATGTATAATCACTTCAGAAAACGCTCTCTGGTTTATCTGCATCAAAGCAAATGGTACGGCAAAACACGTACTTTAAAAGACAATAAATGGCTCTATTAAACCAGCTAAAACTTGCTCGATCCGGGTAAATAGTTTAGGAGATATTAAAGTGTCAATATTGGACACTGGATTTGCACTGAAAAATGTGTAATCACTTCAGAAAACGCTCTCTGGTTTATCTGCATCAAAGCAAACGGTATAGCAAAACACGTATTTTAAAAGACACTAAATTGCTCTATTAAACCAGCGGAAACATGTTCGAACCGGTTAAATGGTTCCAGAGATATTAAAGTGTTAATATTGGACACTGAATTTGCCACTGAAAAATGTGTAATCACTTCAGAAAACGCTCTCTGGTTTATCTGCATCAAAGCAAACGGTATAGCAAAACATGTATTTTAAAAGACACTAAATGGCTGGATTATACCAGCTAAAACTTGCTAGATCCGGGTAAATAGTTTAGGAGATATTAAAGTGTCAATATTGGACACTGGTTTTGCACTGAAAAATGTGTAATCACTTCAGAAAACACTCTCTGATTTATATGCTTCAAAGCAAACGGTATAGCAAAACATGTGTTTTAAAAGACACTAAATGGTTGGATTAAACCAGCTAAAACTTGCTCTATCCGGGTAAATACTTTCGGAGATATTAAAGTGTCAATATTGGACACAGGATTTGCACTGAAAAATGTGTAATCACTTCAGGAAACACTCTCTGGTTTATATGCTTCAAAGCAAACGGTATAGCAAAACATGTGCTTTAAAAGACACTAAATCGCTGGATTAAACCAGCTTAAACTTGCTAGATCCGGGTAAATAGTTTAGGAGATATTAAAGTGTCAATATTGGACACTGGATTTGCACTGAAAAATGTGTAATCACTTCAGAAAACACTCTCTGGTTTATATGCTTCAAAGCAAACGGTATAGCAAAACATGTGCTTTTAAAGACACTAAATGGTTGGATTAAACCAGCTAAAACTTGCTCTATCCGGGTAAATACTTTCGGAGATATTAAAGTGTCAATATTGGACACTGGATTTGCACTGAAAAATGTCTAATCACTTCAGAAAACACTCTCTGGTTTATATGCTTCAAAGCAAACGGTATAGCAAAACATGTATTTTAAAAGACACTAAATGCCTGGATTAAACCAGCTAAAACTTGCTAGATCCGGGTAAATAGTTTAGGAGATATTAAAGTGTCAATATTGGACACTGAATTGGTCGCTGAAAAATGTGTAATCACTTCAGAAAACACTCTCTGGTTTATATGCTTCAAAGCAAACGGTATAGCAAAACATGTATTTTAAAAGACACTAAATGCCTGGATTAAACCAGCTAAAACTTGCTAGATCCGGGTAAATAGTTTAGGAGATATTAAAGTGTCAATATTGGACACTGGATTTGCACTGAAAAATGTGTAATCACTTCAGAAAACGCTCTCTGGTTTATCTGCATCAAAGCAAACGGTATAGCAAAACATGTATTTTAAAAGACACTAAACGGCTCTATTAAACTGGCTAGAACTTGTTCGATCCGGTTAAATGGTTCCAGAGATATTAAAGTGTCAATATTGGACACTGGATTGGTCGCTGAAAAATGTGAAATCACTTCAGAAAATACTCTCTGGTTTATATGCTTCAAAGCAAACGGTATAGCAAAACATGTATTTGAAAAGACACTAAATGGCTGTATTAAATCAGCAAAAACATGTTAAAACCGATGAAGGATTTTTGAGCACGCCACTGAATAGAGTGGATAAAACTGCATATAAAAGTTGGTACTTGTTTTTTTCTGCAAATGGATACTGAGCGAAATTCTTGGGATTTTCGCATTTTCTATCGAATTCTGAAGAAAAAATTTTCGCAATACGTTGCATTTCATATGAGCGAAATTGAAGCCAAACTTTTTGCGAAGGAAACCAGCTCATGTTTGCGTAATCGAAACGCCCTAAAAAGCAAAAATCTGGGACCAAAAATTTTTGTTTTCCGATGCACTACAATTTTTGCAAACAATTTTTATCTCAGAACTAAAGATTTCTATCGAAAAAAGTTGCTCTGCACAAAATGTCACGCACACCTCAAGGTGGAAGTGTGCGACCTTTCCAGAGGCGTCCCGCAAACAATTTTAGCAAAACTGCCAAAACAAATGTTGATATCTCGAAAATCGAATACGATGGAGACATTTAGAGCACTCCACTGGATCCATGAGGTCAAACAGCATAATTTTCTCCATAATATGCGAGCTACTGGCGATTTTTCCATTGCAACTCCACGTTTCTTAAGTCGCGATTACACTACGCACTTTTCCCCGATTTTTTGGCCAATAATTGAAGGTCATCTTCTTGGCCGTCATCTTGGATACTGTTCTCACAATAAATTGTGGCAATTTCAGAAAAACTAGCATAAATTTCAAGACTTTAGTTCGGTTGTTTTGTGCTGGTGACGATGTGTCCCAAATAGAGCCAAAATAGAGCCTCCAAATGGAAGGGAAGACTCCCGAAGAAAACCAATTGTATGACAATCGGCTCCTTTCCCAACTAGAGGCCCACTAGACTAGGCAATAAATGAGCGTTAAGTGAACGCAAAAAGGTGATTTTGTCGAGCCATTTGAAGGCGAAACAAAAGGGAAAATCCTGCTTAAGACGACCGTTATCCGGTGCGGTTCATAAACAAGGAAAGCAGAGAGCAAAAGCGCAAATCCTGAGCTGAGGTTGCTGCTGGAACGGTGCGAACTGGTCCAGGTGGGCTGCACACTCTCGGACAAGCGGCGATTTTTCGTTCGCCGTCCGTTTGTTTTGCAGGAAATCTCTTTGTTCGCTTATTGTTCTCATTTAGGAGTGCAGACGAGCGTGATTTGCCATAACGGCCCAATTGCTGTTGCGTCACCTCCTGTGCCCAATTGAGGCGGGCGCCACCTCAATTGACGACAACTCTGTTTTCATTTCCACAGCGTCTGCTCTTCGTGTTACGTGATTTATAAGCGGTTTTTTTCAATTGAGATTGATACTTCCTGTCCTGCCTTGCTCTTGCTGCTGCCTTCCTGATGATGAGGGAACGGACCTCGCATGTGCTTGCTTGTGCTCGCTCCCGCTCGACGCCATCCACATAAATCAGTCGATTTAAACCGGATTAATTGGCCAGCACTAATCTGAATCACTTTTGCCAGGATTTCTCACGGTTATTGCCAGATCGGGCCCACGCGTCGCCCACTCCGATCTTCGTTAGCACAAAACGCTCAAAAAACGCTTCTTCTGACTCACGCCAATCTTTGCACCGTTTCATCAGTTCAAAGTGGGCAGGTGTTTGACGAAAAATTCACTCGACCCAGTGGCGCACCGTTTGTTTATACCGCTAATCCAGCAGGGGAGTTTCAGCGGGAAAAAGCGCTGAGAAGTGACAGATGCCGTGTGCAACAGCGTCACGACGCTGCCCATCGAATTGTGACCGAGTTGTAATGATACGTGCCACCCTTAAATCGCATCGCCCCACTAAACAACCTCCAGGCCAGAAAACATATTTGTTTCTAAATATTTCTATCCGAACATTTTTTCGTTAATTTATGATGTTTTTTCTGTAGATTGTATGCGGTTTTTAATAAGCGTTAGATGGTTTAAGGCGGTGCAACGGCGGCGTAACTAACAAAAAGCAGCGTTTTATTAATTTTTATGCCAAAACTTGCATCGCTTCGCAAAAAGTCTCCTGTGTATTTTGAAAGACACTTTATTAGACTAGCTTTATTTATTAAAGGCTTTCTAACATGCTCGAACCAGTTAAAGTGTCAATATTGGACACTGAATTGGCCGCTAAAAAATGTGTAATCACTTCGGAAAACGCTCCCTGGTTTATCTGCATCAAAGCAATCGGTTTAGAGAAACATGTATTTTAGAAGACACTAAATGTCTGTATTAAACCAGCTAAAACTTGCTCGATCCGGTTAAATGGTTCCCGAGATATTAAAGTGTCAATATTGGACACTGGATTTGCACTGAAAAATGTGTAATCACTTCAGAAAACGCTCTCTGGTTTATCTGCATCAAAGCAAACGGTTTAGCGAGAAAAGTACTTTAAAAGACACTAAACGACTCTATTAAACCAGCTAAAACTTGCTCCATCCGGTTAAATGGTTTAGGAGATATTAAAGTGTCAATATTGTACACTGAATTGGCCGCTGAAAAATGTATAATCACTTCAGAAAACGCTCTCTGGTTTATCTGCATCAAAGCAAACAGTGTAGCAAAACATGTGCTTTAAAAGACACTAAATGGCTCTATAAAACCAGCTAAAACTTGCTCGATCCGATTAAATGGCTCCCGAGATGTTAAAGTCTTGTGATTGGACATTGAATTAGCCGCTGAAAAATGTGTAATCACTTTAGAACACGCTCTTTGGTTTATCTGCATCAAAGCAAACGCCATAGCAAAACACGTATTTTAAAAGACACTAGCTAGCTCTATTAAACCAGCTAGAACTTGTTCGATCCGGTTAAATGGTTCCAGAGATATTAAAGTGTCAATATTGGACACTGAATTGGCCGCTGAAAAAGTGAAATCACTTCAGAAAACGCTCTCTGATTTATCTGCATCAAAGCAATCGGTATTGCAAAACACGTATTTTAAAAGACACTAAATGGCTCTATTAAACCAGCTGGAACGTGTTCGATCCGGTTAAATGGTTCCAGAGATATTAAAGTGTCAATATTGGACACTGAATTGGCCGCTGAAAATGTGTAATCACTTCAGAAAACGCTCTCTGGTTTATCTGCATCAAAGCAAACAGTATAGCAAAACATGTACTTTAAAAGACACTAAATGTCTGTATTAAACCAGCTAAACTTGCTCGATCCGGTTAAATGGTTCCCGAGATACTAAACTGCCAAAATTGGGCATTGAATTGGCCCCTAAAAAATGTGTAATCACTTCGGAAAACGCTCTCTGGTTTATCTGCATCAAAGCAAACGGTATAGCAAAACGTGTATTTTAAAAGACACTAAATGGCTCTATTAAACCAGCTAAAACTTGCTCGATCCGGTTAAATGGTTCCAGAGATATTAAAGTGTCAATATTGGACACTGAATTGGTCGCTGAAAAATGTGTAATCACTTCAGAAAACGCTCTCTGGTTTATCTGCATCAAAGCAAACGGTATAGCAAAACATGTACTTTAAAAGACACTAAATGTCTGTATTAAACCAGCTAAAACTTGCTCGATCCGGTTAAATGGTTCCCGAGATACTAAAGTGCCAAAATTGGGCACTGAATTGGCCGCTAAAAAATGTGTAATCACTTCAGAAAACACTCTCTGGTTTATCTGCATCAAAGCAAACAGTATAGCAAAACATGTACTTTAAAAGACACTAAATGTCTGTTTTAAACTAGCTAAAACTTGCTCGATCCGGTAAAATGGTTCCCGAGATATTAAAGTGCCAAAATTGGACACTGAATTGGCCGCTGAAAATGTGTAATCACTTCAGAAAACGCTCTCTGGTTTATCTGCATCAAAGCAAACGGTATAGCAAAACATGTATTTTAAAAGACCCTAAATGGCTCTATTAAACCAGTTAAAACTTGCTCGATCCGGTTAAATGGTTCCAGAGATATTAAAGTGTCAATATTGGACACTGGATTTGCACTGAAAAATGTGTAATCACTTCAGAAAACACTCTCAGGTTTATCTGCATCAAAGCAAACAGTATAGCAAAACATGTACTTTAAAAGACACTAAATGTCTGTTTTAAACTAGCTAAAACTTGCTCGATCCGGTAAAATGGTTCCCGAGATATTAAAGTGCCCAAATTGGACACTGAATTGGCCGCTGAAAATATGCAATCACTTCAGAACACGCTCTCTGGTTTATCTGCATCAAAGCAAACGGTATAGCAAAACATGTACTTTAAAAGATACCAAGTGCCTATATTAAACGAGCTAAAACTTGCCCGATCCGGTTAAATGGTTCCAGAGATATTAAAGTGTCAATATTGGACACTGAATTGGCCGCTAAAAAATGTGTAATCACTTCAGAAAACGCTCTCTGGTTTATCTGCATCAAAGCAAACGGTATAGCAAAGCACGTATTTCAAAAGGCACTAGATGGCTCTATTAAACCAGCTAAAACTTGCTCCATCCGGTTAAATGATTCCAGAGATATTAAAGTGTCAATATTGGACACTGAATTGGTCGCTGAAAAATGTATAATCACTTCAGAAAACACTCTCAGGTTTATCTGCATCAAAGCAAACAGTATAGCAAAACATGTACTTTAAAAGACACTAAATTGCTCTATTAAACTAGCGGAAACATGTTCGAACCGGTTAAATGGTTCCAGAGATATTAAAGTGTCAATATTGGACACTGAATTGGCCGCTAAAAAAGTGTAATCACTTCAGAAAACGCTCTCTGGTTTATCTGCATGAAAGCAAACAATATAGCAAAACCTGTACTTTAAAAGACACTAAATGTCTGTATTAAACCAGCTAAAACTTGCTCGATCCGGTTAAATGGTTCCCGAGATATTAAAGTGCCAAAATTGGACACTGAATTGGCCGCTGAAAATGTGTAATCACTTCAGAAAACGCTCTCTGGTTTATCTGCATCAAAGCAAACGGCTTAGCGAAAAAAACACTTTAAAAGACACTAAATGGCTCAATTAAACCAGCCAAAACTTGCTCGATCCGATTAAATGGTTTAGGAGATATTAAAGTGTCAATATTGGACACTGGAAAACGCTCTCTGGTTTATCTGCATCAAAGCAAACAGTATAGCAAAACATGTACTTTAAAAGACACTAAATGTCTGTTTTAAACCAGCTAAAACTTGCTCGATCCGGTCAAATGGTTCCAGAGATATTAAAGTGTCAATATTGGACACTGAATTGGTCGCTGAAAAATGTGTAATCACTTCAGAGAACACTCTAAGGTTTATCTGCATCAAAGCAAACAGTATAGCAAAACATGTACTTTAAAAGACACTAAATGTCTGTATTAAACCAGCTAAAACTTGCTCGATTCGGTGCAATGGTTCCAGAGATATTAAAGTGAAAAAAACGAAATCTGTGTACACACTAATGAAGTGCCTGTGCTAAGTTTCTCTAGAAGGGAGAATAAGCAAAGCAAAGTGCGCATTTTCCGGCCTGTTTGGCCGAGTAGTAGGCGATGTTCGCGGTCCACTGGCTTTGCTTATGGTGCAGACCCACCAAAATTCCCAAAACTGTAATTATTCCCCAATTATCATTACGGAATTATTGGGAGTTAGTCAACACGGCTGTCGTTTGGCAATGGATTAGGGCGATTTATTGTAATCTGGATGGAAATCTCGCCATATGTATAGCGATCAGGGCAAAATCCACACGCCCCAACTGAGGAGGAACGTTGGAAGTTCCTCCTTAAAGGAAAAAAACCCAGTTGCTAATTGTCAATGTTCCATATGGACAAGTTGCGGAAACCGTGGACTCAATAAATCACAATTCCTTTGCCATTTCGTCTATGGAGAGGTTCATTTGGGGAGCAGCTAAATCCCCCCCGACTGCAACCTATATGGTGGGAACCGCGGCAGGTGCACGGGTCATCCATCCCCCCAAACTGACACGGGGAGATTAGGCTGCTTCCCCTTTCATCGGGCCCCGAATGGCGGCTCACATGTGTCCGAAAATCCTCCAATACAGATTTTCCTATCAGGGCCTGTCGTCGTTGCCTGGAAGCGGGATTTTCCACGGAAAATGTCCCATCAAAGACAAATCCCATAATGGGTTTTAAATCGGCCCACATCGTAGCAGCCGCCGTCGTCGCTTGTTCCCGTAATGACTGCTCTTTTAATTTACTGTTTTCAGCCGTTTTATCCATTAATTAATTAACGTTAATTAAAGGGGGCTCTGATACGTCAAATCTCTAATTTCCTTTAATTATTTACATTACGGCTGATTAATATTTACCAACTGCCACTCTATACGGGCATTATCTTCTCCGCGCCCAGCCCTTAATGGCCAACTTGATCAGTCTTTGATGATGAGGTGCAAAGTCGGAATTTAACGTCGCTCAATCAAAGTCAAGGAAATTGAAAACGAATGAGCGCCGGCCAGATTGCTCGATTATTGCGTTTCAGCGTCTTCTTCAATGGATGTGTGACTGTTTTCCATTTAAGTCGGCTAAAGTGTGGTCAATTAGAGCCAATCCCCTCGGCGGATTCGCACGATCTTCTGACCTAAGGCTGATGATGTCATGCGCCGTCTGTGACTCACTTCACGGAAAATGTTGCCTATCGGAGGCAACCTCAGATTTAACACATGCATTTGTTTACTTCTCTTCGTTATTGTAGGCTTGCGCCTGTTCTCCTACACACGTCTCACATCTCAGTGGAAGAGGACCTCCAGGTTTCTTTCCATCTCTTCGGAGGTCAGTCCGGATTGGCTCCAACCACATGCTCGTTCCAGTGCCGAAGACGATATTTTGTCCATTTGGCGATATATTGCATCTCACGCTCCTCTCTGATGTGTTTGCTCCTGATTTTGTCCCATAGAGTTAGGCCCACTATGGACCTCAGCGTCTACATTTCCGCTGGTCTTAATAGCTGCTCTCTTCGTGTCGGCTCGGGTCTCAGCAGCGTAAGTGATGGTAGATCTTTCAGCTCCTTTGTAGATCTTTAGTATCTCTCCCTGTAGATCGTCTTCAGTTTCAGCGATAAGGGCTGTGTCATCAGCGTAGCAAACAATATTAATATATTTTCCTCCCAGGTTGTAGCCTCTAGTTCCTCTAATGTTTGATATTAATTCATCCATGATCAGATTAAAGAGGGCAGGACTTAGGGAATGGCCCTGTCTTCCTCCAGATCATGTTCTTGTAGGTTCGCTAAGACCGTTTTCCGTCATAATTTGAGGTCCGGGAAATTGTTCGTTGTTCTTAGGATAGTTAATCACCGCCGTTCCGGATCAAGATAACCACTTGAGACCTTTTAGAGCTATCGAAGACACTTGGGGAGTCAAAACGAGGAAATTGTATCAGCATCCGGTCATCCACTGGCTGTCCAGAAAGACCCAAATTTCAGGCTTCACCGAGTTGCACTTCTGCAACTGTCTATTCGAAAAGTTCTTATTCCACATCTGGAACAGGTATCCCCTTGCTGTTCTGTGAAGCAGTAGAAGACACTTCAGGGGCCCAATGGACTAAATTGCATCCATATCTATTGCTTCAGAGACTGTCCAGATGAAATTAAGCTTGCGGTGGGCGAATATTTCAAATGTGCCAGCTTCTGCTTAAAAAATTCTTAGTCCGAGCCTTTCAGAGTGGTATAAAATGTCCAAGCGACTAACTGGAAAAAATATGATGAGGATTGGACCCTCCAGTGGGCGTCCAGATCATTTGGAGCTTGAGATTAAACGACGCCAATGCGCACCCTTCTGTTTAAAAAATCCTTAGTCTGAGCCTGGAGCAGGTATCCACATAATAATTTGCAGAGTCGTACCAGATACTTTACGGGTTAACTGGGGAAAATATGATCCACATCATAGGCTCCAGTGGCTGTCCAAGTCTGGTAGAGCGTGAAGTAGTCCAAGGCTGCAAATGTGCACTCTTCTATTTAAAAAAATCTCAGTCCGATCCTGTAGCAGGTATGGACTTGTAAATTTTCAGACTCATACAGAACGCCTAAGAAGCCAAATACACAAAATTTCATCCACATCGAAGGCTCGCATGGCTGTCTAGGTCTGTTAAAGCTTGAAGTAGTCCAAAGCTGCAAATGTGCACCCTTCTATTTTAAAAAATCCCAGCCCCAACCCAGAGCAGGTATGGACTTCTAAATTTCCAGACTCATAGGAAACAGCTAACAGGCCAAACAAACAAAATTGCATCCACATCTAAGGCTCTAGTGGCTGTCGAAATCTGTTAAAGCCACAAGTAGTCCAATGCTGCAAATGTCCACCATTCTATTTTAAAAAATCTCAGTCCGAACTCAGAGCAGGTATGGACTTCTAAATTTCCAGACTCATACAAAACAGCCAAGAGACCAAACAAACAAAATTGCATCCACATCTAAGACTCTAGTGGCTGTCAAGATCTGTTAAAGCCACAAGTAGTCCGATGCTGCAAATCTGCACCTTTCTATTTTAAAAAATCTCAGTCTGAACCTGAATGATGTATGGACTTGTAAATTTCCACACTTATCCAAAACACCCAAGAGGCTAAACAAAGAAAATTGCATCCACATCTAAGACTTTGGCGGCAGTCTAGGTCTGATAAAGTTTGAAGTAGTCCAATGCTGTAAATATTCACGCTCCAATTTAAAAAAATCTCAATCCGAACCTGGAACAGCTGTAGAGTTCTAACTTTACAGGCTCATACTGAACACTGACAAATCCAAATGGACAAAATTTCATCCACATCAAAGACTTTAGCCGCAGTCTAGGTCTGTTAAAGCTTGAAGTAGTCCAATGCTGTAAATGTGCGGGCTCCAATTTAAAAAATTTTTAGTCCAAACCTGGAACAGGTATAGACTTATAACTTTCCAGGCTCATTCAGAACACATAAGAGGCCAAATAAACAAAATTTCATCCACATCTAGGACTGTAGTGGTTGTCGAGGTCTGTTAAAGCCACAAGTAGTCCAAAGCAGCAAATGTGCGCGCTCCTATTTAAAAAATCTCAGTCTGAACCTGGAGCAGGTACAGACTTATAACTTTCCAGGCTCATACAGAAGACAGACGTCAGAGGTCGAACAAACAAAATTGCATCCACATCCAAGACTCTAGTGGCTGTCGATGCCTGTTAAAGCTATAAGTAGTCTAATGCTGCAAATGTGCGCACTCCAATTTTAAAAATCTCAGTCTGAACCTGGAGCAGGTAGAGACTTATAACTCTCCAGGTTCATTCAGAAGACATAAGAGACCAAAGAACAAAAATTTCATCTACATCTAGGACTGTAGTGGTTGTCGAGGTCTGTTAAAGCCACAAGTAGTCCAAAGCTGCAAATGTGCGCGCTCCTATTTAAAAAATCTCAGTCCGAACCTGGAGCAGGTACAGACTTATAACTTTCCAGGCTCATACAGAAGACAGATGTCAGAGGTCAAACAAACAAAATTGCATCCACATCTAGGACTGTAGTGGGTGTCGAGGTCTGTTAAAGCCACAAGTAGTCCAAAGCTGCAAATGTGCGCGCTCCTATTTAAAAAATCTCAGTCTGAACCTGGAGCAGGTAGAGACTTATAACTCTCCAGGCTCATTCAGAAGACATAAGAGGCCAAATAAACAAAATTTCATCCACATCTAGGACTGTAGTGGTTGTCGAGGTCTATTAAAGCCACAAGTAGTCCAAAGCTGCAAATGTGCGCGCTCCTATTTAAAAAATCTCAGTCCGAACCTGGAGCAGGTACAGACTTATAACTTTCCAGGCTCATACAGAAGACAGACGTCAGAGGTCAAACAAACAAAATTGCATCCACATCTAAGACTCTAGTGGCTGTCGATGTCTGTTAAAGCTATAAGTAGTCTAATGCTGCAAATGTGCGCGCTCCTATTAAAAAGGTCTCAGTCTGAACCTGGAGCAGGTAGAGACTTATAACTCTCCAGGTTCATTCAGAAGACATAAGAGACCAAAGAACAAAAATTTCATCTACATCTAGGACTGTAGTGGTTGTCGAGGTCTGTTAAAGCTTGAAGTAGTCCAAATCAGCAAATGTGCGCGCTCCTATTTAAAAAATCTCAGTCTGAACCTGGAGCAGGTACAGACTTATAACTTTCCAGGCTCATACAGAAGACAGACCTCAGAGGTCGAACAAACAAAATTGCATCCACATCTAAGACTCTAGCGGCAGTCTAGGTCTGTTAAAGCTTGAAGTAGTCCAATGCTGCAAATGTGCGCGCTCCAATTTAAAAAAATCTCAGTCTGAACCTGGAGCAGGTAGAGACTTATAACTCTCCAGGTTCATTCAGAAGACATAAGAGGCCAAACAAACAAAATTTCATCCACATCTAGGACTGTAGTGGTTGTCGAGGTCTGTTAAAGCCACAAGTAGTCCAAAGCAGCAAATGTGCGCGCTCCTATTTAAAAAATCTCAGTCTGAACCTGGAGCAGGTACAGACTTATAACTTTCCAGGCTCATACAGAAGACAGACGTCAGAGGTCGAACAAACAAAATTGCATCCACATCTAAGACTCTAGTGGCTGTCGATGTCTGTTAAAGCTATAAGTAGTCTAATGCTGCAAATGTGCGCGCTCCAATTTAAAAAATCTCAGTCTGAACCTGGAGCAGGTAGAGACTTATAACTTTCCAGGCTCATTCAGAAGACATAAGAGGCCAAATAAACAAAATTTCATCCACATCTAGGACTGTAGTGGTTGTCGTGGTCTGTTAAAGCCACAAGTAGTCCAAAGCTGCAAATGTGCGCGCTCATATTTAAAAAATCTCAGTCCGAACCTGGAGCAGGTACAGACTTATAACTTTCCAGGCTCATACAGAAGACAGACGTCAGAGGTCAAACAAACAAAATTGCATCCACATCTATGACTCTAGGGGCTGTCGATGTCTGTTAAAGCTATAAGTAGTCTAATGCTGCAAATGTGCGCGCTCCAATTTTAAAAAATCTCAGTCTGAACCTGGAGCAGGTAGAGACTTATAACTCTCCAGGTTCATTCAGAAGACATAAGAGGCCAAACAAACAAAATTTCATCCACATCTAGGACTGTAGTGGTTGTCGAGGTCTGTTAAAGCCACAAGTAGTCCAAAGCTGCAAATGTGCGCGCTCATATTTAAAAAATCTCAGTCTGAACCTGGAGCAGGTACAGACTTATAACTTTCCAGGCTCATACAGAAGACAGACGTCAGAGGTCAAACAAACAAAATTGCATCCACATCCAAGACTCTAGTGGCTGTCGATGTCTGTTAAAGCTATAAGTAGTCTAATGCTGCAAATGTGCGCGCTCCAATTTTAAAAATCTCAGTCTGAACATGGAGCAGGTAGAGACTTATAACTTTCCAGGCTCATTCAGAAGACATAAGAGGCCAAATAAACAAAATTTCATCCACATCTAGGACTGTAGTGGTTGTCGAGGTCTGTTAAAGCCACAAGTAGTCCAAAGCTGCAAATGTGCGCGCTCCTATTTAAAAAATCTCAGTCCGAACCTGGAGCAGGTGGAATCTTCTAACTTTCCAGGCTCATACAAAACACTGAAGAATCCAAATGGACAAAATTTAAAGTTAAAGCTTGAAGTAGTCCAATGCTGTAAATGTGCGGGCTCCAATTTAAAAAATTTTTAGTCCAAACCTGGAACAGGTATAGACTTATAAATTTCCAGACTCATACAGCACACCTAAGAGGCCAAACAAACAAAAATTTCATCCACATCTAAGACTCTAGCGGTTCTTGAGATCTGTTAAAGCCACAAGTAGTCCAATGCTGCAAATGTGCGCGCTTCTATTTAAAAATATCTAAGTCCAAACCTGGAGCAGGTATGGACTTATAACTTTCTAGGCTCATACAGAAGATGCAAGAGGGTAAATAAACAAAATTGCATCCACATCTAAGACTCTAATGGCTGTCGAGGTCTGTTAAAGCTTGAAGTAGTCCAATGCCGCAAAGGTGCGCGCTCCTATTTAAAAAATTCTGAGACCGAACCTGGAGCAGGTATGGACTTCTAACTTTCCAGGCTCATGCAGGAGACTTGCGAGGCCAAAAGGACAAAATTTCAGCCACATCCAGAGTTAGAGTGGCAATCCAGAAATGTCCAAACTTGTTGAAGTCACTTTATATCTCGCGAGGCCGCAACATGTCATCCATTCACCCATTTGCGCAATTTAGTGGCAATAATCGAGCGAAATTGTTTCAATTAATTAGTGGACAAAGTTGGTGAGCGGAAGTGGTGCTTCCAAGCTCTGCTTGCAGATGGCTGTCGTTCACACGGCTCTGCCCCCCTGTGTCCCCGCCACTGTCCGGGGCCTTAATGAGCAATTAACACTGTGACTTGACTGGCCACTAATTCCACTAATAGATTTCACACACCAAAACAGTGCAAAGAGCAGTGACAGAGTCAGATTCGGATTCTCCGGCCGAGGCCGCGCTTGGTCACCATCCAATCCACTTAGGAGAGATTAAATCAGGAGGAGAGCGCATAATTCTCCATGCGACTCTCTGGGGGCCGAACCCATGAAATGCACCCCACGTCGAACGAGATACTTTTAAATTAACACCGTCATTGCCTGGACAAACGGACATTTCTCTTTGCACCTGAAGGCTTTCCATTAAGCGCTCCATAAAGAGCTTCCACCAAGGAAAATTACGGGTAATTGACCGCGTGTCACAACCAAACAAGATCTCAATTAAGCGACTGTTGCGTCTCGATTCAATTGTCTGGATGAGTTCTGGATGAGGGAGTCGCTTTGGATGGTTGCAGTGTTTCCCATCAGGCAGCCACCGCCATTCCATAACATTGTAATTTTCGCTTCGGAAATCGCCGTTTTTCAGTTGGCGGCGTCGATTTGCATGCCAAAAGGGCCTCAATTCCGCACCAACGAGGCCCCGGAGACGCTCCGGATCGGTTCCCGCGGCCCCCGGATTGCCTGCGCTCTTTAATTCGCTCGAAATCTTTCGGGAAGATTGGCTGCCGCAGTCCCCGAAAATTGAAAATGCCCCATTTGAATAATATGGGGCCGCTCGGTTCCCGACAATCAGCCACCCCACAGCAGGCAATGCGGTTGTCCCTATTTTTGAATCACCCTGTAGTTTACTCAAGGGTTTCACGATTTCACCATGTAAAACACATTAATATTGACGTTTTTCGTCAGAACTGGAGGGTTGAAGGTGGTTTCCATCCTGAGGTGGGTAGTTCCGATTTAGGCCAACTTTCTGGTCAGCGGCCGAAGACCGATGTTTGTAATTGTGTGGCATTTTCAAAAATATTTTTTGAAAAATCACCATCGGCTACCTCTGGAAATTTCGGGCTTTTTATGAAAAGACATTTTTCTTTATAGGAATCTTCGTTTTTGACCACAAATTGGACAGAGCAAAGCGAAAAGTTTGCCTAGAGAAACATTCTTTGGATGAGCTACGAGGGCAAGACGAGAAATCGCCTACAGGCTCTTTTGGGGGTTGATTGAGCAGCCCCAAATCATCACCAAATAGCCCGATTATTACACGAATTCCGGAGTATTTCACCCAGATTCCAGAACCTGGAATTTTGGACTATCAATGAACAAAACCTTCTTCTAGGCGCAGACAAAAACTTATTAAAACCACTATACCCAGTGGCTCAAAAACGGTGAATTTCGTGAGCAAGACAACCAAACAAAATCTGCATGCTCAACTTCAAAAATTCACCGCATCCAAACCCCAGCAGCTAGAACCTGGAATTTTGGGCTATCAATGAACAAAACCCTCTTCTAGGCGCAGACAAAAACTCATTAAAACCACTATACCCAGTGGCTCAAAAACGGTGAATTTCGTGAGCAAGACAACCAAATCTGCATGCTCAACTTCAAAAATTCACCGCATCCAAACCCCAGCAGCTAGAACCTGGAATTTTGGACTATCAATGAACAAAACCTTCTTCTAGGCGCAGACAAAAACTCATTAAAACCACTATACCCAGTGGCTCAAAAACGGTGAATTTCGTGAGCAAGACAACCAAACAAAATCTGCATGCTCAACTTCAAAAATTCACCGCATCCAAACCCCAGCAGCTAAAAGCTGGAATTTTGGGCTATCAATGAACAAAACCCTCTTCTAGGAGTAGGCAAAAACTCATTAAAACCACTATACCCAGTGGCTCAAAAACGGTGAATTTCGTGAGCAAGACAACCAAACAAAATCTGCATGCTCAACTTCAAAAATTCACCGCATCCAAACCCCAGCAGCTAGAACCTGGAATTTTGGACTATCAATGAACAAAACCCTCTTCTAGGCGCAGACAAAAACTCATTAAAACCACTATACCCAGTGGCTCAAAAACGGTGAAACCGTAACCACAGCTGGGCCTAAACGTGTCCGTTCCCATCCAGGCCAGGACAACGAACCGCAGCTAATTCGCATGTTTAGTCAGCAGCACTTAAAGCGTGTAGGAAACAGCGATGGAGATCGGCGGCAAACGGCCCCCCAAAGTGCGGTAGCCGTGCTATTTGGGTTTCTTTTACATGCGGAATTCGAATTAGGCACTGTTTTAAACTTTTTATTTTCTTAGTCCCGGAAATCTACATAAAATCCTTTGAAGTCAGCCATATGGCTGGAAAGGCTGGCGGAGACGACGTCGCGAACCGCCACCGGCGCATCCCATTTGCATTGCGAAGGGGTTGCAAAAGTGGCGGGCGGAGCCCCAGATATTCCATCTAAGTTTTGTCTTTGTGCTGGAAAAATATTTATATTGGGAGGGAATTGCTTTGCTAACTACCCGCCTAACTATTAAGCCCGTCTGTGTTGGTAATTGGCGGGCCCTTGGGGGGCCCTTTCACCACAACCTCCATTGGTGTCTCCAAAAACATTAAAAGCTTCGTCATTCATCAATTCACCTCTATCGATAGGCGTAAATATGGCTTTGTATATTTAATATAACGTACGCCACTGGCCTCTGTTTGTAAATCTACAGGAGGAATCTAGGTTAGGAAATTTCAGGTGGATTTTCCTGCAAATTAAACAACTCTGCACCATTTTTTCTAAGTGTAACTGTATTAATATCCCGAAGTGCACGTGCTAGAAGTTATATATCTTATATGTATAAAAAATATATAATTATATCTTATATATATATAGAAGTCTTCTATAAACCTGGACGAATGATCAAATTTCCTCGTTTTACCTCCACAACTGTCTTCTATAGCTGTAAACAGTCTCAAGTGGTTACCGTGATCAGGACCGGAGTTCTGATGTCTGGAGAGCCAGTGGCTCACTCGAAGTAGTTGAAATTTTCTCCAATTGACCTCTTGGGTGTGCTGGATCATCCTCAAAAAGGGCTCTCGACAGGCTCCTCCAGGGGTGGATTGAGAATTTTTTAAATAGAAGGTTGCAAAAATGCAGCCTAAATGCGGATCACACTTCTTCAAGATGACTTCTTAGGGATTCCTTATAGGCATAGAATGTTAAGTGGACACCTTCAGATTTTCTTGAAAACCTATTGTGTAAGATTCTTCACTTTCCAGCCTGGAAAACCTGGATGGCTACTGGATGTGGATGCAATTTTGAACAGCTTTGAAAGTTTGTGGAAAATATCATAAAAAATATATGCAGCTTCAACATGTGTGGACCGCCACTGGAGTTCTGCTTGTAGTTGAAATTTCGTCCAGTTAATCTATCCAGTATGCTGGATCACCCACAAAAAGGGCACTTGGATAGTTGCCCTACAGGTGGATTTAGAGTTTTTGTGGCAAAGATGCAACCTTTTCATATTGAGCCTCAAATTCCTCCTCAAATTCCTCAACCCCCCGCGTGCTTCTTACATTGGTAGAAAAT
Organism: Dendroctonus valens; assembly: GCA_024550625.1. Lineage (NCBI taxonomy): Eukaryota > Metazoa > Arthropoda > Insecta > Coleoptera > Curculionidae > Dendroctonus > Dendroctonus valens. The sequence goes on from JAJTJO010000110.1 coordinate 884,292, forward strand.
CTCCAGTGGCTCCCGTCATCAGGGCGGGACTTGGACTTTTTTGAAACCTAACCTGTCAAGAATCAAAATTGCTGAATCTCAAAGTAAAAATTTTCTAGGCCCTCACTCAATCGTTGGATCGGGACGAAATTTTGCATGAATATGCAGTGAGGTGTCGCTTATAATCGAGGAAAATTTCAGGTCAATACCTGGTGCAGGCTCGGAGTAACAATTTTTTAAACAGGAGCTTGCACATTTGCAGTATTCGCCCACCGCAAGCTTAATTTAATCTGGACAGTCGCTGAAGCAATAGATCTGGATGCAACTTAGTCCAGTTGGCCTCTGAAGTGTCTTCTACTGCTTCAGCGGAACAGCAAGGGGATACCTGTTCCAGATGGGGAATAAGAATTTTTTGAATAGACTGTTGCAAAAGTGCCACTCTGTGAAGTCTGAATTTTGGGTCTTTCTGGACAGCCTGTGGAGGGCTGGATGCGGATAGTACGTCCTAAAAGTGACTTTTCAACTAACTTCTATAGACGAAAAAAAAATTCAAGATGTTAGCTTGATCAGGGTCGGAGTTAGAAATTTTTAAAAATTAGCTTGCCAACATGCCACATTTTTCAGTCTTAAGTGTATAAATGTCTGGAGAGCCAGTGGCTGTCGCGATGTGGTTCAAAATTTCTGCACTAAACCTCTCAAGTGTGTCTCAACCTTCTTCGACTAGGGAACTGGAAAATCAGCTCCAGGTCTGGATTTAGAACTTCTTAAATAGAAGGTTGCAAAAATGCAGCCAGGCAAAGTTCCAGCTTGGAAACCTTTTGGACACTAACTGGATGCCTGAATGCGGAAGAAACTTCCTCAAGATAGTTCCTTAACTATTTGCTACACGCGCAGACACTCTTAAGCGGACACCTTCATCAGGCTCAGACTTAGGTTTTTTTGAAAACTAGCTTGTCATTATGCAAGCTTCTTCATTTTCCAGCTTGGGACTATCTGGACATCCTGGACGCTCACTGGATGTGAAGCAACCTTCGACCAGGTGACCTCTGAAGAGGTTTTTATGTCGATGGTAAACATCATTTGAATACCTCTTTTGGTTTGGGACTCAGAATTTTCTAAACAATCACGCGCAAATTTTCAATACTCACCTACTCCAAGCCTGAAGATATATGCACAGCCACTGGAGCTCTGGATTTGGAAGAAATTCTCTCCGGATATCCTCTGAGGTATTCTAAATGACCCGCAAGAATGGCAGTTGGAAACCGGCTTCCGCTGTGGTTCTAGCAAGGTTCTAATATAATGTGGCAAAAATGCAACATTGGAAAGGCTCAAATTTGGTTTCTGGACGCGCACTGGACGTCTGGATATGGACGAAATTTCCCCAAGTTGACTCCCCAAGTGTCTCTTGAAAGAAAATATCAAACTGCTACAGTCATCAGGCGCGGATTTAGAATTTTCCAGATCCTAGTCTGCGAAGAAGCAGAATTGTTGAACCTCAAGCTGGAAAATTTCTGTGCCGCCACTGAATGACTCGATGGCGATGAAATTTTGGAAAAATACCCCCTGGTGTGTTGCCTGCAATCTGGAAAAATTTCAAGTCAATGCCTGCTCCAGGTGCAGGCTAGGAATTTTTCAAATAGAAGCGTGCAAAAAATCCACTTGGCCTAAGCTTCTGGGCCTTGTGGACAGCCCCTGGATGGCTGTATGGGGATGAGATTTTCCACAGCTCTACATCTGAGTGGGCTTTGCAACTGCTGAAAGAAGACACTACTTGAGAGCAGCTTTGGGTTGGGAATTAGAGTTAGAAATCAAGAGTGAGTCGATCGTTTGGGCAATAAATCGCCCCCAAAGACACAAAATCATTAGTACTTTTAATGGAGCCAAAGCAAATAGTGCTGCCGGCTTTGTTTAACCCTAATCCGACCTCACGTAATATTTAACCGCATATCTAACATCGGGGCTGGAGGCACGCACACCCCTCGAGGGCGGCTCGGGGCCCCCTTTTTTATGCAATTCATTTGCTAAGTGCATTTCCGCTTTTGTTTCCCCACTGATTATGGACGGTCGACGGATGGCGATCTCAATTTGCATTTAGGGGGCGGTTTTGAGGTCACTGGTGTGGATCTCTGCTCAACTTCTGCGGAAATTCCTCTGGATTGGGGATTTATATCGGTTTTTGCCAGCTAACGAAGATGGATGGAAGCCAGGGCGGTGGAAAAAGCGCCATTTTTCTTTGCTGCGAAGCAACACACATAACAAAGGTGGAAAGCGGCCAGCGAGACCGGACTTAATCTCGCTAATTCGGCATATTAGTTCCGGTCAGCGGAATTCCGTTATTCGCAACAACAAAGAAAAATCTCTCTGTCTCATCTGGGGGACATTCTAATTATCAAGCTGGCCATTTGCGGGCAACGGCACACAAAAACCGGGATAATAATCGGGATGGCCGGGACCGAATTAATGGCACAACTCGGGCGCTCTTCAGCTCATTAAGTCCATGGAGGATGTATGGGAACAGTCCAAAACTGAACACACTGAATTAGAGCGAAATATTGAACCGATTCAGGTGATTAGCGATATTGATTAGGAAACAGGCTATAAAATTTTTATAGTTGTTGGTGAAACGAATGGCAAATTGTCGCGCGTTGATTTATTGAATTTAATGCGTCCGTAAATCCTTTAACAGCCTGTTATTTCGGTGGAAAGTAAACGCGAACGGGATTAGGCTGCTGGTGAGATAAGCAGTGACGATTATTCGGCTCCCATTTTGTTTCTAATCGATAAAACCGGGTTGTGATTGGGGAAATTTCGATGGTTTTCGTCAAAAATCACTTGGCTCCTTGTAGCTGACTTAGCTACCAACTGCTTTGTGCCGCACACCGACGCTACATTCAATTATCTTTCATTTGGAGCAATTTCCAGGCAAATTGGTTGATATTTGTAGGTTTTACAGGCATTTTTATGAAGCGGCAACAGGTACTACCTGCCACTTGTCACATTGAATATTTGTCTTGAAGTATAGTGGCATTTAATTGGACCAAGCGTCATTGTTGTCAAACATGTCATTCACTCACTTGTCTCTTGATCAGAATTACTTTTTCGTACTTTTTCTTGGCAACCAATCACTAATTTGACATTTTGCTTAGCTACCAAATGCTTTGTGCCGCACACCGACGCTACATTCAATTATCTTTCATTTGGAGCAATTTCCAGGAAAATTGGTTGATATTTGTAGGTTTTACAGGCATTTTTATGAAGCGGCAACAGGTGCAACCTGCCACTTGTCACATTGAACATTTGTCTTGAAGTATAGTGGCATTTAATTGGACCAAGCGTCATTGTTGTCAAACATGTCATTCACTCACTTGTCTCTTGATCAGAATTACTTTTTCGTACTTTTTCTTGGCAACCAATCACTAATTTGACATTTTGCTTAGCTACCAAATGCTTTGTGCCGCACACCGACGCTACATTCAATTATCTTTCATTTGGATCAATTTCCAGGAAAATTGGTTGATATTTGTAGGTTTTACAGGCATTTCTATGAAGCGGCAACAGGTGCAACCTGCCACTTGTCACATTGAATATTTGTCTTGAAGTATAGTGGCATTTAATTGGACCAAGCGTCATTGTTGTCAAACATGTCATTCACTCACTTGTCTCTTGATCAGAATTACTTTTTCGTACTTTTTCTTGGCAACCAATCACTAATTTGACATTTTGCTTAGCTACCAAATGCTTTGTGCCGCACACCGACGCGACATTCAATTATCTGTCATTTGGAGCAATTTCCAGGAAAATTGGTTGATATTTGTAGGTTTTACAGGCATTTTTATGAAGCGGCAACAGGTACAACCTGCCACTTGCCACATTGAACATTTGTCTTGAAGTATAGTGGCATTTAATTGGACCAAGCGTCATTGTTGTCAAACATGTCATTCACTCACTTGTCTCTTGATCAGAATTACTTTTTCGTACTTTTCCTTGGCAACCAATCACTAATTTGACATTTTGCATAGCTACCAAATGCTTTGTGCCGCACACCGACGCTACATTCAATTATCTGTCATTTGGAGCAATTTCCAGGCAAATTGGTTGATATTTGTAGGTTTTACAGGCATTTTTATGAAGCGGCAATAGGTGCAACCTGCCACTTGTCACATTGAACATTTGCCTTGAAGTATAGTGGCATTTAATTGGACCAAGTGTCATTGTTGTCAAACATGTCATTCACTCACTTGTCTCTTGATCAGAATTACTTTTTCGTACTTTTTCTTGGCAACCAATCACTAATTTGCCATTTTGCTTAGCTACCAAATGTTTTGTGCCGCACACCGACGCTACATTCAATTATCTTTCATTTGGAGCAATTTCCAGGAAAAGTGGTTGATATTTGTAGGTTTTACAGGCATTTTTATGAAGCGGCAACAGGTGCAACCTGCCACTTGTCACATTGAATATTTGTCTTGAAGTATAGTGGCATTTAATTGGACCAAGTGTCATTGTTGTCAAACATGTCATTCACTCACTTGTCTCTTGATCATAATTACTTTTTCGTACTTTTCTTGGCAACCAATCACTAATTTGACATTTTGCTTAGCTACCAAATGCTTTGTGCCGCACACCGACGCTACATTCAATTATCTGTCATTTGGAGCAATTTCCAGGAAAATTGGTTGATATTTGTAGGATTTACAGGCATTTTTATGAGCGGCAACAGGTACAACCTGCCACTTGTCACATTGAACATTTGTCTTGAAGTATAGTGGCATTTAATTGGACCAAGTGTCATTGTTGTCAAACATGTCATTCACTCACTTGTCTCTTGATCAGAATTACTTTTTTGTACTTTTTCTTGGCAACCAATCACTAATTTGACATTTTGCTTAGCTACCAAATGTTTTGTGCCGCACACCGACGCTACATTCAATTATCTTTCATTTGGAGCAATTTCCAGGCAAATTGGTTGATATTTGTAGGTTTTACAGGCATTTTTATGAAGCGGCAACAGGTGCAACCTGCCACTTGTCACATTGAACATTTGTCTTGAAGTATAGTGGCATTTAATTGGACCAAGCGTCATTGTTGTCAAACATGTCATTCACTCACTTGTCTCTTGATCAGAATTACTTTTTCGTACTTTTTCTTGGCAACCAATCACTAATTTGACATTTTGCTTAGCTACCAAATGCTTTGTGCCGCACACCGACGCTACATTCAATTATCTGTCATTTGGAGCAATTTCCAGGCAAATTGGTTGATATTTGTAGGTTTTACAGGCATTTTTATGAAGCGGCAACAGGTGCAACCTGCCACTTGTCACATTGAACATTTGTCTTGAAGTATAGTGGGATTTAATTGGAGCAAGTGTCATTGTTGTCAAACATGTCATTCACTCACTTGTCTCTTGATCAGAATTACTTTTTGGTACTTTTTCTTGGCAACCAATCACTAATTTGACATTTTGCTTAGCTACCAAATGCTTTGTGCCGCACACCGACGCTACATTCAATTATCTTTCATTTGGAGCAATTTACAGGAAAATTGGTTGATATTTGTAGGTTTTACAGGCATTTTTATGAAGCGGCAACAGGTACAACCTGCCACTTGTCACATTGAACATTTGTCTTGAAGTATAGTGGGATTTAATTGGACCAAGTGTCATTGTTGTCAAACATGTCATTCACTCACTTGTCTCTTGATCAGAATTACTTTTTCGTACTTTTTCTTGGCAACCAATCACTAATTTGACATTTTGCTTAGCTACCAAATGCTTTGTGCCGCACACCGACGCGACATTCAATTATCTGTCATTTGGAGCAATTTCCAGGAAAATTGGTTGATATTTGTAGGTTTTACAGGCATTTTTATGAAGCGGCAACAGGTACAACCTGCCACTTGCCACATTGAACATTTGTCTTGAAGTATAGTGGCATTTAATTGGACCAAGCGTCATTGTTGTCAAACATGTCATTCACTCACTTGTCTCTTGATCAGAATTACTTTTTCGTACTTTTTCTTGGCAACCAATCACTAATTTGACATTTTGCTTAGCTACCAAATGCTTTGTGCCGCACACCGACGCGACATTCAATTATCTGTCATTTGGAGCAATTTTCAGGAAAATTGGTTGATATTTGTAGGTTTTACAGGCATTTTTATGAAGCGGCAACAGGTGCAACCTGCCACTTGTCACATTGAACATTTGTCTTGAAGTATAGTGGGATTTAATTGGAGCAAGTGTCATTGTTGTCAAACATGTCATTCACTCACTTGCCTCTTGATCAGAATTACTTTTTCGTACTTTTTCTTGGAAACCAATCACTAATTTGACATTTTGCTTAGCTGCCAAATGTTTTGTGCCGCACACCGACGCTACATTCAATTATCTTTCATTTGGAGCAATTTCCAGGAAAAGTGGTTGATATTTGTAGGTTTTACAGGCATTTTTATGAAGCGGCAACAGGTACAACCTGCCACTTGTCACATTGAACATTTGTCTTGAAGTATAGTGGGATTTAATTGGAGCAAGTGTCATTGTTGTCAAACATGTCATTCACTCACTTGTCTCTTGATCAGAATTACTTTTTCGTACTTTTTCTTGGCAACCAATCACTAATTTGACATTTTGCTTAGCTACCAAATGCTTTGTGCCGCACACCGACGCGACATTCAATTATCTTTCATTTGGAGCAATTTCCAGGAAAATTGGTTGATATTTGTAAGCTTTGCAGGCATTTCTATGAAGCGGCAACAGGTACAACCTGCCACTTGTCACATTAAACATTTGTCTTGAAGTATAGTGGCATTTAATTGGACCAAGTGTCATTGTTCTCAAACATGTCATTCACTCACTTGTCTCTTGATCAGAATTACTTTTTCGTACTTTTTCTTGGCAACCAATCACTAATTTGACATTTTGCTTAGCTACCAAATGCTTTGTGCCGCACACCGACGCTCCATTCAATTATCTTTCATTTGAAACAATTTCCAGGAAAACTGGTTGATATTTGTAGGTTTTACAGGCATTTTTATGAAGCGGCAACAGGTGCAACCTGCCACTTGTCACATTGAATATTTGTCTTGAAGCATAGTGGCATTTAATTGGACCAAGTGTCATTCTTGTCAAACATGTCATTCACTCACTTGTCTCTTGATCAGAATTACTTTTTCGTACTTTTTCTTGGCAACCAATCACTTATTTGCCATTTTGCTTTGCCATCTTTCAGCCCTTTTTATTGCGATCATTTTGCCACCAAAAGCGCCGAGATCTCGTCAGATTTGAGCAAGTTGTGGCGTGTTTTTGCAACTGAAGGGATATGTCAACGTCTGACAGCAGTCAAATTGACAGAATTGTTGTTGGTCTGAGCGCTAGGCACTTCAAAATTGTCAAATTTTTGACGTTTTTCCGCAATCAGCCTACTAGATGAGCTTCCAAGGGTTCTGAACTGGAAGTTTTGCTCTTTAGGCACAATTAACGAATCAATCTTGCAGACAGGCGCAATACTAAATAGTCTCTTTGAGGTTGGATGAAACAATGACGCTTAGGCGATTTTTTAGTGTAAAAAATCGACTTTGTTGCTGTTACTAAAGCGTTTTCCCCAAAACAGTTCACAGTGGAGGAGTGATATTTTGCATTTTTGCATCTACCTCTCAACGAATTTCATCGGGAAAAGTGTCATTGTTGTCAAATATGTCATTCGCTCACTTGCCGCTTGATCAGAGTCGCTTTTTCGAAACTTTCCTTGGCAACCAATCAAAAATTTGACATTTTTCTTTGCAATCTTGACGCATTTTTCAGAATCAGTCAGATTTGAGAAGGTTGTGGCGTGTTTTTGCAACTGAAGGGATATGTCAACGTCTGACAGCAGTCAAATTGACAGAATTGCTGTTGGTCTGAGCGCTAGGCACTTCAAAATTGTCAAATTTTTGACGTTTTTCCGCAATCAGCCTACTAGATGAGCTTCCAAGGGTTCTGAACCGGAAGTGTTGATCTTTAGGCACAATTAACGATTCAATCTTCCAGACAGGCGCAATACTAAATAGTCTCTTTGAGGTTGGATGAAACAATGACGCTTAGGCGATTTTTTAGTGTAAAAAAATCGACTTTGTTGCTGTTACTAAAGCGTTTTCTCCAAAACAGTTCACAGTGGAGGAGTGATATTTTGCATTTTTGCATCTACCTCTCAACGAATTTCATCGGGAAAAGTGTCATTGTTGTCAAATATGTCATTCGCTCACTTGCCGCTTGATCAGAGTCGCTTTTTCGAAACTTTCCTTGGCAACCAACCAAAAATTTGACATTTTTCTTTGCAATCTTGACGCATTTTTCAGAATCAGTCAGATTTGAGAAGGTTGTGGCGTGTTTTTGCAACTGAAGGGATATGTCAACGTCTGACAGCAGTCAAATTGACAGAATTGCTGTTGGTCTGAGCGCTAGACACTTCAAAATTGTCAAATTTTTGACGTTTTTCCGCAATCAGCCTACTAGATGAGCTTCCAAGAGTTCTGAACTGAAAGTTTTGCTCTTTAGGCACAATTAACGAATCAATCTTGCAGACAGGCGCAATACTAAATAGTCTCTTTGAGGTTGGATGAAACAATGACGCTTAGGCGATTTTTTAGTGTAAAAAATCGACTTTGTTGCTGTTACTAAAGCGTTTTCTCCAAAACAGTTCACAGTGGAGGAGTGATATTTTGCATTTTTGCATCTACCTCTCAACGAATTTCATCGGGAAAAGTGTCATTGTTGTCAAATATGTCATTCGCTCACTTGCCGCTTGATCAGAGTCGCTTTTTCGAAACTTTCCTTGGCAACCAATCAAAAATTTGACATTTTTCCTTGCAATCTTGACGCATTTTTCAGAATCAGTCAGATTTGAGAAGGTTGTGCCGTGTTTTTGCAACTGAAGGGATATGTCAACGTCTGACAGCCGTCAAATTGACAGAATTGTTGTTGGTCTGAGCGCTAGACACTTCAAAATTGTCAAATTTTTGACGTTTTTCCGCAACCAGCCTACTAGATGAGCTCGCAAGGGTTCTGAACTGGTCTTTAGGCACAATTAACTAATTAATCTTGCAGGGAGGCGAAATACTAAAAAGTTACTTTGAGGTTTGATGAAACATTGACGTTTAGGCGATTTTTGAGTTGTGTTGGAGTTGTGACGTGTCAGAATTGACAGAAGTGCGCTCAAAAGTGTATCAAAAACAATCAGGCCAAAGTGCATCCAGGTGCTTTGTCGGTGCATCGCTGGAATGGCGCTTGATCGTTTCCAATTGGAGTCAATCGAGCCAGATTCCGGCAGTCTGGATAAGGAAAACGGGTGCAGGCCGCAGGTGTTGCGACTTGGAGCTTTTACGTTGAGTGCAATCTGGATAGCGTCCACTTTGGGAAAATCAGCGAGCCGATAATGCAGCCAACTCGACTCATTTGATTAAAATCCTTTCAGTCTTCGTCCGAATCGAATGGAATGGGATGCACTATCACTAACAACTTTTTTATTAGATCAGACGCACGTATGTGATGCGAATCGGTCTTTGGGGACTGATTCCCATCAGCATCTTTATCATCCAGGTTGTTTTTGCTGCTCAACAGCCGGCTGCCTGTTCAATCAGCTTGATGGCACCTTAGATGACGGCCATTTAGGCGTATCTACCACCATAATCAGCGCCTTAAAAAAGAATGATGCGGGAGTTTAACTGGCGTTAAGCAAGGGCAGCTGAAAAAACAATAACTGATGGTTAAATTGATGATCTGAGAGCGAGGCCCTAATAAAACTGATGCCAATTAAGGCTGCGGTTTCAGTGCGCGGAGGTTTTTTCGAAGCAAAATCAAACAGGGGCCGATTCGCAAGCAAAAATGTGCCGTTTCCTGCCACTAAACAACGTCTGGATGAAAGCCGCAAACTCCATTGACGTGTGATTGCATAAATTGTGCCGGGTTTTCTATCGCAGGGGCGGATCCCGCGGGATTTGGCCGATTCCTTTCCCATCCCGCTATTTGCATATTATTACAGTTTGGATTCTCGTTTTCGGGACGATTGCTTTGTGCCACCCGAGCTGTTTTCCGAATCAAAATGGCCCGATTAATAATGGATGCGGGCACGGAATGAAAAAATCCACATGCTCTGGATTTCGTCCAGTTTTCGACAGAAACGGCAAATCTGAAACGCAATGGCAGTGTTTGCTCTAATTGCCGGTTCGATTAAATGACCGTTTTCACCCCCATTTGACCCCAAATTGCCAGTTTGATCCTGCTACTGAACAATTAGCAGGACGGTCGCATCCGGCACTTATTCCCGTTCGGTTCTAATCGCTTTTAAATTGATTTATCGCCGATTAATTGGCCGTTTCTTCATTAAAACTTAATAACTGCCGTCTCCCCCCCCATTGCGGATTAACTTTTATGGCAGCGAAATGCGAGTAAACAGCGCAATAAACCATCTTAAAACCTTAAATAAAGTCTCATGCAGGGATACAGTGGCCTTTATTTTATTCAGGGCTTTTTGGCAATAGTTAGTTTATCCATGTTTTTGCCGAAACAGTCTAGGACGGTCCTGGTGGCACTGCACTGGTCGCTTGTCTGCACCGCACTGACTTCCGCCTGGCAAAGGGCGGCCACCTCCTTAAGGGCGGCCAGTTTCTTCAGATTTCCTCGGGCAATCGGCGAAAAAGTGATCACGAAGCCGCGCTGATTGAACTGCCCATTTTCGATGATGTGCAGCTTTGTAAAGAGACACTCTACCATGCACACCCCTGAAAAAATCGGGGGTTTAGTGGATTTATGGCCCAGTGGCGGAGGAAATGCGAAAAAGTTTCAAGTTTCCCCTCACTCTGAAATAAAAAATTCTCCCTGCATCCCCTAGGCTCAGATTTATTTCACATTTTTTTCACTCATTAATAAAGGCTTGGGCTACAGATCCTGAAAGTTTCATCCGGATAACAAATCTGAGCTCCAAGCTATGATTTTTCTAATAGAGAACATTGCTTAAGTGCGACTTTGCTTTCATATGAAATTTTCCTGAAACCCCTTTTGCGCCCTGACTAATTTCCGATTTTTTTTCGTAATGGCGTAGCCTTTTACTACAACTTCTGAAAATTTCATGCAGATGTCGAAGCTGAGTCCCAAGCTATGATTTTTTGAATATAGGAAATTGCTTAAGTTCTATTTCACTTTCATATCTAAATTTCGTAAAACTCCGGTTGAGCTCTGACCAATTGCAATTTTCTCTCCTTAAAAACGAATCTTTCTGCTATGATTTCTTTAAATTTCAGGTAGTTGCTAAGGGTGAGTTCCAAGCTATAATTCTTTAAATGGAACATTTTTCCTAAGTGCGACTTTACTCTCTCATAAAATGTCCCGAACCTACCTTTGAGCTCTGACTAATTGTAGATTTTTTCCTTATCTGGGCAGATTTTTGCAACAACTTTTGAAAATTTTATTCAGATATTGAAGTTGAGTTTCAAGCTAGGAATTTTTGAATAGAGCAGTTTGTTTTGAATAGGGAAGTTGAACAAATAAAAAATTCTCCCTACTTCCCCTGTTGACATATTTACTTGAGTTTTTTTGCACTCAGTAATGAAAGCTTGAGTTACAAATCCTGAAAGTTTCCTCCTGATCCCGAAACTCAAGCTCAAGCTATGATTTTTTGAATAGACGAAATTGCTTAAATGCTATTTCACTTTCATATAAAATTTTCGTAAATCTCCCGTTGAGCTCCAACTAATTGCGATTCTTTTCTCCTTGACTACAAAGCTTTTTGCTTTAATTTTCATAAATTTCCTGCAGATGCTAAGGGTGAGTGCTAAGCTATGATTTTTTAATGGAGCGGTTTCCTTAAGCGCGAGTTTACTTTCATATCAAAATTTCCTGAACTTACCTTTGAGCGCTGACTAATTCTAATTTTTTTCTGCTTAATAGTGCAGGTTTTGGCTACAAGTCCTGAAATTTCCAGTTAGATATTAAAGTTTAGTTCCGAGTAAAGAATTTTTGAATAGAGAAGTTGGTTTTGGGTGGAGAAGTGGTACAAAGAAAAAATTATCCCTACTTTCCCTAAGGTCCGATTTATTTCAAATTTTGTTCGCGTAGTACCAAAAGCTTGGGCGACAAATGCTGAAAGTTTCATCCGGATGCTGGAGCTCAGCCTCAAACTATGATTTTTTGAATAGAGAGGATTGCTCAAGTGCGATTTCACTCTCATATAAAATTTTACTGAAATTCCTTTTAAGCTCTGATTAATTCCAAATTTTTTATCCTTAACAATAAAGCCTTTGACTACAACTCTGGAAAATTTGATCGATATCCCGAAGCTGAGTTTCAGGCAATGCATTTTTTAAAATAGAGAAATTTTCTTAATTGACGTTTCACTTTCATATAAAAACATTTTGAAACTCCCTTTGAGCTCTGACTAATTTCACAATTTTTTTCTCTTAATACTGAATCTTTGAGCTACAATGTCCTAAAATTTCATGCAGATCCTGATGCTGAGTCCCACGTTATGAATTTTTAATGGAAAAAGTGTGCCTAAGCGCGAGTTCACTCTCATATAAAAAATTTCCAACACTCCCTTTGAGCTCTGACTAATTTCTGAATTTTTTCTCTTTAAGCTGCATCTTTTAACTACAATTTCCTAAAATTTCATGCAGATGCTGATGCTAATTCCGACGTTATGAATTTTGAATGGAACAAGTTCGCTTAAGTACGAGTTCACTCTCATATAAAAAATTTCCAAAACTCCCTTTGAGCTCTGACTAATTTCAAATTTTCTTTAGTCTTAATGCTGAATCTTTTAGCTACAATTTTCTAAAATTTCATGCAGATGCTCATGATAAGTTCCACGTTATGAATTTTGAATGGAAAAAGTTTGCTTAAGTGCGAGTTCACTCATATAAAAATTTTCCAAAACTCCCTTTGAGCTCTGACTAATTTCTGAATCTTTTATCTTAAAGCTGCATCTTTTAGCTACAATTTCCTAAAATTTCATGCAGATGCTGATGCTGAGTCCCAAGTTATGAATTTTTAAGGGAAAAATTTTGATTAAGCGCCAGTTCACTCTCATATAAAAAATTTCCAAAACTCCCTTTGAGCTCTGACTAATTTCTGAACCATTTATCTTAAAACCGTATCTTTTAGCTACAATTTCCTAAAATTTCATGCAGATGCTCATGCTGAGTCCCACGTTATGAATTTTGAATGGAAAAAGTTTCCTTAAGTGCGAGTTCACTTTCATATAAAAAATTTCCAAAACTCCCTTTGAGCTCTGACTAATTTCTCAATTTTTTCTCTTAAAGCTGCTTCTTTTAGCTACAATTTCCTACAATTTCATGCAGATGCTGATTCTGAGTCCCACGTTATGAATTTTTAATGGAAAAAGTGTGCTTAAGCGCGAGTTCACTCTCATATGAAAAAATTTCAACACTCCCTTTGAGCTCTGACTAATTTCTGAATTTTTTCTCTTAAAGCTGCATCTTTTAGCTACAATTTCCTAAAATTTCATGCAGATCCTGATATTGAGTCCCACGTTATGAATTTTTAATCGAAAAAGTTTGCTTAAGTCCGAGTTCACTCTCATATAAAAAAATCCAAAACTCCCTTTGAGCTCTGACTAGCTCCATATTTTTTCGGCTTAACAATGAGAATTTTGGGTACAACTCCTACAAATATCGCCCGGATATCATGGTTGAGGTCAAAGTTATGAAATATTGTAAACAAAGGCTTGCTTATACGTGGTTTTTCTCTCACATTGAAGAATCTCTAAACTTATCTTGATCTGTGACAAATTTCCAAACACTATCCACTCCAGGAGGAAGCTTTTGGCTACAAATCCTGAAAATTTTACTCAAATATTGCAGCTGAGTCCCAAGCTATGAATTTTTGAACAGCAGACTTCGCTTAAGGGAGGTTTTACGCTTATTTAAAAATGTATCTAAACTCCCCTTGAGCCTTAGCTGATCTGAAAATGTACGTACTTAGAACGAAGCTTTGTGTTACAAATTCTTACAATTTCACTCAAGTACAGTAGCTGAGTCTCAAGCAATAAATTGTTGAACAAAGTCTTGTTTAAATGCGGTTTTTACCTTACATCCCTTGGAGCCTTGGCTGATTTGAAAATTTGTACACTTAAGACGAAGCTTTTCGCCACAAACTTTGAAAAATTTTCTCAAGTGGAGAAGCTGAGTCTCAAGCTATGAATTTTTGAACAAAGGTTTGCTCAAACGCGGTTTTTTTCATGACAAAAAATTGTTATACCTCGTTTTGAGCCTTGACTCATCTGAAAATTTAACCACTTGAGAACTTCGAGCTACAAATTATTAAAAATTTACTCAAATATTGCAGCTGAGTCCCAAGCTATGAATTTTTGAACAGCAGACTTCGCTTAAGGGAGGTTTTACGCTTATTTAAAAATGTATCTAAACTCCCCTTGAGCCTTAGCTAATCTGAAAATGTACGTACTTAAAACGAAGCTTTGTGTTACAAATTTTTACAATTTCACTCAAGTACAGTAGCTGAGTCTCAAGCTATGAATGTTTGAACAAAGTCTTGCTTAAATGCGATTTTTCCTTACATCCCTTGGAACCTTGGCTGATTTGAAAATTTGCACACTTAAGACGAAGCTTTTCGCCGCAAACTTTGAAAATTTTTCTCAAGTGGAGAAGCTGAGTCTCAAGCTTTGAATTTTTGAATAAAGGTATGATCAAACGCGGTTTTTTCTTGATATAAAAAATTATCAAAAATCCTCTTGGGGCTTGACTCATCTGCAAATTTTACCACTTGAGAACGAAACCTTGGGCTACAAATTATGGAAATTTCGCTCACGTTCACTAGCTGAGTCTCAAGCTATCAATTTTTGAACAAAGGTTTGCTTAAACGCGGTTTTTCCCAGGCATAAAATATTCTCAAAACTCCTCTTGAGCTTCAACTGATTTGCAAATTTGCACGCTTAAGAACCAAGCGTTGCGCATCAAATTTTGAGAATTTCATTCAAGTGCAGTAGCTAAGTCTTAAGCTATAAATCAATAACCAAATGCTTGTTAAACGCAGCTTTTTCCTCAGATAAAAAACTCTCAAAACTCCTCTTGATCCTTGACTTATTTTAAAATGTGCACCCTTAAGAAAGAAGCTTTGCGCAACACATCTCGGAAACTTTCAGTCAAGTGCATTAGCTGAGTCTCAAGCTATACATTTTTAAACAAAAGGTTTTTTAATCGCAGTTTTTCCCTGACATCAAAAATTCTGTAAACTCCCCTTGAACCTTGTCTCATCTGCAAATTTAACCACTTGATAACGAAACTTAGGGTTACAAATTATGGAAATTTCGCTCACGTTCACTAGCTGAGTCTCAAGCTATCAATTTTTGAATAAAGGTTTGCTTAAACGCTGTTTTTCCCAGGCATAAAATTTTCTCAAAACTCCTCTTGAGCTTCAACTGATTTGCAAATTTGCAGGCTTAAGAACCAAGCGTTTCGCTTCAAATTTTGAGAATTTCAGTCAAGTGCAGTAGCTAAGTCTCAAGCTATAAATCAATAACCAAATGCTTGTTAAACGTACCTTTTTCCTCAGATAAAAAATTCTCAAAACTCCTCTTGATCCTTGACTGATTTAAAAATGTGCACCCTTAAGAACGAACCTTTGCGCAACAAATGCCGAAAGGTTTCATTCAAGCTCAGTAGCCGAGTCTCAAGCTATAAGTTTTTAAACAAAGGATTTCTTAATCGCAGTTTTCCTCTGACATCAAAAATCTCAAAACTCCTCTTGAGCCTTGACTCATCTGAAAATTTAACCACTTGAGAACGAAACTTTGGACTACAAATTATGGAAATTTCGCTCACGTTCACTAGCTGAGTCTCAAGCTATATATTTTTGAACAAGGGCTTGCTTAAACGAGGTTTTCCCTCACTCACGAACTACTCAATTTGAACTTTTTCTACGAAAGAACAAAGTTTTTTGCTACAAATGCCGAAAAGTTGCTTGAAATATCAATCCTGAGTCTCAAGCTATGCATTTTTGAACAAGGCAAGGACAAACATTTCTCAAATCGGGTGTTGAGCTGTGACAAATTTCAAACTTTCTTCACTCAAGAACGAACTTTTCTGCTGCAAATATTGAAAAAAAAATCCCTGAGAGTGGACTGACTCCAAAATTACTTCTCCGAACAATGAGGGCTTTTGCTATAAATTTTGGAAATTTTGTCCGAAGTTTAAAGACTGAAGTTGCAAGTTTTATAATAGCGAAGATTTTCAAAGGGCTGACTTGAGCCTTTGAAAAACTAAAGCCCAGAAAACTGCTCAAAACTCCTAAATTACCTTCCTTAGATGTGGGTATCTTGCGCGATTTGATCATCTGAAAGTCCTCTTCACTTGCCCCAGTCTCATTCTGGCAACTTCTCAGCCAGGCCTCCAGTCTGGGGTTCTCTTTGGAACTCCCGTGCGCCACTGCGACAATGCTGACGAAAAGGACTAAAAAACGCCCCTAGAACTCCCTATTAACGGAAAACTGAACCCAAAACTTACGTGCAAACCTTGCCGACCTCATCTTAACTTCAACTAGTTGAAAAAGCGAAATTTTCCGCATTATTTACCCACTTCCGATCGAAACAATGGCAAAATTGGGCAGATTTCCATCTCATGCCCACAGTTAATGGACAAATAATGGTTGGAACGCAATAATGACCATCGCCCATTGGCGTAGCAGAGCGTGCTCACATGCGCCCCAAGGACGCCACTGCTCTCAATCCCCCCCAATAAATTATCCAGAAAATCAACCGGGATCAACTCCGGAACATATTTACGACTCGACTCATAGCGCTATCACTATCAGTCTGATTTTCGGCGAGTTATTGTAAATTATTTGTCGAATAAGCGCTTGTTTGTTCGATGGGGATTAGAGTTGCGTAGATGTGCACGTGGCTTAAGCCCCCCAAATATCCTAGAGCTTGACGACAGGACCTTATTCTTTAAATACAACATTGCCATTTCCATTGTAATCTACCATACCTAATTAGCATTGTAGGCAAGACACCGAAACTAATTGAGGATTGTTAGAATGTAGAGGAACGGTTAAAAGGCACTTGAAAAAAAGACAGGGAAGTTAAGCATTACTACTTTTCCGACAATTTGGCAACACTGCGTGCAATTTTTCGGAATTGGGCCCTTTGGCCAAGCTCTGGGCCCAAAACATGGGCTTAGATTAGAAGAAATGGGAATTTTCTGGCGCAGATAAGTGTCCCATCTGGGGGGCAGGTCCGGCAAAATCGCCCAGAAATCCGGGAATAAAAGGGCCCCGAAGGGCGGGAGCGAACACGCACCCGATAGGCAGGTCTGATGGATTCGGTCGGAGGGCCGTTTTAGAGCTTTGTTGAGCCGCAATCAGAGCACCGAGTGAAAGAGCCGTGATTTGGGGTCCCGCAATCTCGGCAGGACAATGGCTGAGGGCGTGGCCCGTCCCACTGCCGCCAGGCCAATAATAAGCGACTTTTCCTGCACTGGAAACTATGATACACACGATCCAAAGCTGACACACACGCTCAGGTCTTCAGACATCCAAATCTTGCCCAACTTGCGCTGGACGTCACCCGGTACTCGGGTACTGTTTTCTGGGGGTTGGGGCTAGACTAGGTAGATCTTCTCCCATGTGGTTGTTGAGCTATGGAAAATTGCAACAGTTCTTGGAATGGACGCAAGTGTGCACAGCAATTGCATACAGGGTGTCCAATTTTCGGCGCTTTTTTCGGGTAATATAATCGCACTAACAATGGGGACAGCTTGGTTGCCAAATTGCAATAAAAACCGACAAAACCAGTGTTGCCAAAATCGTCAGACCCATGACTGGCAGGGGGGGAGTTAGTTGGCGTGGAAAAACAGCAGCAGGAACAAGAAGAACAACAACAACAACAACGGGAATAATCCCAAATGGGGTGGCAAAGAGGCGCCGTGAATCAGCAGCATGTAATCCTGCGGGAACGCTCTTTGTCGTCGCGACGCCTAATTGTTGCGCGCTTAATCCCAGTTATTGTCTTTCGACAATGCATTAGGTGCCCGTAAAATGCCATAAATGTCGGCGTTTGCCGACATATTTTCGCTCGTCGTTTCTTTCCTAATCTTAAATTAGTCGGCGGGATGAAGAAGGGCCACCGAACAATGGCCCACATAAAGATGATTATGCCGGTTTCGTACGCCCCGTCACTCGCAAACTACAAGTAATTGTTTGTTTGATTGTCAGCGCGAACAATGAACAAGAAGGAGAGTTTTTGCCCGAAATTATACAGGGCGAAGGCCCGAAATCGCCCATGTGATCGAACAACCTCACTAAGGTCTGATTCACAGTGGATTAACTCCAGATCCAGGTTTGGCAATGTTAATCGCCGTTTACTTACGGGATAATCGCCGATAATTGATGCGAAAAATTCGATTTACTCAGCATTATGGCGCTAATGCGCCAGGAATTCGCTTATCTTTCATCTGGCATTCCTTCGAGTGATACGCCACTGGGCACACAGTTGCGAAACTTTCCACTTTTCACCAGGTGAAACGAGCACTTTTTAGTTTTGCCCCACTGTGTCCCCCATACAGGGTGGTTCAAAAAGTTCCAATTCTCATTTACTAACCCCGATTAGACCCATTTAAAGGACAGTTGAAGTCATTTAAGACCGCGCTTTGGAAGCTGTCGCCGCATAAATTTCGCTTTTAACCAAAAACAGTGCGGAACGGACAAAAACAGCAAGAGCCCTTTTTTGGAGCCAATAACAGGGCGCTTCAGAAAAGTGATTGTATTGGGCGCTAGCCTAGGCCTACTAGTTGTTAAACTCAATCAAACTCCACTGCTCTCTCCTTGCCACGCCACTGGCGATTTTTTGGGAATTTTTAAATTTCGCGCACCCCTGTGATTTGCCCAAAACCCCCACATGAAATTGCTTTTGGGTTTGAAAGGAATTTTCGAAAAAAATGCCTGTTCGACACACTTTGAAGCCGCGATTCTGAGGGTTTTAGGGCCATTTGACCGAAAAATCGATATTGCTCCAAATCCGTGAAAGATACAAAAAAACTTCAAGACCTCGATTTTGTAGCCCAGCGAATGGTCCATCCGAGCAGTGGTCAAAAACATTGTTTATTTTACGCCTACTAGTTTTAAAATCCCAATGAACATCGATGAAATCTTTTGGTTACGCCACTGGAAATTTCCGAGTTTTCAAATGATGTTGTGAGTTTCACTCGAAAGTTTCGTAACTTTTTCACTGAAATATTCGCTGAAACGCCTGAAAAACTGAGTTGGAGCCACGTAAACGCGCGTTTTTATAAATGGCGGAACGGGCCAGCAGCAATTTCGATTTTAACCAAAATGGGTGCGGAATAGGGAAAAAAATCAAGAGCACTTTTTTTTAGCCAATTGAATTTTTCTTCCGAAAAGTGAAGAAAAAATGCTAATTTTTCGCACCAACTAGTTGTAAAGTTCCATCAAACATTCATGTACTCCCCAGCTACGCCACTGGCAATTGCTGAGTAGTTTTAAACTCTCTGGCAACTTTGTGATTTGCGCAAAAGTTTCATGCAAAATTTCTTTTCATTTTGAAAAATTTCTCTAAAAAATGCCTGTTTAAATACCTTTGAAGCCGCGTTTCTGATTTGTCCGGAAAAATATTTTGCCACAAAGTAGGAAAATCTATGTATTTTCTAGTACGCCACTGGCAATTTTGGACAAGTGTTTTTTTTTTCGAAAATCTTGTCATTTGCTGAAAAGCCTCACGGTTTGTATTTGGTAATTTTTTCAAAAAAAGGCCTTTTAAAACGACCTGAACGTTGCATTTTCAAAACCGATCTGGGCATGTCACTGGAAAAGCGATTTTCTCAAAAAATTGTAGGATATCGGGAAAAACATCAAGAGACCGATTTTGTAGCCAATGAAATGCTTCATTTAGCCACTGAAGAAAAATATTTGTATTCCTTCGCCTACTAGTTTTAAATTTGAATTCAACATTCATGTATAATTAAAGCTACGCCACTGGATTGTTTTGAAAGATTTTCGAATTTCCTTGAGATCTGTGTTTGTCTTGAAACGTCCACGTAAAATTATGAAAAAAGTATACGAAAAACACTTAAACTTTAAACACTTAAATCAGTCTTTAGTCACTTAAACCCAGACTTTCACAGTTGCTGTGCAAACCTGATCTAAATTACCATTTTTCCAGAAAACCGTCCAAAATACGGGAAAATATCAAGAGCACTTTTTGGTAGCCAATAAAATTGTGCTTGGAAAAAGTGGGGCAAAACCATCTTTTTTCCACGTCTACTAGTTGCAGAATTCAATCCAATATCAATGTTCTCTTCCAGCTACGCCACTGGCAAGTTTGAGGAAGTTTGTCGATTTTTGACCTCTACGTCTATAATTTGTTTAAAATTTAAACCCCCCATATGAAATTCCTTAAGGTTTTGAAGTCAATTTCTCAAAAAAATGCTTGTAAATTATGTTATCTTGCTTCATCTTCAAAGCTATTGTGACAATTGGGCAGAAAAAACGATTTAGGCAAAAAACTGGGAGTTATACGAAAAAACACCAAGAGGGCAATTTTGTAGCCAATCAAACTCTTCATCCAAAAAGTGGACAGAAACGTTGTATATTCGCTCATACCAGTTTTAAACTTGATTTCAACATCCGTATACCGTTTTAGCTACGCCACTGGCAATTTTTGGAAAGTTTTCAAGTTTTTCAATTCCTATCTTCATCTAAAACTTCCTTGCAAAAGTACGTTTATTTCTTGAAATGGGAAACTCAAATTCAAAAATTTAAAGCGGGATTTTCTATGCTATTGTGACAACCCGAGCTTGATTTTCATTTGGCCAAGAAAGAGTGCAAAATCGAGAAAAATACCAAGAGCACTTTTTTGTAGCAAAACGTACCGTTTTTCATAAAAGCGAAAAAACGGCTTTTTTCTCTACGCCTACTACCTGTAAAATGTATTTCAATATTATCATACTGTCTTGACTACGCCACTGGTAATTATGCCGAAGTTTTCAGACTTTCTTCAAACTTAGTGGTAGCCAGTCAAACCTTTGATCCTAAAAATGAGCTAAAATACAATTTTTCCAGGCCTACTAGTTTTAAACTTGAAACCAACATTCATCAGCTGTTTTTGGCTACGCCACTGAACATTTTTGGGGAGTTTTCCTGTATTTTGAAATGGCGTGTGCTTCCTAAAGCATCCACGGAAAAGCCTGACGATTTTTGAAAGAGTTTTCTGAAAAAACACCATGAAAGTTGAACGTGTTTAAACCTGATATGGAAGCTGCCCAGACAACCCAATTGAGATATCGATTTTGCCAAAAAAACCAGGCGAAATGAAGAAAAACACCAAGAGACCTTTTTTGAAGCCCTTGGAATAATTGTTCAAAAAACCCAATGGTCTGCGCCTACTAGTGGTAAAAATCATTTGTTTTAGCTAAGAAACTGGCCAGTGGCTTCCTGATGGGCTTTCAAAAAACACAACTACCAAGTTCTCTATCCACAAAATAAATCCCTCAAACGTTCAAAGAGGCGTTTGCTTAAACTCAAAAATAATGACAAATTGAAACGGATCAACGAGTTAGGAGCAGTGGAGTGCGGCCCAAGGTGATTAATCTAGCAAAACACCCCGTGACCCTTGACTAACCCCGATTAATCCAAGCTATAACTAAGCACTAATCATAGACAAACACACGCGCAAAAAACTGAAAAAACAGCAGAGCGCGACACACACTCAGCCCTCAAATCCATAAACTATTTACTATTTCATTCATTGATTCGATTGCCGATCAGGGGCGGAGCTTGAGGGAGTGCGATCCCTCCCGCCTCTCCTTATCGCCCTTTGCCATAGAGCGGAAAATCGTTCTCAGCGCATCGCTGACTCCGCCCCCATCGAATCTGAGGCTTATCAGAGCGGCAACGCTATCAAACAGTTGTCTTCCAACTGTAAGATTATTCGGGCGAACCGGCAAACGCACAAAAGAGACGCGTTTCCTGCTTGGATCCAGACGCGTCGTGAGGTGTTGAGTGATTTTCTTCCTATTTTTTTTTTCGTTTGCTTCGTGGACTTGAGGAAACGCTTAGTGTTAATGTGAGAGGCAGAATGACGCTAGAGCTGAGCTGCCACAATCCGATGCCGCTGGACTTTAGTAGCCAGAGGGAGCACAGCCGGAGCCCGGAGCTGAATGTCGCTGACTCAGCGCCGGGAAGTCCGGTGCCGACGGAAAATGGAGGCAGCAGCGCTTTTACCATTGTCACTCCCAAAGGACGGGCGAAAAGTGAGTTTTTAATCACGCACTAAATGCAGGTGTTCTCCGCCAAGCTGCGCTACTGGCATTTTTTGGGGGATTTTTGGCAATTTTCCTTAAAGCAATTGATGAGTTTAAGGTTTAATATGAAGAACACCAGATTTTTGAGTGAAATTTGAACAAAAAGGCTTCAAAACCACGTTATTGTGGCCCTTGGTGCAACCTCACAGAAAAAAAAACTTTTTTTACTGAAAAACGGTGCAATTTATCAAAAGACATCAGGAGGGCTTTTAGGTAGGCAATCAAATCCTTCACTCGAACAGGAGGCAAAAAAATTGCTTTCCCCTCGCCTACTAAGTTTAAATGCTAATTCAATTTCCGTGTATTATTCTACGCTACGCCACTGGTTTTTTAAGGGGGTTTTCAATTCTTTATTAATTTCGTGCTTTTCCCTGACACGTTGACATAAAATTGCTTTTTAAAACGATTTTACAAAGACATTCCTTGTTAAAGAGCGCTAAACCCGCACTTTGTAGGTGGCTTTGCATCATAAAACTTCATTTTAACGAAAAAATGTACAAATTAGAGAAAAATCCCAAGAGAGCTTTTTTGTAGACAATCAAATCCGTCTTTCGCTCAAAAAGCCAAAAAATTACTTTTTTTACGCCTACTAGAATTAAATGCAAATTCAATTTCCGTGTCCTATTCTAGGCACGCCACTGGCTTTTTTTTAGGGTTTGCCATGTTTCGAAAACCCGGTGCTTTTCCTTAACACGTCCACGTAAATTTGCCTTTTGACGCGATTTTACAAAAAAAAAACTACTTGAAAAAGAGTTTTTAATCCGCACTTTTTAAGCTGCCTTTGCAGCATAAAATTTCATTTTTGAAGAAAACAGTGCAAATTAGAGAAAAATACTAAAAGAACTTTTTAGTAGACAATCAAATCCTTCATTCGCTCAAAAAGCCAAAACATTACTTTTTCTACGCCTACTACATTTAAATGCAAATTCAATTTCCGTATGCCATTCTAGGCACGCCACTGGCTTTAAAAAAATGATTTGCAATTTTTTTAAAACCCCTGGCTTTCCCTAACACTTCCATGGAAATTTGCCTTTTGAACTGATTTTTCAAAAAAACTGCTCGTTAAAGAGTGTTAAACCCGCACTTTGCTGCTGCCCTTGCAACAAAAAAATTAAGTTTAACAAAAAACTGTGCAAATTAGAGAAAAATACTCAAAGAACTTTTTTGTAGACAATCAAATCCTTCATTCGCTCAAAAAGACAAAACATTACTTTTTCTACGCCTACTAGATTTAAATGCAAATTCAATTTCCGTATACCATTCTAGGCACGCCACTGGCTTTTCTAAAAATGATTTGCAATTTTTTTAAAATCCGGTGCTTTTCCCTAACACTTCCACGGAAATTTGCCTTTTGAACTGATTTTTCAAAATAAACTACTCGTTAAAGAGTGTTAAACCCGCACTTTGCTGCTGCCCTTGCAACAAAAAAATTAAGTTTAACAAAAAACAGTGCAAATTAGAGAAAAATACTCAAAGAACTTTTTTGTAGACAATCAAATCCTTCATTCGCTCAAAAGAACAAAACATTACTTTTTCTACGCCTACTAGATTTAAATGCATATTCAATTTCCATATACCATTCTAGGCACGCCACTGGCTTTTTAAAAATAGATTTGCATTTTTTTTAAAACCCCTGGCTTTCCCTAACACTTCCATGGAAATTTGCCTTTTGAACTGATTTTTCAAAAAAACTGCTCGTTAAAGAGTGTTAAACCCGCACTTTGCTGCTGCCCTTGCAACAAAAAAATTAAGTTTAACAAAAAACAGTGCAAATTAGAGAAAAATACTCAAAGAACTTTTTTGTAGACAATCAAATCCTTCATTCGCTCAAAAGGACAAAACATTACTTTTTCTACGCCTACTAGATTTAAATGCAAATTCAATTTCCGTATACCATTCTAGGCACGCCACTGGCTTTTCTAAAAATGATTTGCAATTTTTTTAAAATCCCGGTGCTTTCCCTAACACTTCCACGGAAATTTGCCTTTTGAACTGATTTTTCAAAAAAAACTACTCGTTAAAGAGTGTTAAACCCGCACTTTGCTGCTGCCCTTGCAACAAAAAAATTAAGTTTAACAAAAAACAGTGCAAATTAGAAAAAAATACTCAAAGAACTTTTTTGTAGACAATTAAATCCTTCATTCGCTCAAAAGAACAAAACATTACTTTTTCTACGCCTACTAGATTTAAATGCAAATTCAATTTCCGTATACCATTCTAGGCACGCCACTGGCTTTTATAAAAATGATTTGCAATTTTTTTAAAATCCGGTGCTTTTCCCTAACAATTCCACGGAAATTTGTCTTTTGAATAGATTTTTCAAAAAAACTGCTCGTTAAAGAGTGTTAAACCCGCACTTTGCTGCTGCCCTTGCAACAAAAAAATTAAGTTTAACAAAAAACAGTGCTAATTAGAGAAAAACACTAAGAGAGCTTTTTTGTAGCTAATCGCATTAGTTTTCCGAAAAGTGAGCAAATAGTCGCCTTTTTCCGCGCCTACTAGTTTTACCTAAAAAAAAACGAAATAAATCATCAATGCCCGCGCTTGACTACGCCACTGGAAATTTTGAAAAGTTTTTTTCAAACTCTGCACTTGAGTGGAAACTTTCACCCAAAACCGTTAATATTCGAAGTAGAAAACGACGTTTTAAAAACGGGTTTAGTTATTTAATCCCGCAATGTTGCCGCTTGCGACGCAATGCTACATAAAATTACATTTTAGCAAAAACCAGTGCAAATTACAGGGAAACTCTAAGAAAACTTTTTTGTAGCCAGTCACATTGCGCTTCATCAAAGCTAGTAAAAACTGTTCAGGTTCTACGCCTACTAGTATAAAAATCCAAGTCAACATCAATGTACTTTCCTGTCTACGCCACTGGAAAATTTGCAGGAGTTTCCCAATTTTCGTTTAATTCTTGACTTCCTTAAAACTTCGGCATGAAACTCTTTTGGGTTTTACCACAACTTTATAGAAAATTCCTGAAAAATGGACTTTTAAACCGCGCTTTTGAGGCTGTTGTGTCTACAGGACAAAAAAGGATTTTCACAAAAAACAGCGAAACATATGAAAAAACCCCTAGATACTAATTTTGTAGCCAATCAAAATCTTAATCTGGAAAGTAGACAACAGAACTGTTTATTGCACGCCTACTAGGCTCAAACTTCAACTGAAAGTCAATGCCCCCGCTGGAATACGCCACTGGAAATTTTGGAGGATTTTTTCAATTGTTGTTGCAGCAATTGATGGTTCGAGGGCTTTCGTTTAAGGAGTTTTGAGTTTTTTAGTCAGTTTTATCTCAAAATGCATAAAAAAGGAATTGGCGTCCTTGAAACACGCCTTTTAGGAGCGGCTGGCGACAACCGAGAGGAAAAGCGATTTTTTGTTGAAACAGTGCAATTTATCAAAAAACATCAAGAGGGCATTTATGTAGCCAATCAAATGCTTCATCAGAGCAGCGGGGAAATTTTGTTCTTTTTACGCCTACTAGAATTAAAAACGAATTAAACTTCCATGAACTGTTCAAGGCTACGCCACTGGATTTTAACAGAACACAGTCGAAAATAGAGCCAAATATCAAGAAGGCTTTTCTGTAGCCCATCAATTTCTCCTTCAGCTGACCTGCCGGCAGCACAATTAATCAAGCGGCCAGAATTTAAAAAAAATTGATCATCACTGCCCAGTACCAGCGCAGGCTGGGGCAGCGCCACAAACAAAGCGACTTAAACAAAAACAAGTGAGAAATTTCAAAAAATTGCAAGATACCTTTTTTGTAGCCAATGAAATGGTCTGTCCGAAAAACGTTGGGTCGCACCGCTAGTCGGTTGCGTTGATTTTTTAAAAGTGAATGAAACCCGGCCGTACCCTTTTGCACTTGGCAATTCGCCCCGATGACATCATGCTCGGATGAAATCAATAGGAAATCAATTATTAACTGGCCCCGACCGATTGCTTCATATCTTAGATGGCATCAAAACAAAGCCGCAAAGTATTTATTTCGTTTGATCGCCTAAACCGCACTAAGCCGCTTACATAGAATCTAGGATCCGCAGCTCTCTCCGACGATTTAACCGATCCTATAAGGATTTACCACTTTATTATTGATATCGGGATTTTGTGCCTTTATTTTCCCGAACAACATTTGCCGCAAATGAATAAACAATGATTCAGCCGCTGATCCGTCGAAGATTTCCAACGAGGTCGTAACAGGCCCGCATCTACTCCGCTCCGTCCATCAGCATCGATCAGCTACAGCAGCGCTGTAGCTGATAATGCAATTAGGCTGTGACCGCAGTGCTTGTTGCCGCGATTACAAAAATGATAAATGAAGAGATAAACCGGCGAGCGCGCAATAATTTGATTTCGATATCGAATTCCCTTTGAAGTGCTCAGCGCTCAACTGGATTGTTCAGCTAATTGAAATTGACGAAAAAATAATTAGTTTTCCACCGGAAAGGGGGGCTGGGAAACTCATGCATTTGGCATTAGTTTCCAGCTGCACCCCGTAACTAAGCCAACCACGCCGCCAACGCGTTGATTGGCGCGGCTTACCCATTGCCATGACAACCCAAACAAATATCACCATCTACCAGGGCGGTGCGAAAAATTCCAGCAGCAAACACTCACAAATCATGCCCAGATCATTGATCCTCACTGAGACAAATTAATCTAATTAAAGCGTGAAGTCAGTTTGGGGGCAATTCTTCGGGTTGACGATGACGAGGCACGAGGTCAATCACGAGCCATTGCGGCCTAATTGCCGAAAATATGCTGATCCCTTTGGCGGCTCGAGTGCCTCAATTGGGGCCTTTTTCTTCCTCTAGCCGCTGCATCAATTGGCTTAATCCCAAGACTGTTCAAGCTGCGAGTCTGTATTGTGCAACTGCAGCTTCAAAGGGGTGTGCTGGCGCGAGCAGGGCCACTAGAAGAGCACAATTTTCAGAAAATATAGAGCAAATGCTGGTCAGTAAGCACGGAAAAACTCAACTTCTTCAAAGGCTTCAGTGAGTTTTGAAAACAGTGTCTGGAGTATCGGGGCTCAATCCACCGAATCAGGCAATCTTAGGTTTCAAACCTTCCAGCTGTCCAAACTAGAGGCGCTAGAGGGTTGAAAATTGCAGCTCGTATTGACGAAATATTGGTTAACACCTGGACAAAAGTTGAGCTAAATTGAAGAGCTGGAAGATTTTTTTCCATACTCTTAAACTTGCGGTTTAAATCACAACAGCTAATAACTCTGCAAGTGAAGATCTAAAAGTCCCAGCTCAATCCAAAAGCGAAGGAGAGTGACAATTTTGACTCTGTTTGTCTGAAGCTCCATTTAATAACTGGGGAAAAGTGAAACTCGATTGAAGATCTGGAAGATGTTTTTCCGCACTCCTCAATCCGCTTTTTGATCCTGCCAACTCTTCAACAAGCAAGTGAAGATTGAAAAGATGCTGCTGCTCAAACCACATCCGCTAGAAAATTGCAAGTTGCAGTTTATTTGGCCACTATCTCAGTTAATGACCAGATGCAAGTTTTACTCGATTGAAGATTTGGAAGAGTTTTTTTCTGCACTCTTAAAACCGCGTTTTAAACCAAAAAACTGTTAGCCTTGCAAGTGGCGATTCAAAAGATGCTGCTGCCCACACCAAAGCCTGCAGAGGGTTGAAAATTTCACGATTTATGTCGAAAATACCGGTTAATAAATCTGACAAAACTAAACCGAATTGAAGCTCTGGAAGATTTTATTCCACCATCTTAAGCTTGTTCAATTAAATCGGGAATTTAATCAGGGATTAAATCGGGGATTGGTGCTGCTGCCCAAATCACTGCCTCTAGAGAGCCTAGATTTCAAAATTTTTTAGCTAATTTATCGGGTAATGACCCCGAAAACACTATCTCAATGGAGAATCCAGAAGAATTTATTCCACAGTCTTCAGATTGATCTTCAAAAGCGTACAAGTCGCATTCATGCAAGTGAATATTCAAAAGGCGCGGTTGCCAAAGCGAGTGCAACTAGGGGGTTGAAATACTTAAGTTGAATGAAGAAAAGGTGGGTGAATATCCTGAAAAAAGTTGAACTCAAACAAAACCTAACAAGAAGTTTTTCCGCACTATTGAACTTGCGGTTTAAGCCAGGCAATTCTCTACCATGCAATCGAAGATTCAAAAGGCGCGGTTGCCAAAACATGAGCAACTAAAGGGTTGAAATATTTAAATTAAATGAAGAAAAGGTGGGTGAATATCCAGGAAAAAGTTGAACTCAAACAAAACCTAACAAGAAGTTTTTCCACACTATTGAACTTGCGGTTTAAGCCAGGCAATTCTCTACCATGCAATCGAAGATTCAAAAGGCGCGGTTGCCAAAACATGAGCAACTAAGGGGTTGAAATATTTAAGTTAAATGAAAAAAAGGTGGGTGAATATCCCGGAAAAAGTTGAACTCAAACAAAACCTAACAAGAAGTTTTTCCACACTATTGAACTTGGGGTTTATGCCATGCAATTCTTTACCAAGCAATCGAAGATTCAAAAGGCGCGGTTGCCAAAACATGAGCAACTAAGGGGTTGAAATATTTAAATCGAATGCAAAAAAGGTGGATGAATATCCAGGAAAAAGTTGAACTCAAACAAAACCTAACAAGAAGTTTTTCCACACTTTTGAACATGCGGTTTAAGCCAAGCAATTATTTACCATGCAATCGAAGATTCAAAAGGCGCAGTTGCCAAAAGTACAGAAACTAAGGGGTTGAAATATTTAAATTGAATGCAAAAAAGGTGGGTGAATATTCAGGAAAAAGTTGAACTCAAACAAAACCTAACAAGAAGTTTTTCAACACTATTGAACATGCGGTTTAAGCCAGGCAATTATTTACCATGCAATCGAAGATTCAAAAGGCGCAGTTGCCAAAACTACAGCAAGTAAGGGGTTGAAATATTTAAATTAATTGAAAAAAAGGTGGGTGAATATCTAGGAAAAAGTTGAACTCAAACAAAACCTAACAAGAAGTTTTTCCACACTATTGAACTCGGGGTTTAAGCCATGCAATTGTTTACCAAGCAATCGAAGATTCAAAAGGCGCAGTTGCCAAAACTACAGCAAGTAAGGGGTTGAAATATTTAAATTGAATGCAAAAAAGGTGGGTGAATATCCAAGAAAAAGTTGAACTCAAATAAAACCTAAAAATAATTTTTTCCACACTTTCGAACTTGCGGTTTAAGCCATGCAATCCTTTGCTATGCAATCGAAGATTCCTGCAAATGCTGCTATGCAAAAAGGCGATGTTGCCAAAACGAGAGAATCTAAGAGATTGCAGTTTTGACCCTGTATTTAAAAAATACCGGTGAATAATGGCGAAAAAATTTGACTGAAATGATGCTCGCTTTGAACTTATTTTGCACTCTTGAACTTAGCAGGTTTAAAACGTGCAAGATTCGACCATACAATCGAAGATTTAAAAATCGCTGTTGCCTAAAACCAAAAGAATTAGAGAGTTAAAAAGCTTCAGATGGAGGGAAAAAAGGTGGGCAAATAACCGAGAAAAAGCTGCAATTAAAGAAAGCTTAAGAAGAGAGTTTCCGCGCTTTTAACCCGGTGTTTATAACATGCAAGATTCAACCATACAATCGAAGATTCAAAGGCGCAGTTGCCAAAACTACAGCAAGTAAGGGGCTGAAATATTTAAATTGAATTGCAAAAAAGGTGGGTGAATATCCTAGGAAAAAGTTGAACTCAAACAAAACCTAACAAGAAGTTTTTCCACACTATTGAACTTGGGGTTTAAGCCATGCAATTGCTTTACCATGCAATCGAAGATTCAAAGGCGCAGTTGCCAAAACTACAGCAAGTAAGGGGTTGAAATATTTAAATTGAATGCAAAAAAGGTGGGTGAATATCCAAGAAAAAGTTGAACTCAAATAAAACCTAAAAATAATTTTTTCCACACTTTCGAACTTGCGGTTTAAGCCATGCAATCCTTTGCTATGCAATCGAAGATTCCTGCAAATGCTGCTATGCAAAAAGGCGATGTTGCCAAAACGAGAGAATCTAAGAGATTGCAGTTTTGACCCTGTATTTAAAAAATACCGGTGAATAATGGCGAAAAAATTTGACTGAAATGATGCTCGCTTTGAACTTATTTTGCACTCTTGAACTTACAGTTTAAAACGTGCAAGATTCGACCATACAATCGAAGATTTAAAAATCGCTGTTGCTAAAACCAAAAGAATTAGAGAGTTAAAAAGCTTCAGATGGAGGGAAAAAAGGTGGGCAAATAACCGAGAAAAAGCTGCAATTAAAGAAAGCTTAAGAAGAGAGTTTCCGCGCTTTTAAACCCGGTGTTTATAACATGCAAGATTCAACCATACAATCGAAGATTCAAAAGCCGCTGTTGCCAAAACCTGAGCAATTAAGGTGTTGAAATATTTGGCTTTAATAGAAAAGACGTGAATGAATAATCAAAAAAATGTTGCACTCAAAGAAAGCCTAAGAAGGATTTTTACCAGACTATGGAACTTACGGTTTAAACCATGTATTTCTCTACTATACAAGCAAAGATTCAGAAGCCGCTGTTGCCAGAACCACAGCCTCCAGCGGATTGCAGGTTTCACTCTGTATGGCCAAAATACGGCTGAATAATGGAGAAAAAATTGAATTCAAACAAACAGTGTCAAACATTTTTTCCGCACTCTTGAACTGGCGCTTTAAACCATGCAGCTCTCAACCATAGAATAGAAGATTCTAAAGGCTCTGCAGCCCAAACCAAAGCGGCTAGAAATATGAAATTTTTACCATATTTAGAGAAAATATTGACCACTAAATCCCCAAGAGTTGCACTGAAAAAAAACTCCAGAAAAGGATTTTTTCCGATCCTTTTTGCCTGTATTTCCAGTTGGGCAAATCCCGAAAATCTTGGCTCAGCTACCGGATACTTTGTACCTCACACCCGACCAGGCTTTATTGGCAGTCTCATGGCACATAAAACTTTGCTTGGGAAATCTTTCACACCGCCGGAAAGAGCAAAACTCCGGAAATCTATATAACAAATCCAATAAACGAGCGGCTCCGCTTTACAGGAACGAAGTCCCGCGGGAATCCTGTCTGACGCCAAATCATAATTAGGACGTGGAAATCAAATAAAGCTGGACGAGATGAAAAAAATGGAGTCTACAAATCCGGCCGAAATCCGAAATTCCTTCGGCTTTCAGTAGCCGAACGATGTACCTACATGTGGCCAACACAAGTACTTGCATGACGTAACCCGAAACCTCTTCGACAAAAACAATTAGAAATCATCTTCAATGTTGAATGTACGTCATCGGCGGAGGAAATGCTACTTAACTTTTTGCCCGGTTTTAATTGTTCGGGCCTGAAATGTGGCCTTAATGAACTGGAATCAGGAAGAGACTTGTCACGCATCTGCAAACGCAGCCTTTTGCATTTTCCCATTGCAGACAAATGCACATCGCACAGTTGAACACCGGTTTTCCAGTTTCGCCCTCAATCGATTCGAATTGAGGCCCATCCAGAGCGGATTTTACCCGCCCGACCAATCAATTGATTAGAACGGCTCAAAGCAAAGCAGGCTCTGCGTCTACAATAAAAATGCCGGATATTACATGTTTATCGGTTGATCCAATATTGACAAAAGGCGGTCAATTTTATACCCGATGCGACAATATTGACGCAGTTCCATTCGATTGGTCGGTAATTTCGATATCAAATAGAGAGCAAACAACGGCCTCCATGTTCCCCATTGCTCGGGCACGTTTCGATTCCAAGCGGGCCGACCTGCATCAGGCCCTGTTGCGCAAACTTCACAATGGGCCAATAAACCAATAAATGACTTAGTCGCGTTTTCCTAGTATTTAAAACAAACGCCAATATCAGCACATGTTTTACGGCCCAGATTTCGATTTCGAGGCTGCTTAATGCCAGCTGTAAATCTTGGTTTACTGCTGCCCTATTCGGATTAAGACAAGGCAATTAAGCAGCTTGCCAGCTTTTGCTGCCAAAGTTTCCATAACGCTTATCACCACCTTATCCATAACAGTCAGCAGTTTGAAACCAAGATAGTAGTCGCGATTTTAAGCCGATTTTCAAAATTCGAAAATCACGTTATAGAGAATTTAGTGCGCTTTAAGAGGTTTTTTGAATTTTACAAAACATCCCCGCGGCAGTCGGGTTATAGGCAAAAAAGTGCGCAGTAAACCAGTGAAACTCGGCGCAGCACCCCCAACTCTCCGAGCTCGTTTGCGGGAAAAGCTGCAAGAATTTGCATATTTATCAAGAGGGCTCTTTGGCGCAGAAAATCCCACAGAATCTGGCCATGAACTTGAAACTGCTTTTTTCAAAGTTGCCTTCAGCTCAATCAGTCAAACCCCAGAAAAAAACACAAAAATAGCAGCTACGCCACTGGATTTATCTGAAAACTAATTGAAACCTGGCTCAATCCGGGAAGTTCAGTCTGGAAAAGTTCCTCGGCTCCAATAAACTCCTTAAAAGAGAAAGAAGCGTTTTCACGCTACCGGCAAGTTTTCCTAACTCTCTCAAAAACAGAGTTGAGTAAAATCAGTAAAAAATCCGAAATTTCTTCTCAAATCCAAAAACCTCAAAGGTCCAATTTAAGTGACATAAATTGCCAATAAAACTCCTTAGAAATTTTTGAGAAATTTTCAAAACCTAGCGAGTTATCATGAAAAGAGTGTGCCGTTGCAAGTAAGGCAACAGCTGAGAACACCCCAACTCTCCGAGCTCGTTTGCATGAAAAGTCGCAAGAATTTGCATATTTATCAAGAGGGCTTTGTGGCGCAGAAAACCCCACAGAATCTGGCCATGAGCTTGAAACTGCTTTTTTCAAAGTTACCATCGGCTCAATCAGTCAAACCCCAGAAAAAAACACAAAAATAGCAGCTAAGCCACTGAATTTATCTGAAAACTAATTAGAACCTGACTCAATCTAGAAGTTCAGTCTGGAAAAGTTCCTGGGCTCCAAAAAACTCCCTAAAAGAGAAACACGCCTTTTTACGCCGCCGGCAAGTTTTCCCAGCTTCCTCAAAAACAGAGTTGAGTAAAATCAATTAAAAAACTCCGAAATTTCGCCGCAAATCCAAAAACCCGAACGATCCCTTTAAAGTGACATAGATTGCCAATAAAACCCCTAAAAATTTTTGAGAAATCTTCAAAACCTAGCGAGTTATCAGGAAAAGAGTGCGCCGATGCAAGTAAGGCAACAGCTCAGAACACCCCAACTCTCCGAGCTCGTTTGCATGAAAAGTTGCAAGAATTTGCATATTTATCAAGAGGGCTTTGTGGCGCAGAAAACCCCACAGAATCTGGCCATGAGCTTGAAACTGCTTTTTTCAAAGTTACCATCGGCTCAATCAGTCAAACCCCAGAAAAAAACACAAAAATAGCAGCTAAGCCACTGAATTTATCTGAAAACTAATTAGAACCTGACTCAATCTAGAAGTTCAGTCTGGAAAAGTTCCTGGGCTCCAAAAAACTCCCTAAAAGAGAAACACGCCTTTTTACGCCGCCGGCAAGTTTTCCCAGCTTCCTCAAAAACAGAGTTGAGTAAAATCAGCAAAAAACTCCGAAATTTCTCCTCAAATCCAAAAACCCCCACCGATCCCTTTAAAGTGACATAGATGTCCAATAAAACTCCCTAGAAATTTTTGAGAAATCTTCAAAACCTAGTGAGTTATCAAGAAAAGAGTGCGCCGTTGCAAGTAAGGCAACAGCTCAGAACACCCCAACTCTCCGAGCTCGTTTGCATGAAAAGTTGCAAGAATTTGCATATTTATCAAGAGGGCTTTGTGGCACAGAAAACCCCACAGAATCTGGCCTTGAGCTTGAAACTGCTTTTTTCAAAGTTGCCTTCGGCTCAATCAGTCAAACCCCAGGAAAAAAACACAAAAATAACAGCTACGCCACTGGATTTTCTGAAAACTAATTGAAACCTGGCTCAATTTGGAAGTTCAGTCCGGAAAAGTTCCTGGGCTCCAAAAAACTCCCTAAAAGAGAAACACGCCTTTTTACGCCGCCGGCAAGTTTTCCCAGCTTCCTCAAAAACAGAGTTGAGTAAAATCAGCAAAAAACTCCGAAATTTCTCCTCAAATCCAAAAACCCCCACCGATCCCTTTAAAGTGACATAGATTCCCAATAAAACTACCCAGAAATTTTTGAGAAATCTTCAAAACCTAGTGAGTTATCAAGAAAAGAGTGCGTCGTTGCAAGTAAGGCAACAGCTCAGAACACCCCAACCTCTCCGAGCTCGTTTGCATGAAAAGTTGCAAGAATTTGCATATTTATCAAGAGGCTCTTTGGCGCAGAAAACCCCACAGAATCTGGCCTTGAGCTTGAAACTGCTTTTTTCAAAGTTGCCTTCGGCTCAATCAGTCAAACCCCAGGAAAAAAACATAAAAAATTCAGCTACGCCACTGAATTTAACTGAAAACTAATTAGAACCTGGCTCAATTTGGAAGTTCAGTCCGGAAAAGTTCCTGGGCTCCAAAAAATTCCCTAAAAGAGAAACACGCATTTTTACGCCGCCGGCAAGTTTTCCCAGCTTCCTCAAAAACAGAGTTGAGTAAAATCAGCAAAAAACTCCGAAATTTCTCCTCAAATCCAAAAACCCCCACCGATCCCTTTAGAGGGACATATATTCCCAATAAAACTCCCTAAAAATTTTTGAGAAATCCTCAAAACCTAGCGAGTTATAAGGAAAAGAGTGCGCCGTTGCCAGTAAGGCAACAGCTCAGAACATCCCAACACTCCGAGCTCGTTTGCGGGAAAACACGTGCAAATTGTAAAATTTATCAAGAGGGCTCTTTTTCTCAAAATCCTCCATAGAATCACAAAGAACTGCCTCCAATCTCAAAAGTTGCCTCAATATCGAATAGCGTGGAAGCCAAAGCAAAAGAACTCGCACTACTCAAATGGGCCCATTTTACAAGAAAAAGTGCCACTAAAAGCAAAAAACTGGTAACTGATACTTTCACCATATGTTTGCGTGGTGGTCGATTAATAAAGCGTAACTGATACTTTCAGTTTTTTTTTTAATTTCTCCCACATCTGGGCCTAGGAAGATTTATCCGCACTAACAAACACTCGATTTTCGTCAAAAAAAAACTACAATTTATTAAGTAAATCACTGAAAACAAATGACAGCTGACATAATCGATGACAGTGACATTTCAAGTCACCTGACTAGGTGGCAGCGCCACCTGCAATCGATAGACCACACTTTAACCAAGTGCAAATGCAAATTTTGGAATTGTTTCAGATTATGAGCGCAGTTCGGCATCGCCGCCCCAGTTTCACACCACCCCCGGCTTTCAGAGTTACTGTCGCTCCCTTTGGGGCGCGACAATGCCGGTGCCACGCTACCTTTCTACACTTGCGCAAGCCGCCACTGAATCCTCCAAAAACAAGTCGCCAGGTAAACCTCATTTATTTCCACGTCAAAATGACAATGACACAGTGCAGTGTCAATGTCATCATGGTGTCAAATTTGCACGGCATTTTCGAACTTGGATTGTGATTGAAGTGAAACTTTGCCCTGTTTTGGGGGTTTTAAAAGCTGCTAGTAACGCAATAGTCAAACTGGTTCTAGCTAAAGGGTTTAAAAGCTGGAAAAGTGAGTTTTTGTATATTTTCTGCGAAAGTGATTGCCAATAATTGGAAATCTATCGAATTCTGGGCCGATTTTGGGGAATTTTTCTAAACTTGTCTAATTAATTAATCATTGAAGTCGTCTTCCAACGGTTTGGGAGGTCAATTTTCAAATTGCTCTCACCAAACGATCCTTACGGCTGGCAAGTTAAATTTTAGACCATTATGTGGAGGAATGCTGCAGGTTTAAGGGTGAAAATTTTTAAAACCTTGTCGAAAGTGGGAAATTTTTGCGAACCGTATGTAACAACACCTTGTAAACCTGACTGTTCTCAGCTGCTCCGAACGCGAATTTTCAAATTGCGGTAACAAAAAAATTGTAAGAGCTGAAGTTTTCGCTTTTAAGTCTATGACAACAGCAAACCTTGTGTATAAGACAGGAAGTTTGGAAGTTGCTAAAAAAAGGTTGGAAATTTTTGGAGATTCTTAAACGGCGTCTCATAGAAATGTGTGTTTTCAGTGGTTTAGAAGACGAATTTCCAAATTGCTTCTACTAGGAGACGAGTTGAGAGCTTGAACCTTAAACCAATGTGTAGAGGACTTATTTGGGTCCATGACTGGAAATTTGGACACTGAATGGATATTTGTGTAATTTTTGGCAATTTTTCAAAATTGCCTGATGGAAAAGTGTGTTTTCAACGTTTTTGGACGCCAATTTTAAAATCGCCCTTACAAAGGCACTTGAAGAGGTGCCTGTTTCGTCTTCATCCGGTGTGTACAGAAAAGGTTGATGATTATGACTGGAAAATTTCAAAGTGATGTAGATTTGTGGAAATTTTTTACAATTTTTCAAAACGAACTTTAAATATGGGGAACGAGCTTCGAAACCGTGGGTTTCCAACGGTTTCGAAGGCCATTTTTTCCTGTCCCATTGGAAAGGTTCGCGAAGAACTGCAAGTTTCAGTTTTGTTCAATGTGTAGGTAAAAGGTTGGTGTTTATGTATGAAAATTTTCAAATTGATCGGAAATTGTGGGAATTTTTGGCAATTTTTTGTTTTAGAGGTCAAAGTGTTAGAGGTCATTTTTCATCATCATCATCATCAAGAAACGCGGTTGAAGACTTGATAGTTTTAGTTTCAGACCACTGCGTACAGGAGTTTTCCTCAAATTTCCACTTTTGAACTGCACAGATTTTTGAGAAATCAATTTTTGAAAATCAGAGTGCAAAGTGACGATGTTAAGCTGGCACCTAAGTGTGTAGAAATTCGTCAAAGATCAACGAAAACAGTAATTGGAATGCATTTTTCGGCATTCTTAGAGGAAAGATTGCTCTTTTTAGTAGCGCCCAAGGAACTGATCTATCCGCCCTGGATTTTGAGGAATTATTTTTTAAACATCAAGGTGCAAAGTCACTATTTCAAGTAAACACCTGAATGGGTAGAAATTTTAAATAAAATCTTGAAATAAAAGCCACTTTAGCACTATTTTCGGAATTTTGAGAGAAACATTCGTTCTTTCCAGTGGCGTAGAAGGCACTATCCTATCTGTGCTAGATGTTGAGAAATTCATGATTGAAAATGAGTGATTATTTCAAGTAAACACCTTAGTGCGTAGGCATTTGTAAAAAAATAAAATAAAAGCCAGTGCAGCAATCTTTTCGCAAATATTAGAGGAAAGTTTGCCTTTTCCAGTGGCGTACCAAGCGCCCTTCTGTCACGACTGGATTCTGAGAAATTAATTTTTCAAAATCAGGTTGCAAAGTGACTATGTCAAGTAAACACCTGAATGTGTAGTAATTTGTAAAAAACTTTAAATAAAAACCATTGCGGCGATATTTTCCGAATTTTGAGAAGAACATTTGCTCTTTCCAGTGGCGGGGAAGGCACCTTTCTGTATGCGATAGTTGTGGAGAAATCAATTTTTGAAAATGAAGGTGCTTAGTGACTATGTCGAGTAAGCACTTGGGAATGTAGAAACTTGAAAAAAAAACATTAATAAACACGCCATTGCAACAATCTTCTTGGTAACATTAGAAGAAAGTTTTCTGCTTCCCGTGGCATAAAAGCCACCTTTCTGTCTCGGATGGATTATCAGAAATAATTTTTTGAAACTCAGGTTGGAAAGCGACTATATTAACCTGGCACCTAAGTGTGTATAAATTCGTCAAAAATCACCGAAAATAGTTCTTGCGATGAATTTTTCGGAATTTTTAGAGGATTGCTTGCTCTTTTTAATTGGGTACAAATAGCTAATGTATCC
Source organism: Dendroctonus valens (assembly GCA_024550625.1). Lineage (NCBI taxonomy): Eukaryota > Metazoa > Arthropoda > Insecta > Coleoptera > Curculionidae > Dendroctonus > Dendroctonus valens. The sequence continues at coordinate 922,446 of JAJTJO010000110.1, forward strand.
GCTCTGGGTTTTGAGAAATTAATTTTTAAACCTCAAGGCGCTAAGTGGTTATTTCAAGTACTACACCTGAGGCTCTAGAAATTTGTAAAAAATTTTAAAATAAAAGCCAATGAAACCAGGCTTTGTTTTTGGCACAATTGGAGAACATTTTGGCTTTCCAGTGGCGTACAATGCGCTGTCCGACCTCAACTGGGTTATGAGAAATTAATTTTTGAAAATCAAGTTGGAAAGCGACTATGTCAGGTAAACACCTGAAAAAGTGTGAAAATTCGTAAAAAATCAGAAAAACCCGCCATTGTAGTAAAAATTTAGGCTGTAATAAGGAAAGCTTTTCCCATTCCACAGGTGTGATACCAACTTTCCTAGAGGGCCGATTTTTCGAATTAGGAATATTTGAAATCCACTTTTCAAGCGATTTCAGCCGGAAATACATTCGCTCCTTAGTCTCTTCTTAAAAAAATCGTCACTGTACCATAAAAAGAACCATAGCAGTGAGCTTGTCAATAATAATAAAGGAAACTTCGGGCTTTCTATGGCAGTCCCAGGCGATTTTGAGTTTGGGCCAAATTGTGATCAATTAATTTTTGAAAATCTGTTTTCAGTGCAACTAAGTGAAGCAAGCTCCTGTGTGTATATATAAATTCGCCAAAACAGTACTTGCAATGAAGTTTTCAGCATGTTTAGAAGATTGTTTGCTCTTTCCAGTAGCCTGCAAGGCACTTTTCTATCTGCGCCCGATTTTGAGAAATTTATTTTTAAATGTCAAGGTGCAAAGTGACTATGTGAAGTAAACACCTGAATGGGTAGAAACTTTAAATAAAAACTTAAAATAAAAGCCACTTTGGCACTATTTTCGGAATTTTGAGAGAAACATTCGTTGTTTCCAGTGGCGTAGAAGGCACTTTTCTATCTGTGCTAGATGTTGAGAAATTCATGATTGAAAATGAGTGATTATTTCAAGTAAACACCTTAGTGCGTAGGCATTTGTAAAATAAAATAAAATAAAAGCCAGTTCAGTAATCTTTTCGGCAATATTAGATGAAAGGTCGCCTTTTCCAGTGGCGTACCAAGCGCCAATCTATCACTAATGAATTCTGAGAAATTAATTTTTAAAAATCAGGTTGCAAAGTGACTATGTCAAGTAAACACCTGAATGTGTAGAAATTTGTAAAAAAACTTTAAATAAAAACCATTGCGGCGAAATTTTCGGCATTTTGAGACGAACAGTTGCGCTTTCCAGTGGCGTAGACAGCACCTTTCTATATGCGCTAGCTATGGAGAAATCAATTTTTCAAAAACAAGGTGCTTAGTGACCATGTCGAGTCAGCACCTGGGAGTGTAGAAATTTGACAAAAACATTAATAAAAACGCAGTGAGCTTCTCAATAATAATAAAGGAAACTTCGGACTTTTGAGTTTGGGCTAAATTGTGAGAAATTAATTTTTGAAAATCTGTTTTCCGCGCAACTAAGTGAAGCAAACTGCTGTGTGTCTATATAAATGCGCCAAAAACTATGAGCAGAAGCAATTGTAAACCGAAATTGGGCACTTGCAGCCCAAAGTATATTCTTTTCAGTGGTAAACCCAGATTCGACATACACAGCCTGGTTTTCGAGAAATTAATATTCAAAATCCAGTTTACACTGGCGATGTTACTAGAAAGGAATTTTGCAGCTCAGTGAAAAAAAATTGTAAAAAATCAGCAAAAAGAGCCATTGCAGTGCGATTTTTCGCCATAACAAAGAACAATCAGCTCTTTCCAGTGGCGTACAGATCGCTTCTCTACTTGGGCTGAGTGGCGAGCAATGAATTTTTGAAACTCAGTTTCTAAGCGGTGAAATCAACTGAAAGTACCGATGTGTGTAAAAATTGGCCGGCAACCAGCAGAAGGAGCGATTGTAAAGAAAATTTGGCCACCGATAGAACAACGTGTGTCCAATTCAGTGGCGCAACAATCATCTTTCAACAGAAGTGATCGAAAATGGCTCTGGCCGTTTTCCACATGCCCCAGGGCTTAAAGAACAATCATTTTTCGGATGTTTAACAGTTTGTGTCAAAAGATGTCGCAACAGGTTTGACGTTAGGGTCGTATTGCCACTGATCTATTGATGGCAGGGTTGGCCTAAGGTGGCACCGAGTAATTTGGAATTGGAAACTGAGCGAATTTGGCCTTATAAGAATATGTGTTTGCGACGGTTTTGAAGGTAGACTCAAATTTGCGCTGGTAAAACTTGAATTTTACGCGCTCCTGATTGTGTAAAACACAAATTGGGGAGTTAGTTTCCCATTGGGGTACAGATGAGTAGATTTTTAGAACGCGTATTGTAAAACGACGAAAAATTTTAAATTCCGGGTCAAATCCAAGCTTCAAAAGATCTACACGCGCCTTAAAACGAAAAAAAAACCGCCCGATTATGAGGCACCCTTTGAACCCCACTGGCCAACTAATCCGTCGTCAATCCCTTTCGACTCCGGTGCGCCAAATGGGCCTCATTACCTCGTTAAGCACAATGAGGATATTGAACGGGATCGAGGATCTTCCGCCTCTAATTCCCAGTCTAATCCGAAAATTGCGCCATTTACTCAGGCCTCAATTTGCATAGCGAATAACGGATAATGCAAATCTTAAAATTGGACCAGTAGCAGGCAGGCAGCAGGGTGCGATCCACAAAGGGGGGACCATTTGAAGGGTGGCGGCAAATCGGGGAAAAAGTCAGGACAAGCAGGCCGATGTTGTTGACTTAATACCTGGGCGCCGATGCCAATCAGACACGCCACCACAGGTTGTGCAAACAGGAATGACCCCTCGCTTATGACACGGAAATGTAAAGTTGATAAAAACGGCCCCATAAATCATGCACCCGGCACTAATCAGCCCACTAGACGGCCCACCCGCACTAATCAAGCAAATGTCACTTGTCAATTGTCAGCAGGGTTTCGCTACTTTCCGCTTGCCGCAAGGAGTCCGATGGATTGCTGATGGGATGAGTGGGTCTTTCTACTGGCACGTAATCGCTGATGACGTGGAATTTTCAGGAATTTCATCAATCGGCAAGTGACTTTTCATCAGTCATCAATAATGTTTCCAGTGTTAACTTATGAGCCAAGTCACATTGGCTGTGGAACGTTAATCGCCCGGCTAAACCCCCCTCATTCTCTTAGCAAACGCAATTAATTACCCCCCTTTTAAATTTGTCATCGTTTATCTGTTATCGGGCCCGAAAATCAATCAAGTATAAATAAGGATTAGAATGTTGCTCTTTACCCGCCCATATAAACATGAAAAAACCAAACATCCGCGCAATTTGTTGTTGTAAATCAATTTTTATCAAAACCTCTCTGATCACTATAATCTCTGCAATATAAAAAGTGCCTAAGTCCCTTGATCTGGCCCGAATAAAGTTTTATCAATAATTTTTGTTCCAGTAAGTAAGGGATATCGGCTTATCTCCGTTCGTAAATACTTGCCGAATTCGTCGCCTTTATTGCGCTCAGGACCGTATTTTGCCCGCTTTCAGCCCCATCCAAACTCACCATGCCCATCAATAAATCAGCGGCAATACCACACTAACGTCAAACCTGGTGGCGACATCTTTTGACACAACCTGTGAAACATCCGAAACATGGTTGTTGTTTTAGCCCTGGGGCATGTGGACATCAGAAAAAGGCCAGAGACCGTTTGCGATCACTTCTGAGCCTTACAGGCCTGACGCATTGAGTCTCAACTGATCCGGGCCGGAAAACGCGATAAATGCTGATAATTTTGAACTGTTGAGATCCACCGTGAATGGCTCCTAGGTCCTGAATTTGCTGATAAATTGGAAAATTTCGGTCGCAAAAACTCTGAGTAATGAAGCAATTAGCAACTGTAACTGTTTTTTTTTTTTAGGAAAATTGCTCAAAACCATCCGCCGCAACATGTAAAGTCGCTTAGCAATTGAACTTTCAAATTGAAATTTTTCGAAAACTGGCTCATCTAAAACTACTGGATAGAACGCACTTTTTTCTATTTTGCAACCAAAGTGTTGAACACTTTTTTCTCAAAAGCCAACTCAGCTAGAAAGATGCTTGTTGCGCCACTGGATTGGGCACACGTTCTTCTATCGGTGCCCTAATTTTCTTCACAATCGCTGCTCTATCCGGCTAGTTGCCGGCAAATTTTTACACTGATCGGGCTTTTAGTTGATTTCACCGCTTAGCAAACCGAGCTTCAAAAATTCATTGCTCGCCACTCAGCCCACGTAGGGAAGCGATCTGTACGCCACTGGAAACAGCTAATTGTTCTTTCTTATTGTCCAAAAACCGCACTGCAATGGCATCTTTTGCTGATTTTTTGCAATTTTTTTTCAGTGAACTGCAAAATTTCTTTCCACTGACATCGCCAATGTAAACTAGATTTTGGACATTTATTTCTCAAAAACCGGGCTGTTTATGTGAAATCTGGGTTCACCATTGAAAAGAATATAGTTTGGGCTGCAGGCGCCCATATTGGGTTTACAATTGCTTCCGCTCATAGTTTTTAGTGAGTTTATATGTGCACACAGGAGCTTGCTTCACTTAGTTGCTCTGAAAACAGATTTTCAAAAATTAATTGCTCACAATTTGGACGAAACTCAAAATCGCCCAGGACTCCCATAGAAAGCCCGAAGTTTCCGTTATTATTATTGAGAAGCTCACTGCTATGGTTCTTTTTATGGTACAGTGACGATTTTTTTAAGAAGAGACTAAGGAGCGAATGTATTTCCGGCTGAAATCGCTTGAAAAGTGGATTTCAAATATTCCTAATTCGAAAAATCGGCCCTCTAGGAAAGTAGGTGTCACACCTGTGGAAAGGGAAAAGCTTTCCTTATTACAGCCTAAAATTTTACTACAATGGCGGGTTTTTCTGATTTTTTACGAATTTTTACACTTTTTCAGGTGTTTACCTGACATAGACACTTTCCAACTTGATTTTCAAAAATTAATTTCTCACAACCCAGTTGAGGACGGACGGCGCATTGTACGCCACTGGAAAGCCACAAATTTCTCCAATTTTACCAAAAACAAAGCGTCGTTTCATTGGCTTTTATTTTAATGTTTTTACACATTTCTAGACACTCAGGTGTTGAACTTGAAATAATCACTTTGCACCTTGAGATTTAAAAATTAATTTCTCAAAATCCAGTGCGGGTACAGCAGTTATTTGTACCCAATTAATTAAAAAGTGCAAGCGATCCTCTAACAACGCCGAAAACTTCATTGCAATAACTATTTTCGGTGATTTTTGAGGAATTTCTACACAGTTAAGTGCCCAGTTAATATAGTCGCTTTGCAACCTGATTTTCAAAAAATTATTTCTGATAATCCATCTGAGACAGAAAGGTGGCTTTTAGGCCACGGGAAATAGTAAACGTTATTCTAATATTACCATGAAGATTGTTGCAATTGCGTGTTTATTAATGTTTTTTTTTCAAATTTCTACACTCCCAGGTGCTTACTCGACAGTCACTAAGCACCTTCATTTTAAAAAATTGATTTCTCCACAACTAACGCATATAGAAAGGTGACTTCCACGCCACTGGAAAGAGAAAATGTTCTTCTCAAAATGCCGAAAATTTCGCCGCACTGGTTTTTATTTAAAGTTTTTTTACAAATTTCTACACATTCAGGTGTTTACTTGACAGAGTCACTTTGCAACCTGATTTTTAAAAATTAATTTCTCAGAATTCAGTAGTGATAGAACGGCGCTTGGTACGCCACTGGAAAAGGCGACATTTCCTCTAATATTGCCGAAAAGATTGCTGCACTGGCTTTTATTTTATTTTTTTTACAAATGCCTACGCACTAAGGTTTTTACTTGAAATAATCACTCATTTTCAATCATGAATTTCTCAACATCTAGCACAGATAGAAAAGTGCCTTCTACGCCACTGGAAACAACGAATGTTTCTCTCAAAATGCCGAAAATAGTGGTAAAGTGGCTTTTATTTTAAGTTTTTTAACAAATTTCTACCCATTCAGGTGTTTACTTCACATAGTCACTTTGCACCTTGACATTTAAAAATAAATTTCTCAAAATCGGGCGCAGATAGAAAAGTGCCTTGTACGCTACTGGAAAGAGCAAACAATTTTCTAAACATGCTGAAAATTTCGTTGCAAGTTCTGTTTTGGCTGATTCTTACCGAAATTCTACACACTTAACCATCTTGAAAAAGTCACTTTGCACCTCAAAAATTAATTTCTCAAAACTCAGCTCGGATAGAAAAGTGCTTTTTAAGCGGCTGGAAAGAGCAAGAATTCTTGTAAAAACACCGAAAATTTCAACGCAATTGCTATTTTGGCTGATTTTTGAGGCAGTTGATCAGGCCTGACAAAGTCACCGTGCACCTTGATTTTCAAAAATGTATTCCCCAAAATCAAGCCCTGGTAGAAAAGTGCTGCTTACGCTACTAGAAAGACCCGACTTTCATCTATTAATCTGCAAAATTTCCCAGCTGTGACTCTTTCTGGTGAATTTCGGGCAACTTTCAGAACCGGTGGATTTTGGGGGAAATCCCCAAAAATCAAGCGACTTCAAAGCCTCTAACGGCCGGTGACAAGTGACAGACAACAAGTGACAGACAACAAGTGACAACTGAAAGTGTTGAAGCGTGTGACCGTAAAGGCCAACTACCTGCGCTGGTTTGAAAAAAAATCGTTATAAAAAGCGAGCAGCTGTGAAAATGGTGGTATATGGTGAGTGTGTGTGGTGGGATTAGAGGTGCAGACATTCTCCGATAGCGGAACGATAAAAGCGACCATGCCGATAAAGCAGCGATTTCAGATATCGATGGCAGCTTGATCGATGAGTCCCCATCACGGATTGTAAATCACTTTTAATCTAACACAAATTATTGTGCTGCCCGAGATCAAACAACCAAACAAAATCAATTAGCTGATAAAGAGCGCTACGTCAACTTATGTGCTGTTTACCTGCGACTTCTTGGTCGCGATCGCGGCTCTTCACCGCAATCGTCACCCCTTCTCAGGCCGGATGCAGGCAATAAATCGAAAAAACCACCGAACAGTGTTGCCATTGTGCCATTGTCAATGTCACTTGTCAAAGACAAACCTGTTTTGCACCTGCAGATGTTTGGCCTCGCCAAACCAATCCAGTAGGCTTGACCGGGGAAAAACCTAAATAGAAATACAACAATTAAAGCGGATGAAATCCCCCTGAGGACGGAAACTAATCTTGCCGGTTTTTCCCGGTCATTAGGTCGCAGGCCCCTCCAATAAACAGAAAGACCCCGCTAAATGTGCAACATAAAGGATCGGGGCTGTGTAATGTGTATCGGGGGTGGCTTTGAATTATTCATGGACGACAGCTGGCTCGAGACGACTTCTCTTATTTTAACACTTGCTCTATTATTTGCTCTTTTTGCCGCAATAATTGAGCATTGAGCAGGAGGAGGGGGGCAACGCTCGCGCCAAACCAACAGCGACCCAAAACCGTGCAGACCGGCCGGAGCCACATCGGCAAACAAATCAAGTATTCCACAGTTGTTTTTCGTGGTATGTCGTGTGGCAAATTGCTGATCAAAAATTCCCCAATGGAAACAAACAGCCGTAATGACCAAACAAAGACAACCAGGCCCCGAAGCCACTGTGAATCGGCCAGAAATCCCCTCAGTCAAATCAATTGGACGCTCCAGTAAGTTGGCAATGGAGTGAGGCAATTAATTGCTTGGATCATCTCTCAAGCTTAATTAATTAATTTCAAGAGCCCGTTTGCTTTGTTGGAGGTTTTTCACGAGAGTGGGGAAACGAGTAACGGTTTGGCAACTATGCGTTTTCAAATTTCTAGTCTAGTTGGCGAATAAAACCGTTGAAACATGCGCAACATGTCATTTAAATGATTTGATGTTGCAAAAGTGAGGTTAGATTTGCGCATTTGAGTGAAAACTTGAAAAAAAATGTCTACCACTGAGTTCAGAGAACACGAAACAATAAGGTTTTCATGCGATATAAATGAAACTCTCGGGATTTTTAGAGCCACGTGTCATCCAAAGGATGGGCGGGTTTCATGTGGCCACGTGGTCTCAGTTAGAAGTTATATATTTTCGAACATTCGAGGGAAAATTTCAATTTCTATTACTGCGTTTAGAGAGTGCGCAAAAATTATATTTTGTCCGATTCAAATTAAACTGTCAGAATTTTTAGAGCTAAATGTCTTCTATAGAGTGAGCAAATTTCATGTTGCCAACTTCCCTGGTTTGGAGGTTCTGAATTTTTAAATTCTGCTCGTGCAAATGCTCATTTAGTGGAAATTTCAACTTCTACCACCACGTTTAGACAGCTCGCAAAGGTTTTGATGCGATTTAACTGCTCACGATTGAAAAACTCAAGTTTCTTCTTAGGGTGGGCGAGTTTCACGTCGCCACGTGATCTGGGTTGGAAGTTACGATTTTTTAAAAATGCCCGGGCATTTGAGTGAAAATTTCAATTTGTTCCACTCCGTTTAGAAAGCTCGCAAAAACCCAATTTGGGTGCGATTTAAATGAAACCCTCAGTATATTTAGAGTTAAGGATCCTCTATAGGGTGGGCGAGTTTCATGTGATTTGGAGATCTGGCCTAGAAGCTAGGAACTTTTAAAGAAGACCGCGCTTTTAAGTGAAAATTTCAATTTCTGCCACCAGAGAGCGCAAGTGAGTTTCGTGGGTGCCACACGATCTGGGATGTTGACAGTGACAGCCCACCATAGACAAATCTAACCTAAAATAGCGCACAATTTCCAAAAATAGCTGTAATTCTATTGATAGACGCGTGAACCATTTCCGAGAGGCACGCCCCACCCTCCGCAAACTCATAAACGAATTAAGCAAATATAATCAATCAAAATGGAATAATTGAAAATTGATAAGTAAATAAAGGCAACACCGACTAGGCAGCGTTCATTAATCACTTTTATGGCAAATGAAAATATTACAGCTTTCTCGGCTAATAATGAAGTGTTTGATTGTAATTACCCGGTGTGCGAGCTATATAAGGTCGTAAATTAGACCCTGTTTGACTTGGGGGGGGGCAGGTGGGGGTAATTAATCGATCCCCAAATTCTCCCCCCCCCAAATCAATATATGTGAGTGCAGAGTGGTAAAAACAACAAACGCCTAGTCTGGTTTGTTTAATTAAAATTTGCAATGTTGACTAATTTATCGCTTTCTCATCAGTGATCTGTCACAAAATGTTACTATTTGAACTGTCAATCAATGCCAAGTGACAACTTCAGTTGTTGTCACGCACACTCGAAAATAGTTTGCAAAATATCAACGACACAAATTGAGGGGACGAATGTTTCAGAACCGATCTCGTTCGGCGTCAATCGGCTGGTATCGAAGTCTGACGACGAGGAGGAGCCGACCAATAACAACAACAACAACTCCCAGTACAAAGAAGAGGGGGTTAGCTACTTTAGCGGAGACGAACGAACTTCCCCGAGGAACGATAGCACGTGGGGACAGTCGCCCAGTCGGCCCTCCAGCGGCACCAGCCCTGAACTTGAAGTGGACTCGCCTGTGCACTCTAGAACCAATTCCCCTTCCCTTAGGTAAGTGGAAGCGTTTGGGCAGTTTGCATATGAAGAGTCCAGGAAAACGTCAACTTCCATTGAGTGCACCTGGACGATCGACGGCTTATGACCTAGACAGGGTGATTCAAAGTTGGCGTCATTCCTCCGGGGGTGTTTAGGGAGTCAAAAACCGAGATAATTGCAAAAAACTAGGTCAGAAGGTCGGCAACACTGTTTTTTAAAGTACCTGTTCCTGAAATAGGTTCGGGTAACTCCTGGAAGACAATTATCTCCAATACCTGTTCCTCTACGTCTGGACTCCGAACACCTCTTGGTGGTCCACTGTCTGTCTCAGTTCCTGGAGCCAACAATCCAGCGAATTTTCATCAATAAATTGTAGAAGAGTCTCTTCTTAATATCAAAAATGTTCATAATTTGAAGTAAAAATAAGTTAAGATCATCCGTTGTTTTCCCTGTACTCTTCATATGCAATAGATGACGCCAGAGTGTTTCATCTCACTTGGCCCGCTGTTTCAACTCATTGGTGGTTGCAGGGACTCGCCACGGCCCTCCTCAGTGACCGACTTGCAAAAAGAGGACTCTCCCAGCAGCAAAAAGAGCGAGTCCTTCTCAGTCAGCGCCCTGCTGCGTCCGGATAACCCGAAAAAACACTCCAAATCCACTCCCTGCTACCAGGAGACCATCTCAGTGACTCGCTCCTACCTCTACCCGCCGTTCGTTGACTTTATGAAGGATGCGCAGTCGTTGCAGCGCAGCTCGCAGGAGTACAGTCCCTCCTTCCTGCCGCGCGGCTTTGTGCATCCCTCCTTCTTTCCGCCCAGCCTCTACCAGCCGAAAGAGGGCGAGGAGCGCAGCTTCCTGCCCACCCCCACCTCTCTGTACTTTAGCGCAGTGGCGGCGGCGATGGCCAGTGGCGGACAGTCGGCTTCCCAGTACCCCCCCACGCCATCTGCCGAAGATCTTTATCGGCTGAAGCACCACTTTATGAACAACCCCAGTGGGATCCACCCGCACCACCACCATCTGCTGATGCGGCCTGGGATGATGCCCATTGGTTAGTAGGCGACCGACCAACACCGGGCGGCCCAAATAAGTTTCTGTTTGCTTTAGGTGATGTTTACTCCTGTATTAAGTGCGAGAAGATGTTTTCCACGCCGCATGGGCTGGAGGTGCATGCGCGCAGGTCGCATAATGGAAAGCGGCCCTTTGCTTGCGAGCTCTGCAACAAGACTTTCGGACATGAGATCAGCTTGAGCCAACACAGGTAGGTCCCGGCCAGGTCGGCAGCTCTTCATCTACAACCAAATATATTAATATTTCCATCCTAACCATAGAAAAATGTAAACAAATGCATCGGTTTAATCTGAGCCTACAACTCAGCTTCCATTCTAGAGCTGTTCACAATGTCGAGAAAATCTTCGAGTGCAAGCAATGCGGCAAAACCTTCAAGCGATCCTCGACTCTATCGACGCACTTGCTCATCCACTCGGACACGCGGCCTTACCCGTGCCAGTACTGCGGTAAGCGCTTCCATCAGAAGTCGGACATGAAGAAGCACACTTACATCCATACGGGTGAGTGAAATTTCTTTAAGATCAGCTACATTGCTGGCAACAGCGCCCTTAACCCTTGCTCAGCGCCTTGACGGGTCTAATTAATTGCCGGGGCGGCTTACCAGTGAATTATTTACTAATTAGACAACAAGAAGGCCATAATTTCCCAAAGTCCCCCCCATTTGCTGACTGCGAACTTTGGCCCAGCGCTCAGGTGCTGAGGAATGTTGCTGGGATGTTTTGCGAACGCTCTGTATGCTCGATGTAATCGAGAACGCGCGTCTGTTCGATACGGGGGCTTGTCTAATTGAATTAGGGCTGCAAAAGCCCTCACTGCCGTTATCGGGGCATATGTTGGCGAATAAACGGGGATTATTGTTCTTGCTCGGGCCCCCCCTATAATGGTCGCTGAGGGTTTCCGGCCTGGTTGGCAGCGGCTGTCGCATTTGCCGGCTACTGAAATTTTGAGTTTTACAAAAACCCATAGGTTTATAGAGTTGGCAGTTGCGTCACTGGATAGAGGCGATTTTGCTCTATGAGTGGGAGTATTTTAGTGTTTACAGCTGCTTTGGCTGGTTTTTTGCGTTAAATTGAAATCGGGATGCAGCGTCATTGTAAACCCATGAAGGTGTGGCAGGATCTTCCGCAAATTTGTCTGCAGGAAAACTGATGCTTTTTTTATGCCCTGAGCGAATTTTAGTCCCGCAGCGTTTTTTTTCTAGAAGTTGTGAATTTTTGAATGCAAGATGAGCCCGAAAAATACGTGTGTGTCATGCGCGGTTAAGTTATGAAAATTTTAATTTATTAATGAAACTCAGGGTTTTGGAGCTTAAAATGCTCGAATTCCGCCAGAAATCGACTTTTTACGATTTTTCCTGTCATGAGATGATTTTTTAAGCAGGAAACTTGCAAGAAAAGCACAAGTGTGTACGCGGCTAAATGACGAAAATTATAATTTGCTAATGAAAGTCAAGGTTTTCGAGCAGAAAAGGTTCGATTTTAGCTAGAAATAAACTATTAATCCTCTTTTCTTTCTTTTTTTGTGGAAAATTTAAGGTTTTTTAACGTCAAAGTAAATCAGAAAAATACCTAGCTTTCTATGCACGTGAGTAAAGAAGCGCATTTTTCTACATTGGTCAATGATCGATTATTTTATGAAATGTAAATGTTTTTTTTTGACACTTGCGTACTCCCGACTTTTTTCAGATTTTTTTTGAAAAGCAGTTAGAAGTTTTGTCTATGTACACAGTGAAATTTAGAGTTATTTCTTTAGCGGTTTGCAAGATATGAATTTTTTTAAATAAAGTGTACCAGAAACAAAAATGTGTGTCATATGCGGTTAAGTTATGCACATGGTAAAATTGCTTAGTGAACTCGAGCTTTAGGTCAAAATTAACTGAATTTGGTTAAGAGTCAACATTATATGTAAATGACACTGGATAGAGGCGATTTTGCTCTATGAATGGGAGTATTTGCGAGTTTACAGCTGCTTTGGGTGGTTTTTTACACTAAATTGAAATCGGGGTGTTTGCATGCAGTCATTGTGCCTGGCCCGAACTTAAAAATTAATTTCCTCAAAAGCGGGCTAGTTAGAATATTGAGGCTCGCGCATTTAGATAGACGCTATTTTGTTCTATAAGTTGATGTTTTTTCTGTTTTGCCACTTAATTAGCTCTTTTTCGACGCTCACTTGAAGTCAAAGTGTTTGCGAAGAAACTCATTCTATGTTGACGCCATTTAAAAAATTAAGAGAAAGTTTTACAAGTGACGCCACTGAATCGAGAATGTTTCGCTTTATAAGTGGCATTTTTTAATGTTAACAATTTATTTGGCTGATTTTTTAGGCTAACGTGAAATCAGGGTGTTTGCAAAAACGCTAACTGTGACTTAATCCTTAAGTCTAAAAATGACTTCTCAAAAAGCAAGCGAGGCAGAGTTTTTTCAGTTACACCACTGGATAAAGAAGGTTTCAGTCTAATGGGTGGGATATTTTTGCTTGTGAAACTTATTTCGTAGATTTTTTGGACTCATTTGAAATCAAACCGGTTATTTGCAGAAACTCTAATTGAGGGTAAGCCCTATACGAAAATGCAATTTCCCTAAAAGTGAGGCAGTTATAATTTCCCACGCTACGCCACTGTATAAACATGATTTCGCTCTAGAAGTGTGAATTTTTTAAATTCTACTACTGGTTTGACTGATTTTTGGCGCTAATTTGAATCCAACGTGCTTGTGAAGGCTTAAGTGAAATCAGAGTGTTTCCAAAAACGGTTGCAAGTTCAAAAATGTAGTCCGGAAAAAGCAAGAAACGTAGATTCTAGTGGGTTACGCCACTGGATAAACGAGCTTCCACACTAGATGTTGGAATATTTTCACTAGAAAAACTAGATTTGCCGATATTTTGCGCCAGAACTTGAAATCAAGGTGTTTGCAAAAAGGCTCAGTATGTGTTGACACAATTTGAAAAATACATTCCTCCAAAAGTGAGCAAGGTACATTTTTGTGCATTACGCCACTGGATAACGTAGCTTTCGTTCTACAACTGGGAATATTTTCGCTTTCGAATTTTATTTGGCCGAATTTTTGCGCTTACTTGAAATCGAGCAGGTTTTTGCAAAAACGCTGTTTCTGTGTTAACGCTTGTAGGAAACTTAATTTCTCAGTAAGTGAGGCAGTTATATATTTTTACGGTACGTCACTGGATAGAGGCGATTCGGTCTAGATGCGGGAAATTTTTTTATTTCGTAACTTATTTGACTGATTTTTGGCACCAATCTGAAACCAAAGTGTTCGCAAAAAAGCCCCTTAGGGCAAGTTTACAATTTAATCCTTGCGAATTCAAGCGAGATGGAACATTGCGCTTTAAACAAGCCCATTGAGGTGATTTTGCTCTAATAATATGAATTTTGTCATTTCTCCAACCAAATTTTCCGATTGTTTATTAAAAAAAAAACACCCAAACCAACCAAAAGCAACGGGTTGAAAATAGCTAAATTCCTTATTAAAAAACACGAAAAGCCAGTAGCCTTTAGCCCCCCATCGGCCGCTATTTGGGTGGCAATTTTTTAAATGGCCCCATCTAATTACCAGAGCCCTAATTATAAGAAACTCAGAGGACGTTAATTGATTTGGTAACAAGAAAAGAATGCCGGGACTCGCGACGGCTAATTTTTATCTGAAACGGAGCCCCCGGCCTTATTTATTATTTTGATGGCGGCTACGTGAGGGGATGTTTAAAAAATTCAGCCGCCCGTCACAGTTCAACAAAAGCGGAGAAAAAAAAACGAAAATAAGGGCGCCAACAAGCCCGAGTATTAATCGCTATTAGGAGGCGGATAAATTAACAGTTTAACTCTTTGGAGAGGAGAAATGGAATGATGGAATTCATTAAAACTCAGGTGGCGTCTGAAGAAAGATTCGCCTTCAAAATCAAGATGGCACTCGCATTAGGCTAATTGCCACTAAGAGGACGTTCCGCCTGCCAAGGGCCGGGAACAAGATGGGGAAAAAACAACGACGAATCGAGTGACAAAAAAGAAGCGGCGCTACGTGACGCCAGCGACGCGAAAACTAATTAGCGCCGTATAAAAATCCGTCGAGACGGCGAAACAAATGAAAGTGCGCGGCTCTCTTTAATTGACGCAAACGGGAACGAAAAGGAACGCGCCACAGTGACGGTTTTGTTTTCGCAATTATTCACCCAAACGCCCGATATGTAGAATTATTGTTTTTTAATTCTGACAGAGGGGCCCGACACAAAGCCACCCTGTAATAGGGGTTGTTTTGCTAAATCCACCCTTCGCCAGCTGTGTGATGTGCACTTGTCGAAGCCACTCAGCCACTTGTGCGGCACGTTCTTGTTTATCTTAAACAGGTCGTGCAAGTGTTTGTGCTCGCTGCTCGGTTGTTTTGCTTGTCTAATTGCTGTTTGGTTATCACACATGTGCGATGCATGCGCCCTTTAAGAGCAATTTTCTAGATGAGGATGAATCTGCTGATAAAGATTTTTGGCGCAGTCAAATGGATCTAAACCCCATGAAGGCGGATGGATTTTTCCGCAAATTTGTCTGCAGCATAACTGCTGCCTTTTTTAAACACTGAGCGAATTTCAGCCCGGTAGCGTTTTTTTTTCTAGCAGCTACGATCTTTCAAATGCAAGATGAGCCTGAAAAATACGTGTGTGTCATACGCGATTAAGTTATGAAATATTTGATTTGATAATGAAACTTCGGGTTTTCGAGCAGAAAATTCTCGAATTGGGATAGGAATCGACTGTTTACACTTTTTCTGTCAGTTAAGAACATTTCGCCTAAATACAATATATTTTTGAAAATTTTCAGAAATTTTAAATCCGACCAATTGCCCTAGGACATAAACGGTTCAATGCTTTGAACAAATTTTTAGGCCGCCCTGTATATTTGAGGGCACAATTTGCACTTGAAAGTTACAATAAAGCATAAAAATATCTTGGTTTTTACCCACATCAGTAAAAAAACGCCATTTTTTACGTCCATCAATGATGGATGCAGTCGATAATGTTGAGATTTTTTCAGCAAGAAGCCGGACGTTTTTTCTATGTATGCAGTGATTTTTATCGTTGTGTTTTTAGCGGTTTGAAAGATGTAATTAAAAAAAAAGTGTCCCCGAAAAACAAATGGGCGTCATATGCGATTAAATTATGCAAAGAGTTAAATTGCTTCGGAAATTGGAGTTTTACTGCACAATTTGCTCAATTTAGTTAAGAATCAACAACAAACCTAAAACTATGACCCAAAAGTGTGTTAATACAATACAATTTTTTTTTTGCTTTTTTATTTTTTTTTCATCTTATTTTAAGTATGTGGCGTCGTTGGCTTTGTCCGACATTTTTTTACAGAAAAAGCAAAATTAATAAAAACAAGTTTAATTTCGATGGTTTGGAAGGTATGAAGGTTTAAATACCAGATGTAAATGCAAAATATATAATTGTCACACGCCATTAGTTGGACAAATATTAAAATTGGTATCAAAATTGGAGTTTTGGTGCAGAATTTGCTCAATTCAGTATAATAATCTCCTATATAAAAGACATTGACAAAACAAGTGCCTCGATAATTTTGAAAAAGGGGAAAATTAAGTTATTAATATTTTAAATTTTTATATACTGTCTTTTCTAATTTGAATTATCTGATCGTTGTGGGATTTAAGTGCAATTGTTTATGGGGAAAGCTGGTAGGTTTGTTCAACATGAGCCGAGTTTAACTTTTCGCCCACTAGCGGTTTGAACGATATGAATTTTTAAGCAGCAGACTTGCAAGAAAAACAAATGTGTGTCATACGCACTTAAATAATGAAAATTATGAAATGTAAAGTTGATGTTTTTTCTGAACGTTCCTGTTGCTTTGGAGTGGAATTTTTCAAAAAATCGACTTTCTCCATTCATTGTCGGCGCGCATGCCCCAACTAGGGCCATCCATACAAACCCAGGTCGGGACCCATAAATTCTAACATTTCGGCCATAAATCGCACGATAAAAAACAAAAGCGGGAAATCAAAAATACAGCACGAGCGATAACGTTTAATAATTGAGCGTTATTGCGTTCGGGAAAGCTTTCAAAAAGATTGAGCGCGGCCCGTAATGGGTTCTATTAAGAGGTCGCGGGCGGCTGGAACGTAAAACAGATGACTGCGGAAGCAACGCCGTAATGGCGGCAGATTTCGCGCCGTGGTTATGTTTTAATAGAATTTACGGTTATTAGGGCCTGAAGAGGGTTTGGTGCGAGGCTCCAAAGCAACCCCCCAAAGCCGGGGGTTGCCAAAACTATACCAAAATTACGCAGCGCCATCAAGTAGGGGATTATTTGGATGGGACTTTTGGCACAACCTGACAACGTTCAGCTCTTTAAGATGCACTTTAGCGGATGATGGTCCCGAGGGCAGAGCCGGCAAGAGTTTTATGCGAACCCGGGGAAGGTGACAGGCCCGATTAAAATGAGCTTTCGCCTTTGTTGTCGTGTAACGAGTGATAATTTCGGCGAAGCCTCCGGATTGCAGCTTTTTAGCCAAATTGCCCCCGATCTCTGTCTTTTGCATTATTAAAACCACTGTCTATACAGGGTGATTCATGCAGAATGGGAAATCAGGAAACTGGGGATGCTAGACGTCAAATAATAACCATTTGCGAAAAAACTTAAAATTGATGTTTGCTGTGCGGTGCTACTGGCAACTTTTTTGTTGAACCATTTGAATTTCCTTCTAAATTAAATAGTCAATTTTATTTTTAATTTCTTCTTGTTCAAAATCCACAAAATCTGCATGCAGCAACTGGCATAATTAGTCAAGAGTCAAAGCTCTTTCAAAAATAATTATATGCAAAATCGAGCAAAAACAAATTTCAAACCTCAAGTTCAAAATAATTTCCTAAATAGACAATTATCAAAATTTCGCCTAGATGCAATATGTTTTTGGAAAATGTAAGAAATTCTCATTTGATCATTTTTCCCAAAGAGATAAACGGTTCAATGCTTTGAACACATTTTTGAGCCACCTTGTATATATGCGGGCACGATTTGCACGTGAAAGTTACAGTAAAGCTGAAAAGTATCTTGTTTTCACAATCATGTACATGAAGCAAGTTTCAGTTTCCACCCTTAGCGGTTTGAACGGTATCAATTTTTAAACATGAGACTTTTTACCCATTTTTTCGCCTGTTATGAACATTTTGCCAAAATTCAATATATTTTTTGAAAATTTCAGAAAATTTAAATCTCTCCAATTTTCCTAGGACAAAAACGGTTCAATGCCTTGAACAAATTTTTTAGCCACCCTGTATATTCGAGGGCAAGTTTTGCACTCAAAAGTTACAGTAAAGCAGAAAAATATCTTGCTATTACACAGATAAGTAAAAAGCGCAGAGTTTTACGTTAATCATTTATCAATAATTTCATGACATGTAAAATATGTTGTTTGACCCTTGGATGCTGCCGACTTTTGAATTTTTTTCTGCAAGAAGTTGGAAGTTTTTTCTGTGTACACAATTAAATTTAGCGTTGTATTTTTAGCGGTTTACAAGTTCTGAATTTTTTAATGTAAAGCGTACCAGAAAAAGAAACGTGCGTCATACACAGTTAAGTTATGCACAAGGTTAAATTACTTAGTGAACTCGAGTTTTAGGTCAAAATTTGCTCAATTTGGTTAAGAATCAATGATGTACTTAAAACTGTAACCCAAAAGTGTGTTAATTCTTTTGAGATAATTTATTCTTTGCTCACAGTTAATTTTAACGTTGTATTTTTAGCTGTTTGCAAGATCTGAATTTTTTATGTAAAGCTTACCAGAAAAAGAAATGTGCGTCATACACAGTTAAGTTATGCACCATGGAAAATTTGTTAAGAAATTGGAGTTTTAGTACAGAATTTCCTCAATATGGTTAAGAATGAACAACAGACGGAAAGCTTTGTCCCAAAAATGTATTAATGGTATTACAATAACAAAAAACGACATACTTTTAAAATTCTTTTTTATACCTTCTTGTCCACTTTTGACTATTGTGGCGTCGCTGGATCAACTAGTCATTTTTTTGCAAAAGAACCTAAGATTTTTCTATACGTAGAACGAATTTCAGTTTCGTTACTTTGCCGGTTCGGAAGATATGAATTTTTAAATGCCAGTTGTAAAAAAACGGAAAATTGCTGTTATGCGAGGTTAGTTTTGCAAATACTAAATTTGCCCAAAAAATTGAAGTTTTGGAGCAGAATTTCCTCAATTTAGTATAATAATCTGCTACATAACAGACCTTAAGGAAGGATATGCATCGATAATTTTGCAATCGGCAAAACTTTAATTATGTGTTATTATTATAAATTTTTATATAATCTGTTTTTCTCATTTGAAGTACCTTGTCGTTGTTGGATTTACTTGCAATTTTTTATGCGAAAAACTGGTAATTTGCTTTGTACATGAGGCGAGTTTCTATTTTCTATCTTTAGCTGGTTTCAATAATATGAATTTTCAAACATTAGACTTACTTGAAAACCAAGTGTGTGTCATACACGGCTAAATTATGAAAACGTAATTTGCGAATGAAAATCAAGGCTTTTTAGCAGGAAATGCTCGATTTGAGCTAGGAATCGACTATTAAGCATGTTTTGAGTCAGTTAAAAAAAAGATTTCGCCCAAATACAATTAATTTTCGGAAACTAAGAAATTTAAACAGTGACCGTTTTTCCCAACGAGATATGCAGTTCAAAGATTTAAACAAATTTTTGAGTGATCACGTATATTATATTACGAGGGCACAATTTGCACGTAAAAGCTACAGTAAATCAAAAAAATATCTTGATTTTTATACACATCAGTAAAGAACCACATTTTTACGTTAATCATTAATCGATAATTTTATGTAATATGAATGTTTTAAGTGCCAAAAAAGTGCTACCATTCATGCTCTTGAGGATTTTTCTAGAAAAAGTTGGAAGTTTTTTCTATGTTTGCACTAAATTTTATCGTTGTGTCCCGATATTGAATTTGTCCGATATGTTTTTTGCAGAAAACGCAAATACTTTTTATGCGCTAAGCCAATTTCAGCTGTTGAGTTTCGGAGGTTTGGAATATATGAATTTTTAAACACCAGATGTATTAGAAAAAGGTAATTTTAATTCTAAAATTGCTTTGAATTGCAAAAATTTGCTCAGTTCAGTATAGGAATTTTCTGTATAAAAGACATTTAGAAAGCAAGTGCCTTTATAATTTTGAAAAACGAAAAAAATTAATTATTAATATTTGAAATTTTCATATATTTTTTCTTCTAATTTTAATTGTCTTGCCGATCTGAGATTTAGGTGAACTTGTTTGTGGTGGATGCTGGTAGTTTTCTTTCTAAGTGAGCCGATTTTCAGTTTTCTACCTTCAGCGGTTTGAATGATATGAATTTTTCAACATCAGACTTGCAAGAAAAACAAATGTGTGTCATACGCGGTTAAATAATGAAAAATGTGAATTTTAAAGTTGCTCTCTTTCCTTAACGTTCCCGTTGCGGTTGGAGTGGAATTTTTCAAAAAATCGAGTTCCTCTATTTAAGGGCGGTGCGCATGTCTCATAGAAACAATAAATTGTAAAAATGCGTAAAAACGATGCTACAAGATTTTATGAAGGACGAAAATGAGAAAAAGATTATTTTTCAAAAAATTAAATTCTTTTGAAGAACTTTGACCATCAGTAACAGATGAGCCAGACATTTTTTCTCAGTAAAAGTTCAGCCAGATCGTCGTCGTGTGATTCAAAGAATATCCCAGTTCCCTTTTGATCATGTGCAAACGGGACACTGTATTTTGCTTCATATTCGCTATACGAATGGTGTCTATTGGAGACTTCTGCAAGGACAATTTTTTGGACAAAAGACAACACAAAGCGCCAACTTTAGATGGCAAGTGTGTCACATGAAGGCAGGCCGAAATCGGTTGAGGAGTCCGAAACTGCAGCAAAAAATCGGTGATTATTAAGATTGAAGGCCTGGCAAGGAATATTGGATTTGATTCGAAGGCACTGGGGAGTTGGGAAAAAACGCGGCCAAGCCATCAGAGGGATTGAAGCAGTGCGGCACGTGCGGGGGCTCAAGTTACTTACCGAAGCCAATAACGTTAATTGTATTAGTATTGGGTTCTCACGCTACGCCCCTCATTGGGGTGTCATCATTATCTGGGGAATAAGGGCTTTAGTGCGCTGCCTGCCGATTATTAATCAGCTGAATGGATTTCGGGCTATTAAATGTGTCACGAAGGAATTCGCTTATTGTAGACGGCCGGTGCATCTGCCGACATGCGAAATCCGAACCGGTGGCGCGGTGGAAATGAAGAAAATCGCAATTTCTCAGTCGGGAAATGAAGCGGTCGGAATGCGCCCTATTGCTGCCATAAATCACGAGGGCCATTAGCAGCTCGGTCCGGGATTTTGTCGGTATTTCCAAATGGCATTCCGATTCTTTTTAATAATAAACTGGCGCTGTCGAGGCCCCAAATTGAGAGCCGGGATGTGGGCACAAAAACGAAAGAAAAAAATAACACGCCACCCAATCGATCAATCGCATCCCCATAGTGAATCCACCGCTCTCGAATCAGTTTTAATGGAATCAAAACGGCCGGCGCCCAATTACTTTATGATCGACGAACTTGAGGAAATCGTAAAGTTTCCCAGGCGTCGCGTTCTTTGAAAAACTTTAATGAAAAATCCACTTGCCGAGCTGGCCTGGAATAACACTCCACTCTCTCGATACGCTCAATCGAGTTTCCCCGGCTCCAGTGCCGGCGCCCTCACAGTTTCCCTGCGACAGCTTTGTCCACGTGCACCTGATGCATTCAGGGGCGCCACTGGTGCCAGCAGCAAATTTAGATTGGCTCTTGGCTAAATATTTTCGTTGGAAAGCGGCGGCAGATTAAAGTTTGTGCAGGACTCACGCCGAAAGCTGAGATGGATTTGTTATTGCGACGAGCTTCGTTTCTCGTCGCTTCTGTTTATTCTCTCCTCGGCCCCGACTTTTCATGGGGGGCGAGTCTTCACTGAAGCCTAAATCAGGCGATCCAGCAGGCCACTTTGCTCTATTAGGCCCAACAGTTTCACCCACTGGCTAGATTTGTTCAATTTTTTTTTGGGGCCACTGTATACAGTGCACTTTTCTCTTCAAGTGTTGCAAGTTCCATTCCAGTTTCACTGTTTGTAGGGTTTTGCTGCATTTTTATACACAGTGATGCATTAGCGTTTCTTATTGCCCAGCTTTGCAAACTGACTTTCAATAATTTTTTTCAGGGAAAATAAGCATGCGAGCCAAATGCCCGTTACGCCACTGGATCGAGGATTCTTTTGTCGTTTCGTATTGAAAGTGTCATTTCAGTGGCAGCTCTGCTGGTGGTTTGCTCCAGTGTTAAATAAAAGGGCGAATTTCAGCTTTTAATCGCCTTGCTTTGCAACTGATTTTCAATCATTTTTTCCACCCAAACTAAGAAAGGCCGCCAAAGGCTCGTTACGCCACTGCCTCAAGAGTTCTTTTGGCTCTTCGAGCCTTTACTTCCATGTCAGTGGCGCCTGCTGTGGTGGTTTGCTCTAATGTTATACATAAGGGTGCATTTGAGCTTCTTATCACCTCGCTTGATAAGCTCATTTTAAGAAATTTATTTCTCAACAGCCAAAGATATGAGGTAGGCGTGAGTTACGCCACTGTCTAGAGCATGATTTGCTCTACTCTTGGCAAAATTTGCCCTGCAATCCCTGCCACTGTTGATTTTTCACAAATTTTTACACACCCTGATGCCTCCAATCGTTGCCTCAGTTGCAACCCAATTTTCAATATTTTATTTCTCAAAAACCGCACAAGCTACAACCGGGCTGGTTACTCCCCTGGATAGAGCAGGGTTTCTTCTATGCGATTTTGCCCAAAACAAAATAGTGCACGCCACGAAACAATTACGCCACAGGCCACTTTAGCAAAGCACATTAGTAACAAAATCTTAATCCCCAGCAAGGACAAGCGAGTCCTGCTGCTGCCGATAATATTACACGCCCCTAGAGAATTCGCCTCAATTAAGCCCCTGCATGGGGCGTCAATGGCCGAGGGATTCGTTTTTTGGCCGTCCGAATTCGAGAGCTGACTAAGGCCTTCGACAGTATCGCGCGCCCTCGACAAATGGGCCCAAATGTTCCTCCAGCGATTGGACATTCCGGGCATAATATGCCGTCCAACCTCGGACTATACGGGGTTAATATTGCATTCCAGGCTGGAAGAGCGCGTTTCCAGGCTTGATTTACGACCGGGTTAACTGTCGTCATGCAAATTAACCGGAAATAATCGGGAACAAGTTGGGAAAACAGCGTGACTGGCGAAAAGTGTCAGAAAACAAACATTCCGG
Organism: Dendroctonus valens; assembly: GCA_024550625.1. NCBI lineage: Eukaryota > Metazoa > Arthropoda > Insecta > Coleoptera > Curculionidae > Dendroctonus > Dendroctonus valens. The sequence continues at coordinate 945,422 of JAJTJO010000110.1, forward strand.
AGAAATCTTGGAGGCTGAGTCTGGAATTGGAAAATCCCCAGCGACGATTTTTTGAAAATAAATCCAGACTTTTGCCAGAGATTGCGAAATCCTCTAGGGAGGCTGTGGATGTTTCGCAGCTCACTCACGTTTGCGATACTGATGAAAGCAAATCATAATCTCAGTGGCGGCTCGTTTCCTCTGGAAAATCTGTTGGCTCAATGTACAGGCTTTAGTTTAAAAAATCAGAACTTTCAACGCGCTGAAGCCACGACGGTGAAATTTTGCTCACTTATGGACAAACCCTCGTACTTTCTTGGGGCGCAAAATAGCTAAAATCCAAAAGACAGCTAATTTTTTAAAAAATTCTAAACTTGTCCTGGAAAAGCAATTGTCTCAATGTGCAAGCTTCAGGTGAAAAAATAACAACTTTCAAACCGCATTAATGAAACTGTTGAAATGTTGCGACCTTATAGACAAACCCCCGTATTACGTTTGGCTGGAAAAGCTTTAGAATCCAGATGCTGCTGGATTTTTAAAAACATTTTCAACTTAGTTTGAAAAATCAATCGGCACAAAGTGCAGGCTCAATGGAAAAAATTACTCTGTCCGAACTCTACTAGGTGGAGGCTTTAAATTTGGCCACCCTGTAGCCAAAGCCCGGTGTTATGTTTGGGCAAAAAACTGTTAAGATCAAAATACTGGTTAATATCTGAAAATTTCCTAAAGTTACGTTTGAAAAATCAATTGACCCAATGTGCCGGCTGAAGTATAAACAATCGCAACTTCCAAAGTTCAAAAGGCGAAGGCTTGATATAATGCCACCCTATAGCCAAATCCCTGTACTATGCTTGGACCGAAAACTATTCAAATTGAAAAATTGGTTGATTTTAGAAAAATTTCCAAATTTACTCTCAAAAAAACACCAATTGGCGTAATCTGCAGGCTAACGTTAAAAAATTTGCAACTTCCAAAGCTCAAAAGGGTAGAGGCTTGAAATTTTGCCACCCTGTAGCCAAAAAGCTGGACTATGCTTCCAATGAAAGCTATTAAAATCGAAAAATAGATTGATTTTTTAAAATTTCTTAAAGTTCCTCTGAAAAATCAATTGACCCAAAGAGATGGCTGAGGTAAAAAAGTCGTTCTCTTAAAAAGTCGTAACTTTCAAAGCTCAAAAGGTAAAAGCTTGAAATTTTGCCACCCTGTAGCCAAGTACTTGCACTATCCCTGTGCGAAAAAAATGTTAAAATCGAAAAACTGGTTGATTTTTGAAAAATTCTTAAAGTTGCTCTTAAAAAATCAATTGACCCAATGGACAGGCTTAAGTTTAAAAAATTGCAACTTCCAAGCCTCAAACGATGGAGGCTTGAAATTTTGTCATCCTGTAGCCAAGAACCCGTGCTATGCTTGAACGAAACACGGAAAAAAAAATCAAAGAATCAGTTGATTTTTTAAACATTGATAAAGTTACTCTGAAGATTCAATTGACCCAATGTTCAGGCCCAAGACAAAAAAATCTGCAACTTTCAAATCTCAAAAGGTGGAGGTTTGAAATTTTGCCACCCTATAGCTAGACACCCGTCCTATGTTTGGACCAAAAACTCTTAGAATCAAAAACCTGTTTGATTTTTGCGAAATTTCCATATTGACTCTAGAAAATCAATTGCCCCAATATGCAGGCTATCGAAAAAAAATTACAACTTTCAAATCTCAAAAGGTGGAGGTTTGAAATTTTGCCACCCTATAGCCCAAGACATTTGCTATACCAACACTTAAAACTAGTAAAATCCAAAAACTGGTTGATTTTTGACAAATTATTAAAGTTGCTCTTAAAAAATCAGTTGGAGCAATGGACAGTATAAAGAAAAAAAAATTGCAACTTCCAAGCATTGAAAGGTCAAGGCTCGATATTTTGCCACCCTGTACTATGCTTGCACCCAAAACTATAAAAATAGAAAAGTTAGTTAATTTTCGAAAAATTCCTAAAATTTTTCTGAAAAATCAATTGACCCAAAAAGCAGACCAAAATAAAAAAATTCGTAACTTCCAAAGCTCAAAAGGTGGAGGCTTGAAAATTTACCACCTTGTTGCCAAAGCCCCGTACTATTCCTGCATCCAAAACTATTAAAATCGCGCAATTGGCTGATTTTTGAAAAATTCCTAAACTTACTCCGAAAAACCAATTGACCCAATGTGCAGGCTAAAGTTAAAAAAATCCGCAACTTCCAAACCGCAAACGGTGGAAGTTTGAAATTTTGCCACTGTGTAGCTGAAGACCCGTTCTATGTTGGGACTTAAAACTATTAAAATCCAAGTATCGGCGGATTTTTGAAAAATCCTAAATTTACACTGAAAAATCACTTAAATTAGTTAAAAAAATTAGCAACTTCCAAATTTCAAAAGCTGGAAGCTTGAAATTTAGCCACCCTGAAACCAAAACCCCGTGCTACACTCAGAGGAAATTCCATTAAAATCCAAAACCTCCTTCATTTTTTTTTCTTCAACTTTCACAGCAGAATGAAATGTGAACTTCTCTAACAACTTCTGAAAACCCCCCAGTGGAACGCCACTGAATCCGATTTTTACTTGCGATTCCACCCGCGCCCCACCTGGGGGATATGGGGATGGTCGCCCGTATAAATTTCCTGATTTTCCTGCGGATCGTTTAAACATTTGCAGAAAAAGGGCGGCCGATCCGTCATGGAAAATCAGCGAAACGGCGAGCAAATCAAAGCCGAATAAACCTCGACCTTTGGCCCTTAACACGTCACCTCAATCAGCCGCTCATTACGGTTCGCGGCTGATCGTTCCGCTCATTCTCTAGGCGCGCTCTGTCAGCGCCATTCGCAGCTGGCACGCTCTATCTCCATCTAACGCGTCTCCATGACGACTGGGGGGAACACGGGCGGAGCCTCCGGGAGCGAATCACGGCTGCCACAAAATGATCGCTCAATCGATAATGCGCTGCTCAAAAAGGCCTCAATCTACTGGGTGGCCGAAAACCTTGCGTTTTTTTTTTGGTTTCCAGATGTTTAATCCAGCTGTTTTTTTTACTGTTTCAGGCGAGAAGCCGCACAAGTGCACAGTGTGCGGAAAAGCCTTCAGCCAATCGAGCAACTTGATCACGCACTCCAGAAAACACACGGGGTTCAAACCGTTTGCTTGTGACCTTTGCGGGCGCGCTTTCCAGCGCAAGGTGGACCTGCGCCGACACAAAGAAACTCAGCACACCGAGCTGAGGCCCATTGTCACATAGTGCGAGGTGCACAACGGCCTGGAGGCGCCCAAGCCCCACTTTGGCGCCCGCTATTCGAATGCTTGCTGGCCGAACTAGCCAGGCCTACTTCTACCACTTCGACCGTATATCTGTGATTTGGGCGTTGCCGGACACCCTGTATATAATAGTGTGAGTGCCTGCCGAACGACTGCTAGATAAGCCAAAGAGTGTCGTTTGCCTCGTGTACTGGGTAGCCTGGATGGGGCCGATGTTTTCAAGCCACCCTGTACACTTGAAATCGAGGCATTGACTGCGCCGTGTACAAAAAATGTGAATAAATTATTTTTTCTCTCTCTCTCACTTTCTTACATTCTCTTCTTATCTCTCTCTCTCTCTTGTAACATAATGTACACTAGGACCCATATAGGACACGCCCACATAAGTTAGGCCTATTATTGTATATGTAGACTGGTTTTGTGCAATTATGGATGTGCAATGCGAAAGCCCCCTCCCTCATTTACCACCTAATACATATCACGGTTTGTAGGTAATGTTGCGTTTCACTGATTTCTTAATGGTTCACCCTGTATATGTCTAGGAAATGTACGAGCAACCAAGCAAATGTGTTGAAACTCTGGCAAATAAAGTCATATTCGATAAATGAAACTGTTGTGTAGTTTTCTTCCCTTTGACCATTTAGGGGCGGCCGAGTTAAAAATGCAGGAGCCGAAAGTCGGCAGGATTGCATGTTGGGGCCGCATTTGTCCGCAGGGCCACTTGAGTCAGTCATGTAGCTGTTCGGAACGGATAACTCACAATCTGTGTCCGAATTAAACTTTCAGCAGGTTTTCTCCTGCTGAGTTGTTGGCCAGTCGTTATTTTTCGGCTTGTTTCACCTGATGATCAAGCTTCCAGATGCTTGTGCTTTCAACTTTTTAAAAATTCGCTGCAGCTCAGCTACCACCTGGGAGGACTTGAATTTTTGCCACCCTGTAGATAAGAGCTTGCGCTCTAGTGGTTCAAAGTTTCATCAAAATCCATTGGCTGGTTGATTTAAAAAAAACTGCTAAAGTTGCTCTCGAAAGTTCAAGTGGCGGTGAGCGAGCTCAGTGTCGCAGTTGTACGAGAAGAAAAAATTCACTGGGTTTCAACCTCAAGCGGCAGAGCTGTGAAATTTTGCCACCCAGTAGAAGAACTCCTCTGGTATGATATGTGAAAAATTCATTTCATTTGACCGACGACTTCAACCGCAAAAACATTGCCAACTCCCTTCAGTCGAATTGCTGCAACTCCATGTGCATGCTTCAGTTGAGAAATTTACAACTTCCGAACTTCCGCAGGCAACAACTTGAAAAATTGCCACCCGATGGACAAAGCCAGGTAGTAAATTTACAAAAAATTCACAGAAGTCCATGAGAGACACCAACTAAGAAGAAGTCCTAGCTTCGTGAGTGAAAATCAAGTGTCCCAATGTGCATGCTCCAGTTCAAAAATTCACAACTTCCAAACTTCAACAGCTAGAAACTTGCGATTTTGTCCGGTTTTATCACCGACTTCTGTCTGTGCTCAGAGGAAAAATCAATAAAATCTGATTTTTTTTAAGTCTTAAACTAGCCTCATTGGAAATCCACTCGTAAACTCTGGTAGTCTTAGTTGAAAAAAAATTACAACTTCCAAACCGGAACAACTAAAGACCCAATATTTTGACACCCGGTCCACAAGGTCTCCGGCTATATTCAGACCAACGATCATTAACATCCAAACTCCGGCCGATTTTTGAAAAAATTCCTAAACTTACGTTGGAAGATCAAACGGGTCGATGTGGCGGCTTCAGTTGAAAAAATCAGAACTTCCAAACTTGAACAGTTGGAGACCTGAAATTTTGTCCGTCTGTAGACAAAACCGCGCGCAAAAAGACTGTTCAAATTTAAATGCTGCTTAATTTTAAAAAAAGTCTAATTTCACAATGAGAATTTAACGGATTTAGTGTGCAAGTATCGCTTCAAAAATTCTCAACTTCCAAATTTCTGGAGACAGACTCTTTAAAAATTGTCACCCTGTAGATCGGATCCCGTGCTCTATTGGAGGAAAAAATAATTGAAATCCAGCAAACTTGATTAGTCGAAAAAAATTACTTAATGCTTTTCAGTCAAAAACATGCTTTACTTCAAAAATTCGTAACTTCTAAACCTCTTTAGATAAAGACTTGCAATTTAGCTCCATTTTAGACAAGGCAATGCACTAAACTGGGGCCAAAAACCGATACAGTCTAAAAACTAGCTGATTTTTTTAAGCCTCAAACTTGTCTCGTGGAAAATGCAGGCGTGGTTTTGCCTGAAAAACCACAACTTCCAAACTCTCAAAGCTAGAATCGTAAAATTTCTTCGCCCTGTACACAAGCCTTGGTGTTAGACTCACACTGAAGTTCATCAGTATCCAAATACTGGTTGGTCTTTTTCAACATTCTTAAACCAACTTTGGAAAATGAACTGTCTCAATGTGTAGGCTTCAATTAAAAAATTCAGAACTTCCAAACTTCCACGTCTGCCAAACTGGAAACTTGCCACCCAGTACATGAATAGTGCCCCTGATTATTTTGAAAGTTAAAATGCCTAAAATCCAAAAACTAATTGATTTTTTGAAAAATTCCTAAACTTCAAAGCTACAAAATCTGCTCAGACTTGCAGCGTTCTCAGGGTCGCAGTTCTATGTGAACTGTTTTGAATCCGCAAACGGCAGAGCCTTGAAATTGGGCCACCCTGTACACAAACGCCTCTACTTTAATGAGTCGGAAACTGGTTGCATTTCATCAGCAACTTCAATATAAAAAAAATTTCAATTCTTTTCAATCAAAATCAAGCGACACCATGTGCATGCTTCAGCTGAAAAAATCACAACTTCCAAACTTCTACAGGCAGTAACTTCAAAATTTGCCATCACAATTTGGGAAAAAATCTATGGAAATTCTAGACAAACTTCAACTAAAAAGCAAAATTCTTCGCTCTCTGCAGTGAAAATCAAGTGCCACAATGTGCAAGCTTCAGTTCAAATTATTTACAACTCCTAAACTCCATCAGCTAAACACTTGATTTTTTTTTTTGGTTTTGTGGCCGGCTTCTGTCTATGCTCATAGGAAAAATCAGTAAAATCTGAGAACCAACTGATTTTTTTTAATCAAAAACTTGTCACTTAAAAAATTAACTCGCGCAAACTGGAGGTTTAAGTTGGAAAAAATTGCAACTTCCAAACTCCAAGTGTTAAAAATCCAACATTTGGACACCCTCTTCACAAGGTTTCAGGCTAGATTCGGACCAACGCTCTTTGACATCCAAACACTGGTTGATTTTTTTTTAATTCCTGAAGTTGCGCTGGAATATCAATCGGGTCAGGGTGAAGGCTTCAGTTGAAAAAATCATAACTTCCAAACTTCAACAGTTGGAGACCTGAAATTTTGTTCATCTATAGAGAAAATCTCGCGCTTTGGTCCAAAGAAAAAAATATAATTGAACTGCTTCCAATTTTTTGCCTAGAGGAATTAGAATATGCATGCTTTACTTCAAAAATTCGTAACTTCTAAAGCGCAACAGCAAAAACTCTTTAGACTTTTGGGCAATTTTTCTCTGTTTTAGAACACACCGTACTATGATGGGGAAAAATCAATACAGTCTGAGAACAAGCTGATTGTTTTTTTAATCTCACACTTCTCCCTTGGAAAATCCAGTACAGCAATCTGGACCGGGCTAAAAAAATCGCAACTTCCAAACTCCAAAAGCTAGAAACTTCACATTTGGACACCCTGTACATAATCTTTTGTGCTTTATTCACAATAAAAATCATTGATATCTGAAGACCTTATTGCTTGAAGGCTGATTTTTTAAAAATATTGACCCCTGAGTGAGTCAATAAGGAAGTTTCAGATAAACAAATTGCAACTTCTAAAAGGTAACATCCAGCTACTTCAAAATTTGCCAGCTCACGGGAAAACTACTGCACTACGATGCGCTCAAAGATCATTAAAATGGACATTAGGGTTGATTTTTGAGAAATTTCTAAACCTACTCTTGAAAATTATGTGACTCAACGTGTAAGCTTCAGTTCAAAAATTCAGAACTTCCAAACTTCCACATCTACGAAATTCAGAACTTGCCACCAGTTATATAAATCCCTTCTCTATACTGGAACTGAATATCACTAAAGCCGAAATGGTAATTGATTTTTCAAAAATTCCCAAACTTGTCCTTGTAAGTCACAAAATAATCTCAGGCTCGCAGCGGGCTCAGTGCCGCATTTGTACGACAATAAAAATTCACTGATATCAAACCTCAAGCGGTAGAGGTTTGAAATTTGGACACCCTGTAGAGGAAGGCCTATACTATACTGAGCGAAAATTTAGTTGAATCCCACCAGCAACTTCAATCCAAAAAATATGGTCAACTCCTTTCAGTCAAAATCAACCGGCATCATGTGCATGGTTCAGTTCAAAAATGTCCTACTTCTAAACTTCAACAGCTACAGACTTGCATTTTTCCTCAGATTTAAGGCCCACTTCTGACTATGCCCAGAGGGAAAATCACTGAAATCTGGGAGTTAACTGTTTTTTTTTAATCTTAAATTGGTCTTTAGAAAATCCAGTGGAATCCAGCAATCTGGAAGTCACAAGTTCCAAACTCCAGGAGCTGACGACCCAAAGTTTTAACACCCTGTATACAAAATATTCAGGCCAACGATCATTAAGGCTCAAATACTGGTACATTTTTAAAAAAATTCCGAAACTCACTCTGGAAGATCAATTGGGTCAATGTGGAGGGTTTAGTTCAAAAAATCATAACTTAGAACCGTCCACAGCTGGAGACCTGAAATTTAGTCCATCTACAGAACAAACCACGTGCTCTACTTCAGAAAAAAGATTATGGAAAGCCGATGCTGCTTGATTTTTTTTTAAATTCTAAATTGATTCTGCAAAATCAACAGATTCAATGTGCAAGAATCACTTCAAAGCGTATCAACTTCCAAATTTCTGGAGACAGACACTTCAATAGTTGCCACCCTGTAGATCCAAAACCGTGTTACATTGGAGGAGAAATCAGTTGAAATTTAAGCCACCAGATCAGTCAGAAAAAAAACTGATTTTGCTTCAGTCAGAAACAACTCTCAGAAAACGCATACTTTGCTTCTAGACTTCGTAACTTCTAAACCTCAACAGCTAAAGACTCCCAATTTTGCTCCGTTTTAGACAAGACACTGTGCCAAACTCCCGGAAAAAATAACTGAAGTCTAGGCACCAGCTGATTTTTTTTAATCTGAAACTTGTCTCTTGGAAAACGCAGGAACGCAATCTGGTCTTGGTTTAAAAAATCACAAGTTTCTACAACCCCAACAAATTGCTTATATTTGGACACCCTGTACAAAAGCCCCTGTGCCATATTTTCGATAAAGTTGATGAATATTTGGAAGCTGGTTGATTTTTCAAAAAATTTCACGCTTTCTCAAAACGAGCAATTCAGTTAATTTGGAAACTTCAGTTCAAAAAATCGTAACATCCAAAAGGCAACTCCCGACTACTCCAAAATTTGCAGACTTACAAAAGAACTACTGTGACATGATTAGGCAAAATTCAGGAGTTGGTTGAATTTTTGAAACTTACTCTGGACAAAGGAGCGACTCGATGTGTAGGCAACAGTTCAAAAATTCAGAACTTCCAAACTTCCACATCTACGAAATTGAGAAGTTGGAAGCCAGCAGAAAAATCCTCCGTCTATACTGAAACCGAAAATTACTAAAATCGAGCAAGGAGTTGATGTTTAAAAATGTTTCAAACTTACTCTTAAAAGTTATGAAATCAGCTCAGGTTCCAAACCGCGGCGAACCTACAGGCTGAAGTTCGAAAATTCACCACAAGTAAACCCCAGCAGCTACAAACTTGAGTTTTCGTCCCCTTTTAGAGAATACCGCGTTCTTATACTGGAAGAGAAACTCAACCAAATCCCAGTCCGAGTTGATTTTTGAAAAATTCCCAAACCTACTCTGGAAAATCGAGCACCACAAAATGTAAGCCCCAGTTGAAAAATTCATAACTGCCAAACCCCTGAAGCTACAAAGCAGAAATTTTGCTCAATTGCAGCCATCGCCCAGTAGTTTATTCGCAGAAAAACTTCCTCAATTCCTGCAGCTGCTTGACTTTTTTTCGAACCGCAAACCGAAGCAAAACTGCAACAAGTAAAGGGTCGACTGTTCCTGCCAAGTGAGTGACAAGCTGTGAGCCGATTGAACCGGTCCATAGGGACCAGTTGGCAACATCTAATCTGTAATCCAGGGATTACACCGGCTTCTTAATTTCCGAGCCGGTGTTAAGACGGGCCCGGGGTATTAAGATTAAACTGATCGAATTATGTAAAGCGCGAACCCGCTTTGTCATGTCGCCGAAGTAATTCCATACTCCCCGAGAGACTGCCAGGAGCGATCCAGTTTCCCTGGAAGCGTCGCTGAAAGCTCCGAAATCAGGAACGAGATCAGACAGGCGAAACGTACAAGTGAAACAACAGGGAACGTCTTAACGGGATTTGCCAAAACGAGGCCGAGTCCAATTGTCCGACGTTTTCAGTTTTTTTTCCGGGACCTTCCGGTCCATAAATTTCCCGGAAGCTCGTTAAAAATCCAGCAGCAATTCCGCCAGCAAATGGTAAATTTCGTTCGGGCAAAAATCTCTCCAGCCAGCTGAGCATACGATTTTCAATCCGCCCGCTTTTAAAATCAAGTTGCTCAATCAAGAGTCCTGCTTTATATTCCTGCGGCGTCCCGGTGCCCCGTTGTAAATAAAGATATAGCCCTACGTGCATCGCCCTCCCACCTCCATTGTCTTGCTGCTCAGGTTTTCATTAAGATCTCTTCTTTTCACCGGCAGGAAATTGTGATTTCCTGCTTTTTCACTGCGATTAACATGCAGTTTCTTCTAGTCGTTTGGTGCCGACAGGTCTGATCATATGCATGAAGGTTCTTGCTAAAAAAAATCCCCAATGCTAAATGACTTGAGGTAGAGGCCTGAAAAATTGTCACCTTCTAGGCAAAACCCCACGTTACATTCTTGGAGAAAGTCATTAAAATCCAGCTCTTTATTGAATGGTTAAAAAAATGGTAAACTTTCGATGAAAATTTAAAATAAGCTCAGACTGCAGGTCCGTGTTAAAAAAATCACAACTCCCAAACCACTAGAGATAGATACTCTCGGATTCGTCCTGTAGTAGACAACACCCTGTGTTATCTTCAGACCGAAAACCATTAAAATCGATTGAATGGAGAAGTTTTTTAAAAAATTATAAACTGAGCATAAAAAATTTGAAAAACTCTCAATCTGCAGGTCTTGGTAAAAAAATCCCCACTTCCAAACCAATGGCGAAAAACAATTAAAAGTGGGCCCGACTTGAGCCACACTGTACTATATTCTGACCGAAAATATTTGAAATCCTGCGAACGCTTGAGTTTTAAAAAAATCCTAAACTCTCTGGGAGACATCAAAATAATACCGCAATCTGCAAGGCCCTCGTTAAAAAAATCACAACTTCCAAACGACTAGCGATGAAAAAATTCAACTATGGCCAGATTCTAGACAACACACTGTACAACGTTCAGATGGAAAAGAAAGGGCATCAAGCAAAAGATTGAGTTTCTAAAAAATGTTTAATTTTATGTGAAAAATGGAAGCAACAGACATCCACAGGTCCTGGTAAAAAGAACTCGCAACTCCCAAACCTCTACAAACAGAGCCTGGGAGTTTCACCCAGTTATAACCAATACTTTGCGCAATTTTTGCTCTAAAAATCATTGAAATCCCAAAAGTAGTTAATTAAAAAAGTCTAGATGTTCACTTCCATTCATTCAAAATTCAAAAACCCCTGATTTTATATTTGGGAAATTTTCAAAAATCACCAGGACCACGGCCTAACATAGTCGGAGGCCTTGGCAATCTCCATGCAAAATTTCAAGTCCCTATCCATGGAGACTTGAGGTTGGGGAATTTTCCAAACTACCCTTGTTCGCATCGGTAAAGTCACATGATTAGTTGTGCTCCAATTTTCGGACACCCTGTACATATTTCCCCACTGACTTTAATGACCAGCTGTCCCCAAAGTGACACTGGCGGCCTTTTTCCAAAAAAAATCCAAATTGGGGGGATAAACCAAGAAAGAAAATGCAAACAGTCCTATCGAAAACCGGGATCGAAGTTCGTTATCCCTGCACTGTTCATCTGCTGCTCAATGGGGAAAATTTCGAGTGCGACTACAAGTCCGACCACACGGGCCTGGATCTGCTCAAGTTCGTCTGTTCCATCCAGAAGATTCCAGACTACAGTCTTTGGGGCCTCAAATACATGGACTGCAAAAGTATGGACGAGCAGCGCTACTGGTTGGACTTGGACAAGCTGATCCGGAGCCAGATGAAGCAAATCAGCCCCATTCGGTTCTACTTCCGAGCCAAGGTGTATCCTCCTGAGCCGTATAAAGTGCAGGATCCATCCATTCGACATCTGCTGTTCCAGCAGCTGCGACTGGATTTATTGGGAGGGCGGCTCTTTTGCGAGGTGAACGAAGCTGCCATGTTGGTTGCTTTGGTGTTGCAGCATGTTCACGGCAACTTTATCCAGACAAGCGCCTGGATCTACATCATGTACATGAAGAGCAATGTGCTGCGCAAAGAGCGCTGCTCCTGCCAGTTTTACTCCGCCGTCCAAAAGAGAGCCCTGGACATCTACCAAAGACTCCTCCCCGGCCTGCAGCGGCTGGAGATTGAGGACATGTTCCTCCGCTTGGCCTCCAAGCTGGACTCCTATGGGGTGGAGCCGTTTCTGGTGCGCAACATCGACAAACAGGAGCTGCTCCTCTGCATCAATTTCCACGGGTTGCGCGCCTATGGCAAGAACAAGACGATTTTCCTGCTGCGTTGGCCGCAAGTGAGCAAAATCACCCATGAGGGCAAAGGCCTCTTCGTCCACTTTACTCAAGGAGGAGTTAAGGTGCTGGAGTGCATCAGCTTTTCCGAGTGCGCCTATATATGGAACATCGCCACCGACCACCACGTGTACTTTACTTCTCCCAGGTACGTTTCCTCAGCAGCAGGAGAGGAAGAATCGCTGCTTCCGCAGGATGGTCTTTCGGACCTTTCAAGCTTCTTCGGCTCGTGTCTGACCGAGTACAAGTGCGCCCGATTTGAGCACGAAATGCTGGAGGAGCAGCTGCAGGTCTCCTGCAGCCTGCTGCGTTTGATTGATTTCAATTCTTGGCGGTCGCAGCTGTCGGTCATCTACGCAGTAGTTATTCTGTATATCATGGGCACCCATACCTGCTTGTTTGAGGAACTTCCTCTATTTGAGGGCTTGAAAAATTGGGTGCTCAATTTCATGTCCCGGCTTGTTTTTAATAAAGTGCTGCCGTTCTGAAAATCTTCATCTTGAAGTGACTGGAATGAGTGGAGCACGAGCTCGAGATTTTTGGTTTGAATGTAGTAGAGGGTGTTTCACTTGACACCTCCGTAACACCCAAAAATCGTCGCTAAATGACCCCATTTTCACACAGATGGATTTTTTGGAGGAAATTAGTTGCAATTGAGGCCAATGGATGAGAAATTGGGTTTTCGTTTTCGGCCCATTTTTACGAAATTTTGGGGCAAAATCGAAAAATCTCCCAAACTCGTTTATTGTTCGCTTTAGGAGAAAAGTGAATACGAAGTTTTCAGTGACGTTTTATCTCCTCTATTGAGTGTCGTGCTCAGAATTTTTCCATCGCTTTTAGTTTTGGAGATTTTGGAATTTTTTTAAAACCAACTTTCAAGGATTTTCCCGAAAATCAATCATCGGATGTTTTGGCAGAAATTGCCGGTGGGTAGCTTTTGAGCGTGCGGACATTTTAGGAAGAGCAAGATTTTTCGCTAGAAGGCTTCGTTTCTGATAAAAAAAAATAAAATGGAAAAATCGCCCAGAATCCACAAGTCTTAGTCAGAGATCAAAGTCACCTTCAAACTTTAAAAATTCACAGCAACCTTGCCCTAAGACCGAGAGGCTGGAAATTTTGGCAGCTGATACACAACACCCTGTAGTATTTTCAGACCAAATTTCAGTGAATTCTAACGGTTGCTTGATTTTTTGCAAATTTTTAAACTTGAAACTCGCCGGCAAATGTACAACAGATCCCACTTTTCGTGACATTCCACTGCTTAAAACCCGATATTTGGGAACCAGTGGTCAGACAGTATGCGACCAAGTGGGCATTTTTTTCCCAAATTGATCAAGCAATTTGGCAAAAACGGAAAAAAAATTGTGTCTGTGGCGGTAAGGAACGAATCCATAGTCAAATTCGCCAAAAATCGGCCACTAGAAGCGAGCGAGGGCCGTTTTGGCGTTAACATAATTCCCGATGGTCAATCATTCCGGCAAAAGCGGCGAGAAGAAAATCGACGCAAAAGCGAAAAAAGATTTAATAACTGAAGCCGGGGAAAATCGTCCATCATTTGACCGCCGCCGCCCAGATAAAAAAACGTTCGTTGTAACTGTAGCGAAATTCAATTTGTGACCGAGCAGAGCCGGACTGGGTGTCCACTAGCCCTTTGGTGTCCCAGGGCCACTACTAAGGAGGGAATGAAACTTTCTGGATTTAATTTGCTAACGAGCAGCCACAGGTGGGGCGCCTGCAGCCGCCCCTGTGGCTGCAGATTGACCGCTGGAGATGAAGTGGCTGATTGAACTTCCCGGAGGAATTGAGCTTCAGCGGCAGCTGATTTCCAAATCCGGCCAACAAATTGGCGCGCTCAAAAGAATCTATCAAAGCTTTGGGAATTGGCTGCTGGCAGTTCCCGGCCGGAAGAAGTCACGAACACCCAACAGTTCCGGTAACTTGATTCCGGACAGGCAAACGAGGCAAACACCCCTCCGATCCGAAACAATTGAATCGGGGGCCTCCCCCCTGGAAAGTTCCGGGATGCTAAACAGTTGTCACCGAGATGGGAAATAAAGGATCTATTTTCGTTCTCCTGGGGGGCGGAGCCAGGCGCTCCCCCATCAATTCCGGACTTTGAATCGCCGCCCCACCGCACTATCCCCCCACATCGGGTGCTGTTGGGGCGGCTCGCCTTCTCGCCGTACGTGAGCCTATTGTCAAATAAATAAATAAAATTTGGATAATGTTACATTTTGAAATAATAGGGTTTGCATAATGCGCGCTCAGTTGCCGTCTGTCGTTTTAGCCCGGTCCGTGATCGGGATCCCCAAACACTGGGGGGTCGGCCTGATCTTTCCGGCCCCAAGCTGCCTCCCCATCTCTTTGTTCGATATCAACCGTTTGCCGTGCATTGTGAAGTTAAATTTAGTCCCCCCAGTACTTTCGATCTTCCTCAACACAGAAGGCGCCCAATGAGGCCTACTGTGTTCTCATACATATGAAGATATGAAGAGACCAACGTGCAACATCAATATTAAACACCCAGCAACGTTATTATTGGTTCCAATATTCTGGTGTTGTTGGGGCGGTGTTATAGGCTACTCCTTTCACATATCCCCATAAAAAAAATCCGGAGGAGTCAAATCTGGTGATCGCGGAGGCCGGAGGAAATTATGCTGGCGCTCCATCCATTTAATATCTTCTAATAACATTGGAAGCATTTCCCCATTCAAATGTCTTTTGGGCCCGTTTTCGAACAACATGCTTAGCCGTGAGTGAGTGAGTTAAACTCAATAGTTTCCCAGCCCGGTAAGGCACTAAAAACAATTGAATAAAACGGTGTTGGGCCAACGGGCAATTTTATTAGGGCTCGGCCCGATCAATCCATTTTAAATATTCAAAAGTGCGCGCTTTCACATGTCACATAACTCATCGTAAATGAGTTTCGAGGACGGCATCGTCGAAAAGCCATATTAAGATCTGCCTCGGCTACACTTAGAGTAATGCGATATGAAATGGCAATTTTCTAACTCGATCAAATGGCTCCTTTAAAGGGAAACACTTTATGGCGAGGGAACGGCGCCCCTGAAAGAACGCCATAAATTCACCGCACTGGATGATTATGTCGAGAAAACTGAGTCAAAGTCGGTAATCGACTGGATTCTGATTGGTAACCGAATTTCTCTAGTTCGATGTGAAAGCTCAATTAAAACAGTCAGCAAAAATGCTTTGAAAACCTGCTTGAGGATCTGCAAGCGAGAAAAAATGGTGGAAGTGAGTTTTTCTTGAAACGTTTCGGTTGCTGTAGCTGCATGCATTAGCAGGCGCGATATTTTTGGGCATGGAGTTTGATCAACATCAAGCCACGATCAGCGCCAGGCTGTACAGTCGGCGGCGTTCTTGCGCCTGGAGATATGGACTCTTTGAATTTTTGTCTCTAACATTTTAGCTAGTGGAAATTTCGTAAAACTTTTAATAGAAAAAATCCTCTTTTTCAAATTCTCCATCTAAAAAGTTCTTATGGTTTAATGGATATTTTCAACCGTTTCAGAGATACGGCCTTTTAAACTGCGACAATTGCTCGAATTTGCACATTTTGGCTTCTAACTTTTTAAAGGTTAGGAATTTTTGAATAAATCTAAATAAGAAAAGACGGCCTTGGAGACGCTCTATCGAAATTGTCATAACAACTAAAAATGTATTCCTAGCGGTTTCTGAGAAATAGTCAATGTTTAGATATTTTTACTCCTATCTCTTTAGAGGTTAGGAATTCGGCATAAAATCCATATGATAAAATTTAGCCTGTGAGACACCCTATCGAAAAGGTCCTTATGGTTGAATGAATATTTTCAACTGTTTCAGAGATACGGCCTTTTAAACTGCGACAATAGCTGAAATTTGCACATTTTGGCTTCTAACTTTTTAAAGGTTAGGAATTCTTGATTAAAGCTAAATAAAAAAAGACAGCCTTAAAGACACTCTAACGGAATTGACATAACAACTAAAAATGAATTTCTAACGGTTCCTGAAATATAGTCAATGTTTAGATATTTTTGCTCCTATCTCTTTAGAGGTTACGAATTCGGCATAAAATTCAAATGATAAAATTTAGCCTGTGAGGAACCCTATCGAAAAGGTTCTTACGGTTGAATGGATATTTGCAACTGTTTCGGAGATATGGCCTTTTAAACAGTGATAATAGCTGAAATTTGCACATTTTGGCTTCTAACTTTTTAAAGGTTAGGAATTCCTGATTAAATCTAAACAAGAAAAGACAGTCTTCGAGACGCTCTATCGAAATGGTCATAACAACTAAAAATGTGTTCCTAACGGTTTCTGAGATATAGTCAATGTTTAGATATTTTTACTCCTATCTCTTTAGAGGTTAGGAATTCGGCATAAAATCCACATGATAAAATTTAGCCTGTGAGACACTCTATCGAAAACATTCTTACGGTTGAATGCATATTTGCGACTGTTTCAGAGATACGGCCTTTTAAACTGCGACAATAGCTGAAATTTGCATATTTTGGTTTATAACTTTTTAAAGGTTAGGAATTCCTGATTAAATCTAAATACTGAAAGATAGCCTTAGAGACGCTCTATCAAAATTATTATAACGACTAACAATGTATTTCCTACTGGTCTTGAGTTATAGTCAATGTTTGGATATTTTTGCTTCTCTCTCTTTACAGGTTAGGAATTAAGCATTAAATTAAAATTACAAAAGTTAGCCTGTGAGGAGCTCTATTGAAAAGGTCCTAATGTTTCAATGCATATTTTCAACTTTTTCGGAGGTATGGCCTTTTAAACAGTGAAAATAGCTGAAATTTGCACATTTTCGCTGCTAACTTTTTAAAGGTTAAGAATTTCTAATTAAATCTAAATAGGAAAATACAGCCTTAGAGACGTTCTATGGAAATTGTTATGACGACTATCAGTGTATTTGTAACTGTTTTTGAGTTATAGTCAATAGTTGAAAAGTTTTGCTTCTATCTCTTTACAGGTTAGAAATTCAGCATTAAATTAAAATGATAAAAGTTAGCCTCTGAGGCGCTTTATGGAAAAGGTCCTAATGTTTCAATTGATATTTTCAATTTTTTCGAAGGTATCGCCTTTTAAACTGCGACAATAGCTGAAATTTGCACATTTTGGCTTCTAACTTTTTAAAGGTTAGGAATTCCTTATTAAATCTAAGCAAGAAAAGACAGTCTTCGAGACGCTCTATCGAAATTGTCATAGCAACGAAAAATGTATTCCTAACGGTTTCCGAGATATAGCCAATATTTAGATATTTTTACTCCTATCTCTTTAGAGGTTAGGAATTCGGCATAAAATCCACATGATAAAATTTATCCTGTGAGACACTCTATCGAAAAGATTCTTACGGTTGAATGGATATTTGCAACTGTTTCAGAGATACGACCTTTTAAACTGCGACAATAACTGAAATATGCGCATTTTGGCTTCTAACTTTTTAAAGGTTAGGAATTCCTAATTAAATCTAAATACGAAAATACAGCCTTAGAGACGTTCTATGGAAATTGTTATGACGACTATCAGTGTATTTGTAACTGTTTTTGAGTTATAGTCAATGTTTGGATACTTTTGCTTCTATCCCTTTACAGGTTAGGAACTCAGCATTAAATTAAAATAATAAAAGTTAGCCTGTGAGGCGCTCTATTAAAAAGGTCCTAATGTTTCAATGGATATTCTCAACTTGTTCAGAGATATGGCCTTTTAAACTGCGACAATAGCTGAAATTTGCACATTTTGGCTTCTAACTTTTTAAAGGTTAGGAATTCCTGATTAAATATAGATACGAAAAGACAGCCTTAAATGCGCTCTATCGAAATTGTCATAACAACTAAAAATGTATTTCTAACGATTTCTGAGATATAGGCAATGTTAAGATATTTTTACTCCTATCTCTTTAGAGGTTAGGAATTCGGCATAAAATCCACACGATAAAATTTAGCCTATGAGACACTCTATCGAAAAGGATCTTACTGTTGAATGGATATTTGCAACTGTTTCGGAGATATGGCCTTTTAAGCAGTGATAATAGCTGAAATTTGCACATTTTCGCTGCTAACTTTTTAAAGGTTAGGAATTCCTGATTAAATCTTAATACGAAAAGACAGCCCTGGTGACGCCCTATCGAAATTGTTATAACAACTAAAACTGTATTTCTACCGGTTTCTGAGATATAGTCAATGTTTAGATATTTTTGCTCCTATCTCTTTAGAGGTTAGGAATTCGGCATAAACTCCACATGATAAAATTTAGCCTGTGACACACTCTATCGAAAAAGTTCTTATGGTTGAACGGATATTTGCAACTGTTTCAGAGATACGGCCTTTTAAACTGCGACAATAGCTGAAATTTGCATATTTTGGCTTCTAACTTTTTAAAGGTTAGGAATTCCTGATTAAATTTAAATACCAAAAGACAGCCTTAGGAACGCTCTATCAAAATTATTATAACGACTAACAATGTGTTTCCGACTGGTTTTGAGTTATAGTCAATGTTTGGATATTTTTGCTTCTATCTCTTTACAGGTTAGGAATTCAGCATTAAATTAAAATGATGAAAGTTAGCCTGTGAGGCACTCTATTGAAAAGATTTAATGTTTCAATAGACATTTTCAACTTTTTCGGAGATACGGCCTTTTAAACTGCGACAATTGCTCGAATTTGCACATTTTGACTTCTAACTTTTTAAAGGTTAGGAATTTTTGAATAAGTCTAAATACGAAAAGAGAGCCTTAGAAGCGTTCTATCAAAACTGTTATAACGACTAACAATGTATTTCTGACTGGTTTTGAGTTATAGTCAATGTTTGGATATTTTTGCTTCTATCTCTTTACAGGTTAGGAATTCATCATTAAATTGAAATGATGAAAGTTAGCCTGTGAGGCGCTCTATTGAAAAGGTCTAAATGTTTCAATGGATATTTTAAACTTTTTCGGAGAGCTGGCCTTTTAAACTGTGACAATAGCTGAAACTTGCACAGTTGGAGTTTCAAAAGTGAGGTTAAATGTGTTGAATGTAAGCCATTAATTGGGAAAATCACGAATTTTCTTCAGTTTCGTTATTAATTTGCCTCAATTGTGCATTTTTTGGCGTTAACTGTGAGCGTTAAAGTGTGTTATTTTAGTGGTGGTAAACGTCCGTCTCGCTCGGTGGACAAGCAATAGAAAAAGAGCGACCATTATTGCGTCACTGCCAAAAAGCTTGGGCCAGCCTATAACCATCACTGGACTTGACATAGAGCCTCAAACTCACATTTTTGACCTCACCCGATTCTATCCGCGCCGACTTGAACAAACGCTGTCCACTAATCAGGCAGGTGCTTCGGCCAGCAAAAGGCCCCTCTAAATGGGCCCCCAAGTCGCTGAGCGCCGATCGCCCCAAACAGTGAAAGAATTTCCCCCGGGGGGCCATTTTTATCGAGTAATCGGCACGATTCCAATGGATCCATCAATATGTATAGCATCTTAACTCCAATGAGGGCCCTTTATCAGCCCCTCGATTTTTGACCCCATCCAGGGCTGGCGCTCTTCTAATCGAATTCGATTCGTTACCCTTTTTCCGTGGGGGGAAAAGCGCCTCTACTTTCTTCTGCTGGTATGTGCGAAAATCCTCAAAGGATTTTCGCACCCGAGAAGAGAACAGCTGGATGGACGGGGGATTAACTTTTACGAGTGCCATATCCAGGGTGTGCCGTCGAAAAATTAAAATTTTAATTATTCCAACCTGTCTGTATGACCATAACCCTAAAACGGTGCCGGCGCATATAAAGCAGCACGATTTCTTCTAATTTGTTTCGGTCGTTTGGTCGGGGCCTAATTGGGCGGCCGGGCGGCTGGGCGGCAAACGTGCATGATTTCGCCGCCCTCCTTCGCAACACGATTAATTCTTTACTAGGTTTTTAGCTAGGGCGCGTAAAACTTTACGGGAATCGCCTAGAGTTCCATTAAAATTTGAATTTACATGCAAGTGGCTGCCGGTTTATGTCCGCCGCTTGCGAAACAATACCCGCCAGGGCTTTTGATTAAAATTACGCCGATGCAATGCGATGCGCGCATAAAAACAGCTGAAATATAACTAACTCACCTCCACTAACCTTAAAATGCTACGTTTAGAGCCTCTAAAAGATGACTTGTTCTGCTTCCCAGAGCGAGAATTTTTGCTAGAGGGCAGGATTTTTGCACATTTTTCCACTTTTCTTACTGTTCTTGAGACACCGTCAATGTTTGGGGATTTTTGCTTCTATCTCTTTATAGGTTAGAAACTTGTCATAAAATCCAAATGGGAAAAGTGTCCTTCTGGGACCTTCTATCGAAAAGGTCGTACGCAGTGACTGGATATATCGAACGGTTTTCCGAATATAGTCAAAAGTTTGACTTTTTTGCTTCTGCCTCTTTAGAGGTTAGGAATTCTTTATAGAATGAGTCATGGCTCGCTTATGTTCAAAATGGTCACTTTTGTTCAAAACTTTTCCAGATTTTGGCTCATAATTTGATAACGGCTTCAGCTATTGAGCCGAATTTTTCACTGGTGAATAGAGCATAAAATTACGGTTTTTACGTTGTAAACAAATGACTGAAAATTTTTGGCAGTTTTCAATGCAAAGCAAAAAAACTTCCAAATTAGTCACTTTTTTCAAAATCGAACCTAGATTTTGGCCCATATTTCAAAAGGTGGTTGAGCTGCAGAGAGCACGTTTCCTCTGCTGGAAACATCATTAAATTACGCGTCTTTCTATGTAAAAAAGTTATTTATAAATCTGCACGGTTTTTATACATAACAGCGAAGTTCCAGATTGATCACTTTTGTGCAAATCGTCCCCGGTTTTTGGCTCATATTTTCAGAATTAATTGTGCTAGAAATCCCTCTTTTTCACTACTGAATAGAGGATAAAAGTGCGCTTTTTACGTTGAAAACAACTAAAGCTGAAACTCGAAATTGTGGACAGTTTTCAATGAAAAGCGAAAATTTTCTAGATTAGTCATTTTTTTGAAATTTGAGCCGAGCTTGGGGCTCGTATTTTTAAAACTAGTTGTTCTGGAAAGATCACGTTGCCACCACTGGAAAGGCCATTCAAATGCGCGTGTTTTCGTATTAAAAAAATATTATTAAAAATGTGTTCGGCTTTCACAGAAAACGACTAAGTTCCAAAATTGTCACTTGGTGTCAAATCGGGCCCAGCTTTTGGCTCATATGTTGAGAAGCGATTGAGCTGCAGAACCTCCGTTATCCCCACTTGATGGAGCAGAAAAACCGGCATTTTTTTCACCTACAGCATGCATATAAAAAGTTTATATTTTTACGCAAAATTTCAAGTTTTGCTTGAAAATCAGTTTTTTTAAATTTTGCCTAGTTTTTGGCTGATATTTTCACAATCCCTTGAACTGTAGAACTGACTTTTTCCCTACTAAATAGACCAGAAAAGTGGTTTTCGTACCTTGCAAACAAATAATTGGAAAAATGCTGGCAGCTTCCAATACAGAGCGAAAAAGTTCCAGATTAGTCGATTTTCTGAAAATCGACCGAAGATTTTTACTTAGTATTTTAAGAAACGGTTGATCTACACAGAGATCGTTGCCTCTAGTGGAAAGAGCACTGAAATGCGGATTGTCCTTTATTAAAAAATATTTCAAAATGTGTCCAGTCTTATACTACACCACCATGTTCCAGATGGGTTGTGTTTTTCCAAAATTTTACATGATTTTTAGCTCGTATTTTCAAAAATAATCAAATCCGAGAGCCCACTCTTTTACTACTGGATCGAGCATGGAAATACTCATTTTGCACAAAAAAAAATCGGTATAAAAAATCAGGAGTTTTTCCATCTGTCATACAAAACTATAAAGTTCCAAAATGGTCGGTTCTGTTCAAATCGTGTCCAGTTTATGGCTTATATTTTGATAACCGCTTAAGCTGTAGATCCAGCTTTTCCACCACTGAAAAGAGCATAAAAGTGCGCTTTTTACGTTGTGCACAGATTGGTAATTGGCAAACAGGTTGGTAATTTCCAATACAAACCAAAAAAGTTCTAGATAAGTCACTTTTTTTCAAAATCGACCGTAGATTTTAGCTCGTGTTTTAATAACTGGTTGAGCTGCAGAGAGCACGGTGCCTCTACTGGAAAGGTGATTAAAATGCGCATTTTCCCATGTAAAAAAAATATTAAAAAGTGTGTATGGTTTTCATGCACAACGACGAAGTTCTAAAATACTCACTAGTTTCCAAATCGCGTCCAGTTTGTGGCTCATATTATAAAAAGCGGGTGAGATGCAGAGCCTCCGTTATTCCCACTTGATAGAGACGAAAAATACGCATTTTTTTCATGTAAAACATGCATCTTAAATTGTTTCTGGTTTTCACACAAATCGCACAAATTTAGGTCTGGTCAATTCAAGTCAAAAGCGAGTCGAGCTTGGCTGGTATTTTAAAAACTGGTTGAGTTACAGAAACCAGGTTGCCTCTACTGGAAATACCATTAAAACACGCTTTTTGGATAGAGCAGGAAAATACCCATTTTTTTCCATCAAAAAATTAGTCCAGAATACAAAACAAAGGTCCAAAATGGTGATTTTTGTTCAAAGTATGCTCAGGTTTTGGCTCATATTTTCTGAAGCTGAAGCGCTACAGAGCATCCTTTATCTCCACTTTATAGAGCAGAGAAATGCGTATTTTTTTCATATGAAACATGCTTGTAAAAATGTTTCTCGTTTTTACACAAAATCCAAGTTTAGTAAAATTTCCCTGAATCCGTAAATAGTGGCAAACTTTGTCGCATATTTTGGGAACAGGTTAAGCCACACAGCCCACTATGCTACTGTGGGATGAAGAATCAAAATACCCATTCGTCCTAGTTGACTCGCTTAGAAATACTTTGATTTTACCAAAAAAAAAGACAGTTGTCCAAATTGGCCAGTATTTCCCAAATCGTGCCTAGTTTTTCGCGGATATTTTCCAAACCTTTTGGCTCAACCAAGTGAAATTTGCAGGGCTTCCAGCAACTGGCTTCAGAGATGTGGTGAGCAAATTTCAACTCCCTGACTCTTCCAGTAAGGGAGTTACGATTACTTGAATCCACCTGTTCACAGTGTCAACTCCCACTTCCTCCCACTATTCAAAATTGAACTCTGTCAAAGTGACAACGGCAGACGGACTGTCAAAGTCCGGCTGTCAAAAACCAGTTGCATCATGTCCAACAGATGCGCGAACTGAAATCATCGAGTTGGCGGCGTTTGGAGGGTGATCCGCCCCTGTTTCGGAGCCCACCCCGTCGATTCGCAGTTTCCCTGCGGAAAATCTATTACACGGTCTACTATTATTGCCCCGTTGAGTTCATCGAAATATGGGGAAAGAGTGGGCCGGGGAGGTGGGAGGGGGCGCAGGCCCGCCGAATGATTAATAGCCGAACCCCGGCCCCTCTAATCGGGTTCATTACAATTACAACATAAACATGTTAATCAATTACATTGACGCCCTTGACTGATCGGGCCTTTTTTATGGGGAACGTGCGTATGGGGATTTTTGTGTTTCCATGAATATGCCGGCGCCCTCCAGAGGATCCTCTCCGGACAGGTGTTATGTCGTCGGTATTTTTCCGGTCGGCAAACCCTTCCACTTTAATCATCATCAGCCACTTGGAGCGGGCGCTGATTAAGCTTGAATTAATTCCACCGGAAGTTCATAAATCCGATGTGGAGGCCCATAAGTCAACAAGAGTTTGGCCGTAGGACCTCATATGCAGAAAATGACAATGTTGCCCAATTGTTGACAAGGGAAGAAAATTTATAGAATGCTCTAAAGTCCTCTCTGTCCAGAAGACCTCCAGCTTTCTTTCCACCTCTTCGGCGGTCTACCCCTCAGTCTGTTGGCTACTGGCCCCATCCAGGCCCAACTGAATCAGTAGCAGAAAGATGCAAAGAGAAATCGAACAGGTGGCAAATCAACAAGACCAGTAGATCCTGAGTTATTCAAAGAATAAAGTCCTGCTCTTATCATAATTCATGGCAGCCCTCAGGAGGGGGTTTCAGCTCCAGTTCTTCACTCTTTGACCAACTGGGGAACTGTGAGGCAGGAGACAGCGATAAGGAGGGCGGTTTGGCAGTAAATTGCGTCTCAATTGCCCGAACACAAACGATAAATACGAATTAGCCGGGCTCCCAATCAAGTTGCGTTTCCCTGAAGACGATCGGACACGAGAGGTTGCATGTCTTGGCCGGTTGGCGTTTTCCGGCCGGTCCTTTGAGTGCCATAATAAGCGGGCATTGAGTGATAATTGGCGGTCACGTGACTCTGGCTAATGGATGTTGCAGGCGGCCAAAACGGGAAAACTGTAGCGAAATGTGCAAAACCATTCCTTATCCCTTCGCATATCCGCTCTGACATAAACGCGCTTGTCTTCGTGTAGCTGGGGAGTGACATGGCCGCGATGGGCCACAAAGAAACCCAACCGCCCTGTCCGAAACTCATCCCCAGATATATAAATATATAAAATTTCCATTTGGAAAATTTCGCCTCATAATAAATTTAGGTCCGGCCAGTCAAAAGTCACTGGCTGGATGCATACGTTTTTGTCCAGACGTTGAGCCGCCCGAACGTGACAAAATCTCCGTGGGGACCGCTCGATTTCCTCTAGTTCTGGATTATGAGATATGAGAAGAGCCGCCCGTTTTGAACGCGTCAAATGTCTTAAGGCTGCCATGTGAAACATGCATTTGCATTTTTCATATTGACGGTTTATCAAACACATTCGCTCTATAAATGAATGTTTTATATTGAAAAATTGGTATTTCGATGCTCTATCCAGTAGTGGAAAAGTGAGCTGTATGGCTCAATAGCTTCTCAAAATACCGCCCAAAAAGTAGGCCGGATTTTCAAAAAAATTAACATTGTGTGAACGCTTCAGTTTTATATGTTTATCTGGAAACCTGAAATGTTTTTAAAGGTCTTTGTTTTACTCAAAAATGCGTGCTTTAATGCTCTATCGAGTGGTGGCAAAGTGGCCTCTTTATCTCACTCGGTTCTCTAAATATGAGCCAAAGGCCAAGAGCGCTTTTAAAGCCCGTTCTAATGTTGAAATTTCAAATTTTGCATGGAAACTAAACGCATTTTTAATTACGTTTTATATCAAAAAGTGTGTTTTTTATGGCTCTATCCAGCAGTGACAATTATAGAGTTGGAGCTCAATCGGTTCTCTAAATATGAGCCAAAGACTAAGAGCGGCTTTCCAACCTCGCATTCATCTTAAATTTCCTAATTTTGCGTAAAATCTAGAAACATTCCTAAAATGATCGTTGGTATAAAAGATTGCGCATATAAAGGCTCTATAATACAATAAAAACTAGAGCGTGTCAGCTTGGCCGGTTCCTTAAATATGAGCCAAAGACTAAAAGCGTTTTTCAAAATCCGAATGTATTCTGTTTTTCGCATTTTGCATGAAAAGCAGAAACATTCCTCCAATGGTGTTTTACATCAAAAAGTGTGTATTTTATGACTCTAACTAAAAATGACAACTAGAGCTTTGTGGTGCAAACCGGATCTCTAAATATGTGACAAAAATAGAGAACGGTTTCAAACACGCGAAATAATTTTAAAATTTTGCATTTTGCAGAAAACCTGCAAACATTCCTAAAATGTTGTTTCAAATAAAAAAGTGTGAATTAAGCGACTCTATCCATCAATGGGTACTAGAGCTTTACACCTCAATCGGTTCTCTTAATATGAGTCAAAGACTAAGGGCGGTTTTGGAAAAACGCATTAATTAAAAATGTTTGCATTTTGCGTGAAAACTCGAAACATTCCTAGAACATTGTTTCAAGCAAAACAGTGTGCATTAAACAACTCTATCCATTACTGAGCATTAGAGCTTTGGGCCAAAATCGGATACCTAATTATGAGTCTAAGACTAAGAGCCGTTTTAGAAAAACGCATTACTTTAAATTTTTGCATTTTGCATGAAAACTCGATACAATCCTAGAACGTTGTCTTATAGAAAAAAATGTACAGTAAACAACTCTATCCATCACTGAGCACTAGAGCTTTGCACCTCAACCTGCTCTCTAAATATGAGTCAAAGACTAAGAGCGGATTTTTAAAAACGCATTTATTTAAAGTTTTTGTATTTTGCGTGAAAGCTAAAATCAATCTTAAAATTACGTTTTATGTTAAAAAGTGTGTATTAAACGACTCTATCCATCAATGACTCCTAGAGCTTTGCGCAACAACCGGTTCTTTAATTATGAGTCAAAGACTAAGGTTTTGGAAAAACTCATTAATTAAAAATGTTTGCATTTTGCGTGAAAACTCGAAACATTCCTGGAACGTTGTCTTATACAAGAGAGTGTGCATTAACCGACTCTATCCATTACTGAGCACTAGAGCTTTGCACCTCAACCGGTTCTCTAAATATGAGTCAAAGACTTAGAGCGGATTTTGAAAAACGCATTAATTTAAAGTTTTTGCATTTTGCGTGAAAACTAGAAATATTCCTAGAACGCTGTTTTATACAAAAAGTGTGCATTAAACGGCTCTATCCATGACTGGCTACTAGAGCTTTGCACCTCGACAGGTTCTCTAAATATGAGTCGAAGACTAAGGGCGGTTTTGGAAAAACGCATTACCTAAAAATGTTTGCATTTTGCGTGAAAACTCGAAACATTCCTAGAACGTTGTTTTATACAAAAAAGTGTGAATTAAACGACTCTATCCATTATTAAGCACTAGAGCTTTGCACCTCAACCGGTTCTCTAAATATGAGTCAAAGGCTTAGAGCGGATTTTGAAAAACGCATTTACTTAAAGTTTTTGCATTTTGCGTGAAAACCAGAAATATTGCTAGAACGTTGTTTTATACAAAAAGTGTGCATTAAACGGCTCTATCCATCACTCACTACTAGAGCTTTGCGCCTCGACAGGTTCTCTAAATATGAGTCAAAGATTAAGGGCGGTTTTGGAAAAACGCATTACTTCAAAAAGTTTGCATATTGCGTGAAAACTCGAAACATTCCTAGAACGTTGCTTTATACAAAAAAGTGTGAATTAAACGACTCTATCCATTATTAATCACTAGAGCTGTGCACCTCAACCTGTTCTCTAAATATGAGTCAAAGACTTAGAGCGGATTTTGAAAAACGCATTTATTTAAAGTTTTTGCATTTTGCGTGAAAACCAGAAATATTCCTAGAACGTTGATTTATACAAAAAGTGTGCATTAAAGGGCTCTATCCATCACTGACTACTAGAGCTTTGCACCTCGACAGGTTCTCTAAATATGAGTCAAAGACTAAGGGCGGTTTTGGAAAAACGCATTACTTAAAAATGTTCGCGTTTTGCGTGAAAACTCGAAACATTCCTAGAACGTTGTTTTATACATAAACAGTGTGAGTTAAACGACTCTATCCATTATTAAGCATTAGGGCTTTGCACCTCAACCAGTTCTCTAAATATGAGTCAAGGACTTAGAGCGGATTGTGAAGAACGCATTTATTTAAAGTTTTTGCATTTTGCGTGAAAACTAGAAATATTCCTAGAACGTTGTTTTATACAAAAAGTGTGCATTAAACGGCTCTATCCATTACTGACTACTAGAGCTTTGCACCTCGACAGGTTCTCTAAATATAAGTCAAAGGCTAAGGGCGGTTTTGGAAAAACGCATTACTTAAAAATGTTTGCATTTTGCGTGAAAACTCGAAACATTCCTAGAAAGTTGTGTCACGCAAAACAGTGTGCATTAAACGACTCTATCCATTATTAAGCACTAGAGCTTTGCACCTCAACCGGTTCTCTAAATATGAGTCAAAGACTTAGAGCGGATTTTGAAAAACGCATTTATTTAAAGTTTTTGCATTTTGCGTGAAAACCAGAAATATTCTTAGAACGTTGTTTTATATAAAAAGTGTGCATTAAACGGCTCTATCCATCACTGACTACTAGAGCTTTGCACCTCGACAGGTTCTCTAAATATGAGTCAATGACTAAGGGCGGTTTTGGAAAAACGCATTACTTAAAAATGTTTGCATTTTGTGTAAAAACTCGAAACATTCCTAGAACGTTGTGTCACGCAAAACAGTGTGCATTAAACGACTCTATCCATCAATGACTCCTAGAGCTTTGCGCCACAACCGGTTCTTTAATTATGAGTCAAAGACTAAGAGCGGTTTTGGAAAAACTCATTATTTAAAAATTTTCACATTTTGCGTGAAATCTCGAAACATTCCTGGAACGTTGTCTTATACAAAAAAGTGTGCATTAACCGACTCTATCCATTACTGAGCACTAGAGATTTGCACCTAAACAGGTTCTCTAAATATGAGTCAAAGACTTAGAGCGGATTTTGAAAAACGCATTTATTTAAAGTTTTTGCATTTTGCGTGAAATCTTGAAATATTCCTAGAACGTTGTTTGCTACAAAGAAGTGTGCATTAAACAGCTCTATACATCACTGACTAGTAGAGCTTTGCACCTCGATAGGTTCTCTAAATATCAGTCAAAGACTTAGAGCGAATTTTGAAAAATGCATTTATTTAAAATTTTGCATTTTGCGTGAAAACTCGAAACATTCCTAGAACGTTGATCTGTACAAAAAAGTGTGCATTAGACGACTCTATCCACTACTGAGCACTAGAGCTTTGCGCCTCAACCGGTTGTCTAAATATGAGTCAAAGACTAAGAGCAGTTTTGGAAACGCATTATTTAAAAATTTTACATTTTGCATGAAAACTCGAAACATTCCTAGAAGGTTGTTTTATACAAAAAAGTGTGCATTAAATGACTCCATCGATTACTGAGCACTAGTACTTTGAACCTCAACCGGTTCTCTAAATATGAGTCACAGACTTAGAGCGGATTTTGAAAAATGCATTTATTTAAAGTTTTGCATTTTGCGTGAAAACTCTAAACATTCCTAGAAAATTGTTTTATACAAAAACGTGTGAATTAAACGACTCCATCCATTACTGAGCACTACAGCTTTGCACCTCAACCGGTTCTCCAAATATGAGTCAAAGACTTAGAGCGAATTTTGAAAAATGCATTTATTTAAAATTTTGCATTTTGCGTGAAAACTCGAAACATTCCTAGAACGTTGATCTGTACAAAAAAGTGTGCATTAGACGACTCTATCCACTACTGAGCACTAGAGCTTTGCGCCTCAACCGGTTGTCTAAATATGAGTCAAAGACTAAGAGCGGTTTTGGAAAACTTATTATTTAAAAATTTTACATTTCGCATGAAAACTCGAAACATTCCTAGAAGATTGTTTTATACAAAAAAGTGTGCATTAAATGACTCCATCGATTACTGAGCACTAGTACTTTGCACCTCAACCGGTTCTCTAAATATGAGTCACAGACTTAGAGCGGATTTTGAAAAATGCATTTATTTAAAGTTTTGCATTTTGCGTGAAAACTCTAAACATTCCTAGAAAATTGTTTTATACAAAAACGTGTGAATTAAACGACTCTATCCATTACTGAGCACTACAGCTTTGCACCTCAACCGGTTCTCCAAATATGAGTCAAAGACTTAGAGCGAATTTTGAAAAATGCATTTATTTAAAATTTTGCATTTTGCGTGAAAACTCGAAACATTCCTAGAACGTTGATCTGTACAAAAAAGTGTGCATTAGACGACTCTATCCACTACTGAGCACTAGAGCTTTGCGCCTCAACCGGTTGTCTAAATATGAGTCAAAGACTAAGAGCGGTTTTGGAAAACTTATTATTTAAAAATTTTACATTTCGCATGAAAACTCGAAACATTCCTAGAAGGTTGTTTTATACAAAAAAGTGTGCATTAAATGACTCCATCGATTACTGAGCACTAGTGCTTTGCACCTCAACCGGTTCTCTAAATATGAGTCAAAGACTTAGAGCGGATTTTGAAAAATGCATTTATTTAAAATTTTGCATTTTGCGTGAAAACTCTAAACATTCCTAGAAAGTTGTTTCATCCAAAAACGTGTGCATGAAACGACTCTATCCATTACTGAGCACACCAGCTTTGCACCTCAACCGCTTCTCTAGATATGGGTAAAAGACTAAGAGCGATTTTGTAAAAACACACAAATTTAAAATTTTTGCATTTTGCGTGAAAGCTAGAATCATTCCTAAAATGATGGTTTCTATAAAAAAGTGCGCACTTTAAGGCTTTATTGATCAATGAAAACTACAACTCTATGCCACAACCGGTTCTCTATGGATGGGCCAGAAACTAAGTGCGGTTCTGTAAAACCGCACTAATTTTTAATTTTTGCATTTTGCACGAAATCTAAAAACATTTCGCAAATAAATGTCTTATATAAAAAAGTGCGCATTTTAAGGCACTTTCCCGCAATGACAACTAGAGGCTTTGGAGCTCACCCGGTTCTCCAAATTAGACCCAAACTAACCCAAAGACTATGAGCGGTTTCAAAATCAGCTCTAATTGAAAAATTTCGAATTTTGCGTGAAAACTAGAAAGATTGGTAAAATAATGTTTTATATAAAATTGTGGCCATTGAAAGGCTCTAAGCCACACTGAAAATTGGAACTTTGCAGCTCAACCAGTGCTAAAATTACGAGCCAAAAACTAGGCACACTTTTCAGAAAAGTGCTCAATACAAGCACTACATCTCAAAGCACGAGACCAAAACCAGTCCAGCGTTTGAAAAAAGTGCCCAAAGCAAACATTCCTTTTATATCTGAAAACCTCAAATATTTCAAAATAGCTCTATTACAGAGCAAAACGTGTGCTCTTATGTTCCATCGAGTAGAAACAAAGTGAGCTCTTCAGCTCAAAGTTTAAAAAAATTACGGGAGTGAACTTTCCCGTTTTATGAAGAAACCTGAAACATTTCTAAATCAATTCATTATAACGAAAAATGAGTGCTCTAATGCTCTATCCAGTTATGTCAAATTGAGCTCTATAGCTCAATCCGTTCCGAAAATACAACCAAAAAATGGGAGGCAACTTAGAAAAAGCCACACTAATCATGAAACTGGGCAATCGAAAAATTCGCTGCGGTCTATTCTGAGTAATTACCAAAGTATTACATGAGTAAAAGCAAACAGCAATAACCCTCTATTAGCGGCCGCACAATGGGAATTGTGTAGGCCGAAGGGCAAATGCTGGATGGAGTATCGTAACCAATTGGCCTAAGACAGCTTTTAGTTCACACCGCAGACAATAGTCCTGTGATTGCAACCGGATAATCCCGGCTTACTGTACCACGATTGACAGGAATCGCTAAACTCTCCTCTCCCCCATATTATTTGTCTTGCCTTCGGGCCAACACTTGTTGTTTTTCCGCGGTTTCCACATGTTTTGAGGGCCGTTTTCTCCGCCTCAAAACCGGCCAGTTTCGTGACACGCACAGTGAATTTAATTGGAACAGCAAACGGTTGTTGTGACACGCAGCCAAACGGATGAAGATGCATGTGTTGGGAATGTTTTCAACATTTCCTTATCAGATTGTTGAGGAGCGCCGCTCGTTTGTTTCTATGGGAGGGCCGCACTCATTTTTTCGGGCGACAACAGTCCGAACATCGTTAGCCAACAGGGGCGCACCACAAATTGCTTCTAAAGCCATTGGACGACCTGCAGGAGTTCGTACAGAAATCCCTCATTGAGCCCTCTGATCATCAGGAAGTGGATCCTGAGTGTGTGAACCTGGATGAGGAGTAGCTTCAAACATCTGCCTCGGTGTCATTGCTCCTATGATTTCTTTTTGAATTTTTTGTTGCTGGCGTTTTTGTTCTTATTTCTTCATCAATCGTCTTCATCAAACGCTCATTGTCTTGTTTTCTGTTCTCTTTTTCCTCCCTTCCCGCTTTTCTTTTTCATGCTCTTCAATGGCTTTAGTTTCTGTTTGTCTTTCCGTTGCTTGAAAATGTCGAGAAGAAAAGCGGTCAAAAAGAACCGAACTTGTTGTCGCAGGCGTTCTTCTTCTTATTTCTTCATCCAGCGTCTTCCTTTCCATTTTCTCTTTGCTTGTTTCATTCATTTCAGCCATGCACTAGTTAGTATTTTGATTTGTGCTCCAATTTTCCTGCAAATTCGTTTGTTGAGTTTGTTTTTGCTGTTTCCAAATCGGGTTAGCGACTTCTCCTCCAAGCGCTCTTTGTCTTGTTTCCTGTTCTCTTTTTCCTCCCTTCCCGCTTTTCTTTTTCATGCTCTTCAATCGCTTTAGTTCCTGTTTGTCTTCCCGTTGCTTGAAAATGTCGAGAAGAAAAGCGGTCAAAAAGAACCGAACTTGTTGTCGCAGGCGTTCTTCTTCTCATTTCTTCATCCAGCGTCTTCCTTTCCATTTTCTCTCTGCTTGTTTCATTCATCTCAGCCATGCACTAGTTAGTATTTTGATTTGTGCTCCAATTTTCCTGAAAATTCGTTTGTTGATTTTGTTTTTGCTGTTTCCAAATCGGGTTAGCGAAGTCTTCCCCAAACGCTCTTTGTCTTGTTTCCTGTTCTCTTTTTCCTCCCTTCCCGCTTTTCTTTTTCATGCTCTTCAATGGCTTTAGTTTCTGTTTGTCTTTCCGTTGCTTGAAAATGTCGAGAAGAAAAGCGGTCAAAAAGAACCGAACTTGTTGTCGCAGGCGTTCTTCTTCTTATTTCTTCATCCAGCGTCTTCTTTTCCATTTTCTCTCTGCTTGTTTCATTCATCTCAGCCATGCACTAGTTAGTATTTTGATTTGTGCTCCAATTTTCCTGAAAATTCGTTTGTCGAGTTTGTTTTTGCTGTTTCCAAATCGAGTTAGCGACGTCTTCTCCAAACGCTCTTTGTCTTGTTTCCTGTTCTCTTTTTCCTCCCTTCCCGCTTTTCTTTTTCATGCTCTTCAATGGCTTTAGTTTCTGTTTGTCTTTCCGTTGCTTGAAAATGTCGAGAAGAAAAGCGGTCAAAAAGAACCGAACTTGTTGTCGCAGGCGTTCTTCTTCTTATTTCTTCATCCAGCGTCTTCCTTTCCATTTTCTCTTTGCTTGCTTCATTCATTTCAGCCATGCACTAGTTAGTATTTTGATTTGTGCTCCAATTTTCCTGCAAATTCGTTTGTTGAGTTTGTTTTTGCTGTTTCCAAATCGGGTTAGCGACTTCTCCTCCAAGCGCTCTTTGTCTTGTTTCCTGTTCTCTTTTTCCTCCCTTCCCGCTTTTCTTTTTCATGCTCTTCAATCACTTTAGTTCCTGTTTGTCTTTCCGTTGCTTGAAAATGTCGAGAAGAAAAGCGGTAAAAAGGAACCGAACTTGTTGTCGCAGGCATTCTTCTTCTTATTTCTTCATCCAGCGTCTTCCTTTCCATTTTCTCTTTGCTTGTTTCATTCATTTCAGCCATGCACTAGTTAGTATTTTGATTTGTGCTCCAATTTTCCTGAAAATTCGTTTGTTGAGTTTGTTTTTGCTGTTTCCAAATCGGGTTAGCGACTTCTCCTCCAAGCGCTCTTTGTCTTGTTTCCTGTTCTCTTTTTCCTCCCTCCCCGCTTTTCTTTTTCATGCTCTTCAATCGCTTTAGTTCCTGTTTGTCTTCCCGTTGCTTGAAAATGTCGAGAAGAAAAGCGGTCAAAAAGAACCGAACTTGTTGTCGCAGGCGTTCTTCTTCTCATTTCTTCATCCAGCGTCTTCCTTTCCATTTTCTCTCTGCTTGTTTCATTCATCTCAGCCATGCACTAGTTAGTATTTTGATTTGTGCTCCAATTTTCCTGAAAATTCGTTTGTTGATTTTGTTTTTGCTGTTTCCAAATCGGGTTAGCGAGGTCTTCTCCAAACGCTCTTTGTCTTGTTTCCTGTTCTCTTTTTCCTCCCTTCCCACTTTTCTTTTTCATGCTCTTCAATGGCTTTAGTTTCTGTTTGTCTTTCCGTTGCTTGAAAATGTCGAGAAGAAAAGCGGTAAAAAAGAACCGAACTTGTTGTCGCAGGCATTCTTCTTCTTATTTCTTCATCCAGCGTCTTCCTTTCCATTTTCTCTTTGCTTGTTTCATTCATTTCAGCCATGCACTAGTTAGTATTTTGATTTGTGCTCCAATTCTCCTGAAAATTCGTTTGTTGAGTTTGTTTTTGCTGTTTCCAAATCGGGTTAGCGACGTCTTCTCCAAACGCTCTTTGTCTTGTTTCCTGTTCTCTTTTTCCTCCCTTCCCGCTTTTCTTTTTCATGCTCTTCAATCGCTTTAGTTTCTGTTTGTCTTTCCGTTGCTTGAAAATGTCGAGAAGAAAAGCGGTCAAAAAGAACCGAACTTGTTGTCGCAGGCGTTCTTCTTCTTATTTCTTCATCCAGCGTCTTCCTTTCCATTTTCTCTCTGCTTGTTTCATTCATCTCAGCCATGCACTAGTTAGTATTTTGATTTGTGCTCCAATTTTCCTGAAAATTCGTTTGTTGAGTTTGTTTTTGCTGTTTCCAAATCGGGTTAGCGAGGTCTTCTCCAAACGCTCTTTGTCTTGTTTCCTGTTCTCTTTTTCCTCCCTTCCCGCTTTTTCTTTTCATGCTCTTCAATGGCTTTAGTTTCTGTTTGTCTTTCCGTTGCTTGAAAATGTCGAGAAGAAAAGCGGTCAAAAAGAACCGAACTTGTTGTCGCAGGCGTTCTTCTTCTTATTTCTTCATCCAGCGTCTTCTTTTCCATTTTCTCTCTGCTTGTTTCATTCATCTCAGCCATGCACTAGTTAGTATTTTGATTCGTGTTCCAATTTTCCTGAAAATTCGTTTGTTGAGTTTGTTTTTGCTGTTTCCAAATCGGGTTAGCGACTTCTCCTCCAAGCGCTCTTTGTCTTGTTTCCTGTTCTCTTTTTCCTCCCTTCCCGCTTTTCTTTTTCATGCTTTTCAATCGCTTTAGTTCCTGTTTATCTTTCCGTTGCTTGAAAATGTCGAGAAGAAAAGCGGTCAAAAAGAACCGAACTTGTTGTCGCAGGCGTTCTTCTTCTCATTTCTTCATCCAGCGTCTTCCTTTCCATTTTCTCTCTGCTTGTTTCATTCATTTCAGCCATGCACTAGTTAGTATTTTGATTTGTGCTTCAATTTTCCTGAAAATTCGTTTGTTGAGTTTGTTTTTGCTGTTTCCAAATCGAGTTAGCGACGTCTTCTCCAAACGCTCTTTGTCTTGTTTCCTGTTCTCTTTTTCCTCCCTTCCCGCTTTTCTTTTTCATGCTCTTCAATCGCTTTAGTTTCTGTTTGTCTTTCCGTTGCTTGAAAATGTCGAGAAGAAAGCGGTCAAAAAGAACCGAACTTGTTGTCGCAGGCGTTCTTCTTCTTATTTCTTCATCCAGCGTCTTCCTTTCCATTTTCTCTCTGCTTGTTTCATTCATCTCAGCCATGCACTAGTTAGTATTTTGATTTGTGCTCCAATTTTCCTGAAAATTCGTTTGTTGAGTTTGTTTTTGCTGTTTCCAAATCGGGTTAGCGACGTCTTCTCCAAACGCTCTTTGTCTTGTTTCCTGTTCTCTTTTTCCTCCTTTCCCGCTTTTCTTTTTCATGCTCTTCAATCGCTTTAGTTCCTGTTTGTCTTTCCGTTGCTTGAAAATGTCGAGAAGAAAGCGGTCAAAAAGAACCGAACTTGTTGTCGCAGGCGTTCTTCTTCTTATTTCTTCATCCAGCGTCTTCCTTTCCATTTTCTCTCTGCTTGTTTCATTCATCTCAGCCATGCACTAGTTAGTATTTTGATTTGTGCTCCAATTTTCGTGAAAATTCGTTTGTTGAGTTTGTTTTTGCTGTTTCCAAATCGGGTTAGCGACGTCTTCTCCAAACGCTCTTTGTCTTGTTTCCTGTTCTCTTTTTCCTCCTTTCCCGCTTTTCTTTTTCATGCTCTTCAATCGCTTTAGTTCCTGTTTGTCTTTCCGTTGCTTGAAAATGTCGAGAAGAAAAGCGGTCAAAAAGAACCGAACTTGTTGTCGCAGGCGTTCTTCTTCTTATTTCTTCATCCAGCGTCTTCCTTTCCATTTTCTCTTTGCTTGTTTCATTCATTTCAGCCATGCACTAGTTAGTATTTTGATTTGTGCTCCAATTTTCCTGAAAATTCGTTTGTTGAGTTTGTTTTTGCTGTTTCCAAATCGAGTTAGCGACGTCTTCTCCAAACGCTCTTTGTCTTGTTTCCTGTTCTCTTTTTCCTCCCTTCCCGCTTTTCTTTTTCATGCTCTTCAATCGCTTTAGTTCCTGTTTGTCTTTCCGTTGCTTGAAAATGTCGAGAAGAAAAGCGGTCAAAAAGAACCGAACTTGTTGTCGCAGGCGTTCTTCTTCTTATTTCTTCATCCAGCGTCTTCCTTTCCATTTTCTCTCTGCTTGTTTCATTCATCTCAGCCATGCACTAGTTAGTATTTTGATTTGTGCTCCAATTTTCCTGAAAATTCGTTTGTTGAGTTTGTTTTTGCTGTTTCCAAATCGGGTTAGCGACGTCTTCTCCAAACGCTCTTTGTCTTGTTTCCTGTTCTCTTTTTCCTCCCTTCCCGCTTTTCTTTTTCATGCTCTTCAATGGCTTTAGTTTCTGTTTGTCTTTCCGTTGCTTGAAAATGTCGAGAAGAAAAGCGGTAAAAAAGAACCGAACTTGTTGTCGCAGGCATTCTTCTTCTTATTTCTTCATTCAGCGTCTTCCTTTCCATTTTCTCTTTGCTTGTTTCATTCATTTCAGCCATGCACTAGTTAGTATTTTGATTTGTGCTCCAATTCTCCTGAAAATTCGTTTGTTGAGTTTGTTTTTGCTGTTTCCAAATCGGGTTAGCGACGTCTTCTCCAAACGCTCTTTGTCTTGTTTCCTGTTATCTTTTTCCTCCCTTCCCGCTTTTCTTTTTCATGCTCTTCAATCGCTTTAGTTTCTGTTTGTCTTTCCGTTGCTTGAAAATGTCGAGAAGAAAAGCGGTCAAAAAGAACCGAACTTGTTGTCGCAGGCGTTCTTCTTCTCATTTCTTCATCCAGCGTCTTCCTTTCCATTTTCTCTCTGCTTGTTTCATTCATCTCAGCCATGCACTAGTTAGTATTTTGATTTATGCTCCAATTTTCCTGAAAATTCGTTTGTTGAGTTTGTTTTTGCTGTTTCCAAATCGGGTTAGCGACGTCTTCTCCAAACGCTCTTTGTCTTGTTTCCTGTTCTCTTTTTCCTCCCTTCCCGCTTTTCTTTTTCATGCTCTTCAATGGCTTTAGTTTCTGTTTGTCTTTCCGTTGCTTGAAAATGTCGAGAAGAAAAGCGGTCAAAAAGAACCGAACTTGTTGTCGCAGGCGTTCTTCTTCTTATTTCTTCATCCAGCGTCTTCCTTTCCATTTTCTCTTTGCTTGTTTCATTCATCTCAGCCATGCACTAGTTAGTATTTTGATTTGTGCTCCAATTTTCCAGAAAATTCGTTTGTTGAGTTTGTTTTTGCTGTTTCCAAATCGGGTTAGCGAGGTCTTCTCCAAACGCTCTTTGTCTTGTTTCCTGTTCTCTTTTTCCTCCCTTCCCGCTTTTCTTTTTCATGCTCTTCAATGGCTTTAGTTTCTGTTTGTCTTTCCGTTGCTTGAAAATGTCGAGAAGAAAAGCGGTCAAAAAGAACCGAACTTGTTGTCGCAGGCGTTCTTCTTCTCATTTCTTCATCCAGCGTCTTCCTTTCCATTTTCTCTCTGCTTGTTTCATTCATCTCAGCCATGCACTAGTTAGTATTTTGATTTGTGCTCCAATTTTCCTGAAAATTCGTTTGTTGAGTTTGTTTTTGCTGTTTCCAAATCGGGTTAGCGACGTCTTCTCCAAACGCTCTTTGTCTTGTTTCCTGTTCTCTTTTTCCTCCCTTCCCGCTTTTGTTTTTCATACTTTTCAATCGCTTTAGTTCCTGTTTGTCTTTCCGTTGCTTGAAAATGTCGAGAAGAAAAGCGGTCAAAAAGAACCGAACTTGTTGTCGCAGGCGTTCTTCTTCTCATTTCTTCATCCAGCGTCTTCCTTTCCATTTTCTCTCTGCTTGTTTCATTCATCTCAGCCATGCACTAGTTAGTATTTTGATTTGTGCTCCAATTTTCCTGAAAATTCGTTTGTTGATTTTGTTTTTGCTGTTTCCAAATCGGGTTAGCGAGGTCTTCTCCAAACGCTCTTTGTCTTGTTTCCTGTTCTCTTTTTCCTCCCTTCCCACTTTTCTTTTTCATGCTCTTCAATGGCTTTAGTTTCTGTTTGTCTTTCCGTTGCTTGAAAATGTCGAGAAGAAAAGCGGTAAAAAAGAACCGAACTTGTTGTCGCAGGCATTCTTCTTCTTATTTCTTCATCCAGCGTCTTCCTTTCCATTTTCTCTTTGCTTGTTTCATTCATTTCAGCCATGCACTAGTTAGTATTTTGATTTGTGCTCCAATTTTCCTGAAAATTCGTTTGTTGAGTTTGTTTTTGCTGTTTCCAAATCGGGTTAGCGACGTCTTCTCCAAACGCTCTTTGTCTTGTTTCCTGTTCTCTTTTTCCTCCCTTCCCGCTTTTCTTTTTCATGCTTTTGAATCGCTTTAGTTCCTGTTTGTCTTTCCGTTGCTTGAAAATGTCGAGAAGAAAAGCGGTCAAAAAGAACCGAACTTGTTGTCGCAGGCGTTCTTCTTCTTATTTCCTCATCCAGCGTCTTCCTTTCCATTTTCTCTCTGCTTGTTTCATTCATCTCAGCCATGCACTAGTTAGTATTTTGATTTGTGCTCCAATTTTCCTGAAAATTCGTTTGTTGAGTTTGTTTTTGCTGTTTCCAAATCGGGTTAGCGACTTCTTCTCCAAGCGCTCTTTGTCTTGTTTCCTGTTCTCTTTTTCCTCCCTTCCCGCTTTTCTTTTTCATGCTCTTCAATCGCTTTAGTTCCTGTTTGTCTTTCCGTTGCTTGAAAATGTCGAGAAGAAAAGCGGTCAAAAAGAACCGAACTTGTTGTCGCAGGCGTTCTTCTTCTCATTTCTTCATCCAGCGTCTTCCTTTCCATTTTCTCTCTGCTTGTTTCATTCATCTCAGCCATGCACTAGTTAGTATTTTGATTTGTGCTCCAATTTACCTGAAAATTCGTTTGTTGAGTTTGTTTTTGCTGTTTCCAAATCGGGTTAGCGACTTCTGCTCCAAGCGCTCTTTGTCTTGTTTCCTGTTCTCTTTTTCCTCCCTTCCCGCTTTTCTTTTTCATGCTTTTCAATCGCTTTAGTTCCAATTTGTCTTTCCGTGGCTTGAAAATGTAATAGAAATCGGTTATGGAAGACGTGCCGCCACTGGCCTAAGGGTGGCCCCACACTGAGTCCCTGGGGGGCCCAAAATAACATGTTTATAACTATATTCCACTTTGATGGACGACAGAGTTTTAGTTGGCCAGTTTATTTAATTAATTAGATGGCGCCATTAACGCGGTCTTTGAACAGTCACGAATCGGGCCGAAAAACACAAAGGCATCAATTCCCTATCCAGAGGAGGATGGACCTCGAGCCGATAGAAATAACTTATTTAAGTCCAGTTAACTCCAAGATAGAGCCGGGGACCATTAAAGCGGCGTAATATCGGCAAAAAGTCGTTTTCGCTCTTAAATAAACGATGCATCGATGGAGACTGGTCCAGATCGATCCCACTAAACTTTACTGTTATGTCGCCATTAGTGGGCCCATCATCCGGCAACTATTCGGCCCTTTACTACCTTCAAACCCACTATCTAATTGCAACCGCGGGGCCTTTAAAGCGCCATATGGCATAGGTACAACCTCAAATTAAACAGATGCATTCGTTTACAGTTTTAGCCTCAATTGTCCAAACCGATATTCCTCTTGCACATTAACACAGTGTCGTAAGTCCGCGTCAACACTTTTAACGATGCAGTAGACTCAGTGTTGGAACATTAAGAGAGGACCAAGTGTTACGTGATGTGTAGTGGTTCGTATGTTCGCTCCGCGCGTAGGTCTGCTGCACCCAAACACATCGGAACTTATCCATGATTAAGGTCTTGAGGCAGAAAAAAAAGAGGTCTTAGCTGTGAAATGCGCCCCAAAACTCCCTTTTTGCTTCTACACACGGTCAAACGTCCACAGTCCTCGACCCTCTTGACCAAACCCGGTCCCCTCTTAAGAGCCTCTAACCAGCTGGACACTCGCAGGAGTAAAAACAAGAAACGACAACACGTCAAACGAAAGACACGTTCCACAAACGAAAGCGGACCATTAGAGAGGCTCTTTTATTAAACAACCGCCGCCTCATTTAAATAGGGCTATTTAATTTTCAACCCTTTCGACGAAACGACCCTCTTTCCGGACCCGCAAGACTCAAAAGGCGGCGAAAGTGTATTTAGGCCTCGAAACCCTATAATCAGCCCTTTTAATGCTGTTTTAGGTGTTTCTTTGTCAAGTCGCGTAAGCGAGCAAACCAATCGGCTAATTGTGCACCTCACCTGGATCAATCACTCGCGCCCGAAGAGAAATCAACACCCAATGGACGAGTGGCAGTGAAATCCATTATTGGATTGGACAATTCATTAGGAGGGCATCAGGTGTCCGTATAAGCGAATCACACTGATAATGGGGATCCGATCAAGCAACACTGTGTTGCCAAACAATTGACAACTTCCTCCTCCAACCTGGTCATTTCAAAAACACCCCACGAGCCCAAAAACGCTCTACATTCCCGGGGCTTTCATTGGATGGACGAGAAAATCTTTGCCAAACTCCAAAACCCTATGGGAGTTTTGGGGCTGCAAAGTCCCACACACCGTTTGGTCCAGCTACCAATTGACCAAAACCTCCTGTGACAACTCTCCTGGCCTGGCAACGTGGCAATGATGGGGCTCCGCCCCGCCACCCCATTGAATTACCGCGATTATTAACTGATTGGTGTCGAGTTACGATTGTTTTTGCTCATTACGCGATTGCCTTTTGTTTTTTCACTGTTTGGAGGCGAAAAGCGCAGGGGGAGAGAAGAGACGAAAAAAGTGAGAGCAGAGCTGGCGATTTTAATTTTCTAATGCCGCAGAAATAAAAACGACCCTGTTTGTTCATTACCTAAATGGGTTTCGAAGATTTAACCAAACACTAAGGGCTGGCAATTTCCGTTTTTTTAATTGGCTTTAAAATGGGGCGTTTTGTGTTATTTACCCCAGAAGAATTAAGAAGTCGTTGGCTGGCTAATAACCATCACAACAGTCGCGCTAATGGGTTGAATGGCGGGGTCAATTCGCTTAATGCCATTTCCTCCATTTGGCTGCAGGAGTGCAAGCAAGATTCGCTGGATCAGGGGTGGATCCTGCAGGAAACGGTAGAGCGATCGAGGAGAGAGTGTTGGAGGTGGCAACCAGGGGCTAGGTACCATTGCAGACCACTGCATTCAATTGGCTGTAACTTTCTTGCCACCCGATATACTGGGGTGTAGTGAGATTTTTTTTGTTCCTTCATCAATTTTCCACAAAAAAGGTATAT
The DNA here is from genome assembly GCA_024550625.1 of Dendroctonus valens. Taxonomy (NCBI): domain Eukaryota; kingdom Metazoa; phylum Arthropoda; class Insecta; order Coleoptera; family Curculionidae; genus Dendroctonus; species Dendroctonus valens. The sequence goes on from JAJTJO010000110.1 coordinate 986,862, forward strand.
TTGAGTGCAACCGGAAAAACCAGGCCGTTTTTGAGGTGTACGGATTTAAACAGTGGGCTGTCGAGAAAAAACCTTGCATTATGCGCCCGTTTTTGTATAGAAAGCCACAAGCCAATTACGACAAGAGCCTTCAATTCTCCTATTTCTCCACCGACATAAGGGTACAATTTAAATAAATCTGATCCACCCCTGTCGTTTAGCAGCCGTAGTCAATTGTTTAATGGCGGATTTGAATGACTGTGCGCAATTAGCTCCCGCAAAAGTTGGAAAATTGCGCGGATTTTTTTATTTTTCCACTAAACGGTGTGCATTTTCTAAAAAGGCAAGTTTCTTTTTATCGTTTTGTCGCATTTTTCCACTCGGAAAAGTGATGTTTGCGGAAAAATCGCGATTTTTCCGTTGTGACGTTTGCTGTCATCTCAAACATAAACACCCACTAGCCAACAGGACCGGACTTTTACATTTTTGAGATAAAGGTGAGTGTTTTGACGATTTTATTTTATGAACACCTTTAAAGGCTTTCAGGGACTTTGTTACCGAGGAAAGTGGGCTTTTTTAATGTTTTTATTTGGAGTAATTTATTTGAAATTTCCAGTCCTTAAAGGCTCTAAAGACTTTAGATTTTCGATGGCATTTCCGGAACTATTTCAGATAGTTAAATGAAATTTTGTACATTTTTCGGCAATACTTGCTCCAGTGCCAAATTTTGGGGGTTAAACCGAGTTTTTGCGTCTGTACCGCCTGCGCCACTGGAGCAAATGGCCACTTCAAAACACTATTTGAAAGCCCAAGTTTTTCTACACAAAAAAGTGTCCTTAGTGAAATCTGCTAGTGTGAGCTCTTTTGGAGAAAACTGGCCTTTTATGCCGATGAAGTAGTAGTACTATGGGGGACACGATGGGTCCGGCGAGTAGGTCTTAAAGGCAAAATCCTAAAAGCAAAATCTTAATTTTGCCTCCTATGGATACACAAATTTTTCGAACGCATGCAGGAAAAATTGGAGCAAAATCAGACCAGACACGCACTGTCCAGAAATTCTTAAACCTTAAGAGGAAAAGTACTCAAAATGCCGCAGTTTTAAAAAATTCCTGGCTTCAACAATCCCACAAATTGGAGTGTGCATTTTCTTCTGTGGGTACAAAGATCTTACGAAAGTATCTGTGAAAGATTGAGGTTAAATCGGACAGGACGCGGACAGCAGTTCCCAAACTTGAAGATAAAAAGCAATGGAAACGCGAGAGTTTAAAAAAATTCCTGGCGTCTTCAATCCTTCAAGCAAAACCCGGCATTTTTTTCTCTGTGGATACACAAGCTGTCAAATGCATCGAGGAAAACTGGGAGCAAAATGGGACAGGACACAGCCTGTCCATAAATTCTTTTTTCGTTTTAAAAAGTGCCTGGCTTTAACAATCCTGCAAGTTGAACAGTGTATTTTTCCCGTGGGTGTAAAAACCTTCCGAGAGAATTTATGGAAGATTGAAGTAAAATCCGACAGGACACCGACTGTCCAGAAGTTCTGAAAATTTAAGATGTAAAGCAGTGAAAACGCCGTAAAAACCATCTGGCGCCTTCAATCCTTCAAACAAGAGCGTGTTTTTTTTTCTGTGAATGCAGAAGCCTTCCGGAAGTGTTTGTGAAAAATTACAGTAAAATCGGACGGGACATTGACTGTCCATAAATTCCCAAAATTGAGGAAAAAAAACGGTAAAAACAATATGGTCCTTAAAAATTGTGGGGTCAACAATTCAGTAAGCAGGACATTGATTGTTTTCTTGTGAATACACAACGGTTTCAAGTGTACATGGAAAAAATATGTCTCAAATCGGACAGTACTGTGACTGTCCAAAAATGACCAACCTTGAGAGGAAAAAGTGTGAAAACCCATTTGTTTTAAAAAATTGTAGCGTCAAAAGTCCAGCAAGCAAGACACTGAATTTTTTCTTGTGTATACACAACCTTTTCAAGTGTGCACAGGAGAACTGTGGCCCAAATCGGACTGTACAGTGACTGTCCAGAAATTCCCAAAGTTGAGGAAAAAAACGGTAAAAACAAGATGGTTCTTAAAAACTGTGGGGTCAACAATCCAGTAAGCAGGACATTTATTGTTTTCTTGCGAATACACAACGGTTTCAAGTGTACATGGAAAAAATATGCCTCAAATCGGACAGTACAGTAACTGTCCAGAAATGACCAACCTTGAGAGGAAAAAGTGTGAAAACCCATTTGTGTTTAAAAAATTGTAGCGTCAAAAGTCCAGCTAGCAGGACACTTAATTTTTTCTTGTGTATACACAACCTGTTCAAGTGTACACAGGAGAACTGCGGCTCAAATCGGACTGTACAGTGACTGTCCAGAAATTCCCAAAGTTGAGGAAAAAAAAACGGTAAAAACAAGATGGTTCTTAAAAATTGTGGGGTCAACAATCCAGTAAGCAGGACATTGATTGTTTTCTTGTGGATACACAACGGTTTCATGTGTACACAAATATGCCTCAAATCGGACAGTACAGTGACTGTCCAGAAATGACCAACCTTGAGAGGAAAAAGTGTGATAACCCATTTGTGTTTAAAAAATTGAAGCGTCAAAAGTCCAGCAAGCAGAACACTGAATTTTTTGTTGTGTATACATAACCTTTTCACGTGTACACAGGAGAACTGTGGCCCAAATCGGACTGTACAGTGACTGTCCAGAAATTCCAAAAGTTGAGGAAAAAAAAACGGTAAAAACAAGATGGTTCTTAAAAATTGTGGGGTCAACAATTCAGTAAGCAGGACATTGATTGTTTTCTTGTGAATACACAACGGTTTCAAGTGCACATGGAAAAAATATGTCTCAAATCGGACAGCACTGTGACTGTCCAGAAATGACCAACCTTGAAAGGAAAAAGTGTGAAAACCCATTTGTTGTAAAAAATTGTAGCGTCAAAAGTCCACCAAGCAGGACACTGAATTTTTTCTTATGTATACACAACCTTTTCATGTGTACACAGGAGAACTGTCGCATAAATCGGACAATACAGTAACTGTCCAGAAATTCCCAAAGTTGAGGAAAAAAAACTGTAAAAACAAGATGGTTCTTAAAAATTGTGGGGTCAACAATCCAGTAAGCAAGACATTTATTGTTTTCTTGTGAATACACAACGGTTTCAAGTGTACATGAAAAAAATATGCCTCAAATCGGACAGTACAGTAACTGTCCAGAAATGACCAACCTTGAGAGGAAAAAGTGTGAAAACCCATTTGTGTTTAAAAAATTGAAGCGTCAAAAGTCCAGCAAGCAGGACACAGAATTTTTTCTTGTGTATACCCAACCTTTTCACGTGTACACAAGAGAACTTTGGCCCAAGTCGGACTGTACAGTGACTGTCCAGAAATTCCCAAAATTGAGGAAAAAAACGGTAAAAACAAGATGGTTCTTAAAAATTGTGGGGTCAACAATTCAGTAAACAGGACATTGATTGTTTTCTTGTGAATACACAACGGTTTCAAGTGTACACGGAAAAAATGTGCCTCAAATCGGACAGTACAGTGACTGTCCAGAAATTACCAACCTTGAGAGGAAAAAGTGTGAAAACCCATTTGTTTTAAAAAATTGTAGCGTCAAAAGTCCAGCAAGCAGGACACTGAATTTTTTCTTGTGTATACACAACCTTTTCAAGTGTGCACAGGAGAACTGTGGCCCAAATCGGACTGTACAGTGACTGTCCAGAAATTCCCAACGTTGAGGAAAAAAAACGGTGAAAACAAGATGGTTCTTAAAAACTGTGGGGTCAACAATCCAGTAACCAGAACATTGGTTGTATTCTTGTGAATACACAACGGTTTCAAGTGTACACGGAAAAAATGTGCCTCAAATCGGACAGTACAGTGACTGTCCAGAAATGACCAACCTTGAGAGGAAAAAGTGTGAAAACCCATTTGTTTTAAAAAATTGTAGCGTCAAAAGTCCAGCAAGCAGAACACTGAATTTTTTCTTGTGTATACACAACCTTTTCAAGTGTGCACAGGAGAACTGTGACCCAAATCGGACTGTACAGTGACTGTCCAGAAATTCCCAAAATTGAGTAAAAAAAACGGTAAAAACAAGATGATTCTTAAAAATTGTGGGGTCAACAATCCAATAAGCAGGACATTTATTGTTTTCTTGTGAATACACAACGGTTTCAAGTGTACATGGGAAGAATATGCCTCAAATCGGACAGTACAGCGACTGTCCAGAAATGACCAACCTTGAGAGGAAAAAGTGTGAAAACACATTTGTTTTTAAAAAATTGAAGCGTCAAAAGTCCAGCAAGCAGGACACTGAATTTTTTCTTGTGTATACACAACCTTTTCACGTGTACACAGGAGAACTGTGGCCCAAATCGGACAGTACAGTGACTGTCCAGAAATTCCCAAAATTGAGGAAAAAAACGGTAAAAACAAGATGGTTCTTTAAAATTGTGGGGTCGACAATCCAGTAAGCAGGACATTGATTGTTTTCTTGTGAATACACAACGGTTTCAATGTGTACACTGGAAAAATATGTCTCAAATCGGACAGTACAGTGACTGTCCAGAAATGACCAACCTTGAGAGGAAAAAGTGTGAAAACCCATTTGTTTTAAAAAATTGTAGCGTCAAAAGTCCAGCAAGCAGGACACTGAATTTTTTCTTGTGTATACACAACCTTTTCAAGTGTGCACAGGAGGACTGTGGCCCAAATCGGACCGTACAGTGACTATCCAGAAATTCCCAAAATTGAGTAAAAAAACGGAAAAAACAAGATGGTTCTTAAAAATTATGAGGGTCAACAATCCAGTAAGCAGGACATTGATTGTTTTCTTGTGGATACACAACGGTTTCATGTGTACACAAATGTGCCTCAAATCGGACAGTACAGTGACTGTCAAGAAATGACCAACCTTGAGAGGAAAAAGTGTGAAAACCCATTTGTGTTTAAAAAATTGAAGCGTCAAAAGTCCAGCAAGCAGGACACTGAATTTTTTCTTGTGTATACCCAACCTTTTCACGTGTACACAGGAGAACTGTGGCCCAAATCGGACAGTACAGTGACTGTCCAGAAATTCCCAAAATTGAGTAAAAAAACGGTAAAAACAAGATGGTTCTTAAAAATTGTGGGGTCAACAATCCAGTAAGCAGGACATTGATTGTTTTCTTGTGGATACACAACGGTTTCATGTGTACACGGGAAATGTGCCTCAAATCGGACAGTACAGTGACTGTCCAGAAATGACCAACCTTGAGAGGAAAAAGTGTGAAAACACATTTGTTTTTAAAAAATTGAAGCGTCAAAAGTCCAGCAAGCAGGACACTGAATTTTTTCTTGTGTATACACAACCTTTTCACGTGTACACAGGAGAACTGTGGCCCAAATCGGACTGTACAGTGACTGTCCAGAAATTCCCAAAATTGAGTAAAAAAACGGTAAAAACAAGATGGTTCTTAAAAATTGTGGAGTCAACAATCCAGTAAGCAGGACATTGATTATTTTCTTGTGGATACACAACGGTTTCAAATATACACGGAAAAAATGTGCCTCAAATCGGACAGTACAGTGACTGTCCAGAAATTACCAACCTTGAGAGGAAAAAATGTGAAAACACATTTGTTTTAAAAAGTTGTAGCGTCAAAAGTCCAGCAAGCAGGACACTGAATTTTTTCTTGTGTATACACAACCTTTTCACGTGTACACAGGAGAACTGTGGCCCAAATCGGACTGTACAGTGACTGTCCAGAAATTCCCAAAATTGAGTAAAAAAACGGTAAAAACAAGATGGTTCTTAAAAATTGTGGAGTCAACAATCCAGTAAGCAGGACATTGATTGTTTTCTTGTGGATACACAACGGTTTCAAATATACACGGAAAAAATGTGCCTCAAATCGGACAGTACAGTGACTGTCCAGAAATTACCAACCTTGAGAGGAAAAAATGTGAAAACACATTTGTTTTAAAAAGTTGTAGCGTCAAAAGTCCAGCAAGCAGGACACTGAATTTTTTCTTGTGTATACACAACCTTTTCACGTGTACACAGGAGAACTGTGGCCCAAATCGGACAGTTCAGTGACTGTCCAGAAATTTCCAAAATTGAGGAAAAAAAGGTCCGAAAAATTTATAATAAGCGCCAATTTTTCGAATTAGGCCCACAATTTCCTGGAATGAGATATTATATTATTTTGACAGATTAACAGCTGGACATATATGATCTATGTGTAGCCAAAGTTTGACACCTTTCCAGGTTAGCCGCTGTCAAAAACAGCGCTCCGCCCCCTAACCATCCAGATGTATTCCGGCCTGGAGCGAACGAGTCCCGTTAATTATCCCGATCATTCCCGTGGAGTATCGGCAATATCTCGCGATGACGGTGGCAGCCCTTAACGACCCGCCAGGGGTCCGGATATTTATGAACCGTCACTGAGGTATGTAATAATCTGAGGCCGGATTTAATTTGGCGGACTGATTTGGCACTGTAGAGCGGCGGCCGCTTAATCACCCCCCGGGAACGGTCATTTGTTGTCGATGGCAAATGGGGGGCGCGAAACGCCCCCAACCATCTACGGAATATTCAGCCACTTTTTAATCTGCCCCACGTGGAACTTGCGGGCTTCCAGCACATAGTGCGTGTCCACTGGATGGGCGGCGCGCAGGTCGTAATGGTGGGCAGCCTGGGGAATCAGCACCGCCACCACTGAGTCTGAGACATTCTTCAGAACCCCGCCACTACACCAGGGATCAGAAAGCCCATTGCTGAAGACAATGTTGGAGGCGTACTTGAGAATGCGCCCGCCATGCTCCAGTAGAACGCCGTTGGAGGAGTAGGGCGTCACTTGGTACTTCCTGCTGCAGTCCTGGGCGTATTTCGAGTAGTTCCATTGGGTCGGCTCGAACATGTCCAGCTCCGAGCTGCAGATGGGCATCAGCAGCTCGAAGCAGGCCTGAAAGTCCCAGGCGTAGTCAATGGGCTGTTCCACTGTGGTTTCGATGTTGTTGCACTGAGTGTTTCCCGAGAAATTGGTGGCGATTTCCAGCGCACTGGACACCGCCTGGAGCAGCTCCAAGGCAGTCTCCACCACCCCAAAGCTGCGCAACTTGTCGCAGAAAGCCTTCACTGGATTGGCGGGCAGCGGCGTCAGAAAATGCGTCGGATACGGATAGTTCAACATTGCCAGATTCACATAGACATCCACTAGGGTGTCAATTAACTTCCCGGCGTCTTCACTAGACTCCAGTGGCTTGCACAGCTTGAACACCTGCGAAACATTGCGTCGACCCTGCACAGTTTCCGACAGGTTACGAATGGCCGCCCAGGACAGTTTCACTGGATAGCTGCAGTTGCCATTGGTCGCAAATGACTCAGTGACGGAGCGGTAGAACGCCTGGCACAGCTCCAGGTTGTTGATCTGCAGCAATGGAGCGGAGGACGCCACTGCGCCCAGCACCACATGGGGGTACTTCATGCGCAACCACGCCGCCAACATGCCGCCATAAGAACCGCCAAAAGCCACCACTGGAAAAGTGTCATTGGTCAGCATGGTGCCAAAATACTGCCCCCCCAAGTGGTCGATCACGCGCACAAAGTCTGCCAGTGCTTGGGAGGTGGTGAGCAGGCGCAGTCCCTCAGAAGGACTCAGAGAGCGTGTGCCAAAGGGCATGGACAGGCCGTAGTAACGGTGCTCGGCGAAAACCACCAGGGCGTTGAAACTGGGCGCAATTTCCAGAAGAAATCCGGTGTTATCGAAGAATGTGGTAATGTCCGCCTCGTTGCCGCAGTAGAAGAAAATGGGGCTGCCTTTGACGTAGTACTGCTCCACTACCAAGAAGCGCAGCTTGAAGGTTTCGTTGGTTCTGCTGAAGCTGAAGTGGTCGACTGGCACGTCTAGGTAGCGCTCCTGGTACTGGGCGCTGAGGGCGCAACTGATCCAGCTCAGCAGCAGAACAGTAACGGCGACAAACATGCTATTACATTGTCATTTGGACGTCGGCAGGTCGTTTTTTCAGGTACACCAAGTCACTTTTTTAAGTGTCTCCATTTACTAACTAAAGTTCTTCTTACAGCTTTGCAAAAGGTGGCGTGTTTCGCGTCCTTAGATGGGAAATATTGAGTCATTGTGGCTCTTAAGGCAAGTGCGGTAGTTTATTCTGCCTGCTAACTGCAGGATTAAAGTTTTGTATTCGTAGTAGATTTCCATTGTGTGTTAAAGTGTCGTGTGGACTCTTTGAGGATTAATGGGCCGAAAATGGAGGATGCGGCGCCAGCTTGCAGAAAACTGGCAAGAATGATTTCTAATCTATAAATCCCTTGGTTTCAACTGATTTCACATAAAATGGGTTTAGACAGTTTTTCTACTGTAGTTAAATGGTCCTAGTTTCACATGAAAAACTTACCTAACGCACTTGAACAGACTTAGAATTCATTGGGACCAGTGGAGGAAAACTCACGAAAAATTCCCCATTTGAACCTCATCTGTGTAGGTGAGGAGGCACAATGTGCAAGTTCAAGTAAAAAAATTGATTGCACCGAAACCACTAGGATCAAAAGCTTGAAATTTTGGCACCTCATAGCCAACAACCTGTGCTATACCCGTACCAAAATGCCATTAACATTCAGACACCAGTTTATTTTTTTTTTTAATTGCAAACTGGAAAAGGTCCAAAAATCTTCTTTCCTGCTGGCATTCTACTGTTTCAAAGCGGATATCTGGAAACCGGCTGCTCTGGCAGGTTGCAACCAAGTAGACATTAATTGCTCAAAATTGATGGAGGAACGAAAAAAATTGCCCGAAACCCCCATACACAGGGTGGTATTAAATCTAGAGCCATTTCAATGACCAATGACCAAGCAGCCCTCAAGTGAAAACTCTGTAGAGACACGATGTGGTTGCGCCTCTATCTCTTGTAGAGCGACTACTCTCTATGAAGGTTTGCAGGGTTAGAGGCTCAATGGCACGCAAATGAGCAGTTAAGCCGCAGGAACATTCCAATTTAAAATATGGTTTAATGCGATGATACTGTAAATTTAATCAGGACATCATGTGATGGGGGCCTGTCATAAGGAGAGAAAGATGGGCCCGATGGGAGCGCGACCGTTTTTCCCCATTGGGACGACTGCTCAATTCGGCTCTATTTAATGTATTTAATGCTCATTCGCAACGAGCTGGCTAATAGATGGGGCGGCGATCCGGCTACTGGATACTCGAATCCGGATATCCGGTGCACATTTAAACGACATGGCGTTTTACGGCTCCAAGTCGAGTCAAGTCGCTTTATGGAGGCAAATACGACATTGGCCTGTATGATTGAATATTCGCATTTGGTCGGACGTAAAACTTAAACGCGGCGTGTCTTTGGTCCCGGGGGGCCCGAGCATTCGCCCGCTTTACGGCCACGGGATACACGATCCGCTCTTTTCAATAACTCTAAAAGGACCGTCACTGGCTCACACGTTCTCTGCGACGAACGGGAATTAGCCAGTGGCGCGCCCCAGCCCAAAACATCCCTTAGGATGTTTTAGACTGGGGCTGCTTGATCCCCGCCCATGACTTTGAGCTTCCAAAAAACGTGTCCCATGATCACGGGATGATCCTTGATTCATATTTTTACGATTTCTCCTTTAGGGAGTTTAAGCAGCCATATATCAAGGGCGGCCAAATTGAGAATCCTCCCAATCCTCCAATGATTTAGACCACTTTACTCCGGCCTCGATTATTGATGTGCGGGCGGTCATAACATTTAAAGACCGTTTGACATCGGAAAGCCGCCCTTAAATGGCACAATGTCGGGGCGGCGCGTTTGCATACAAAAGGCCAGTATGAATTCCATATGCGAGCCATTCGGGCGTAAAATATGGGCGCATAATCCCGCCAAGATATGGCCGCATATTTATAAGGTCGCCACTTTGTCATCCCCCCCGTGAAGTTTAGATTGGATTTTGTGATGGATGTTGGGCGCCCGCCTCAGCCCCGATGTTTCACGCGAGATTTATGCATTCACTGCCAAAATTTCCTGATTTCAAGCCCAGAATTTTCCCTGGAGCGTCCCCGAAATTAACACGCTCGAACCCTGGAGGATTAAATGAAATTATTCAAAGACACCCTGTATAAGAGCATTTCGAGTATTTTTTGCATCAGTGGCAGGAATTTTCAGCTTCAAACTTCTACGCCACTGGAGGCAAAGAGAAATCAAAAACACTATTTAAAAAGACACAGTTTTTACATCAAAAAAATGCCCTAAAAAAATAAACCTGATCCACCCCTGTCGTTTAGCAGCCGTAGTCAATTGTTTAATGGCGGATTTGAATGACTGTGCGCAATTAGCTCCCGCAAAAGTTCGAAAATTGCGCGAATTTTTTCAGTTTCCCACTAAACGGTGTGAATTTTCTAAAAAGGCAAGTTTCTTTTTATCGTTTTGTCGCATTTTTCCGCTCGGAAAAGTGATGTTTGCGGAAAAATCGCGATTTTTCCGTTGTGACGTTTGCTGTCATCTCAAACATAAACACCCACTAGCCAACAGGACCGGACTTTTCAATTTTTGAGATAAAGGTGAGTGTTTTGACGATTTTATTGTATGAACTCCTTTAAAGGCTTTCATGGACTTTGTTACCGAGGAAAGTGGGCTTTTTTAATGTTTTTATTTGGAGTAATTTATTTGAAATTTCCAGTCCCTAAAGGTTGTACAGACTTTAGTTTTGCGCTGGTATTTCCGAAACTATTTCAGATAGATAGATAGATAGATAAAATTTATTGAACATTCCCATTAACAAAATTCACAAACAAAGATAACAAACATAACTCCCGTGTCTAGCCAGATGTTCGGCCGGTTGCTCTTTGCCCATGATCTAAATAGGCGCGCTAAGTCGTCCATTACCTGGGCAGTGCCCTAACATGGACATTCCCGAGCTAGCCATACGCACGACAACGTCAGGAGATAGTCTTGAAGTGGCGGTTTTGGTTTTATTCGAGGGGCATTCATTAAGGAAAAAAGGTCTTCCTGAAGGGAAGCCAAAAACCCCTTTTGCTTCGACCTTTAAGCCTGATACTGTCAGCCGTGGCGTTAACCGCCGGCAGTTTCAACTAGATGACCAAATCCATCCGCCCCCGCCCCGATCGGTGCAAGAACCAGCCAACACCAGCCAGAACGAGGCAGGACGAACCCGTCAAGTCACGTCATGTTGGATTTGTGCGTTTCCAGCCTGCTAGAAACGACTGTCTGCAACTGGCAGGCAATGTTTGTTTGTCGTCACGTACTGTCAGGGACAAAATCCTCATAAAATATGGGAAGTCGCTTATACAGGGGACCGTGGGTTGGGCGATCGTTTGCTCTTACATGGGTGATATTTCGCGTGAGGACTGAGCCTTGCACTCCGCTATGATAAAATTTTTCAGCTATGGTATCTATATAGTCGGCTATATAGGCCATCCCTGTAGCTTCGTGCATTTCGGTTATTCTGGTGTATCTGTCAGCCGATAGGACGCCTCTTAGGAACCTATTTTGGGTCCTTTGAACACGTCGTCTCGTGGAATCACAGACAGAGTGCCAGACAGGGGATCCGTAGGTCAGTATGGGCCTTATGGTGGAGGTGTAGAGCAGAAGTTTATTTCGAGGTGATAGGAAAGAATTTGGCGCCAGAAGAGAGTACAACTTTCTTCGGGCCATGGCAGTCTTTTGTACAGCATAGTCAACATGCTTATTGAAATGGAGTCGGGCGTCTAGTTTGAATCCCAGGTATTTCACCTCTTTTGTTGGTTTGATAGGAGTATTTTGGACCACGAGTGGTGATAAGATTTTGTTGTTAGTGAATTTGCGCGAAAAGATAATAAGACTATTTCAGATGGTCAACTGAAATTTTCAACATTTTTCGACAATACTGGCAGCTACTTTAAAAGCTTTATGTCAAGATTCGCTGTATCAGGGGTTGATCTCGCAGGAAACGGTAGAGCGATAAAGTTGAGAGTATTTGAGTTGGCAACCAGGGGCCAGGTACCATTGCCGGCTATGGCATTCAATTGGCTCTAACTTTCTTACCACCTGGCATATTGGAGTGCGAGTAGATTTGTTTTGTTCCCTCGTCAATTTTCAACAAAAAAGTTTTCTTGAGTGGAACCGGAAAAAGCAGCCGTTTTCGAGATATCCGGTTTTAAACAGTGAATTGTCGGGGAAAAGTGGCGACCAGCAGGTACTTGGTTTGAAATATTTTTTTAAATCACCCGAGGTGTCGGTGTTGATGATTTTTTTGCCAAGTATACCACGGTGTGTCTTCTGTAAGATCCTAAAATTTCCAGTTTCTAGTCGTTGGGGTTCGGATGTAGTAATTTTTTTAACTTGAGCTTGCACGCTGTGTTTCTTCAGAAACATTACATGGGGTTTGAATGGGGAATTTTGCTTTTATCTATTTCATGGACTTCTATTGGCATTAATTCGGGTGAGATGCTCGAGTCAAGGATTTTGTGTGAAAATGGGGTCATTTGATGGGGATTTGGGGGAGTTATGGGGGTTTGAAGGTCCGACTCCCATAAGAGCCTGTGCACAATTTTGCTTCTGTCCCCATTAGGGCATCTGCGGACTTTTGCCAAAACAAACCAACCCACTTTGGCCTTTGTCTCATCCATATAGAAGACCGTCTAAAAAAATTTTGGAAAATCAAAAAAAAATTTCAAAAATTCACGGCTCGAGTCTCAGAAATCCGCTATGGTTTTTTAATTTCGGGCGCCCATAATCCTACAAGTTGGAACTCGATTTTTTTCCTGTGGGTTAGCCATCCTTTGAGGAGTATACAGGAGGAGTTTCCTTATAATCCGACCACACGGGGACTGTCCAGAAATTCGCAAAGTTGCGGGAGAAAAGCGGTAAAAGCTCGGTCATTTTTTAAAAATTGTGGCGTCAACAATTTAACAAGCAGGACAGTTATATTTTTTTCTGGACATGCAAAACCCTTTGAGGTTTACACAGAAAAAGATTCCTGAAAATATGACAGGATAATGACAGTCCAGTAATTTACAAAGTTGAAGGAAAAGCGGTAATGCATGATGGTTAAAAATAAATTCTAGCGCAAACAATCCAGGACGCAGGATATCGAGTTTTCTCCTGTTGATACACAACCCTTTTAAGTATACGCAGGGGAAGTTTGTTTTAAATCGGACAGGACAATATCTGTCCAGGAATTCCTAAACTGGAAGATGTAAACCAATGAAATCGCGTTAGATTAAAAATTTTCTGGCGTCAAAAATTCCAAAAGTGTCCAGGAATAAGACGATTTTTTGCGCAGAAATCAATGGGATTTGAAACTCTGTTTGCACTTGTCTATTTTATTCAGTGGTGTAGAAGTTAACAGCAAAAAATCGCGATAAATCCAAAAATCTACGACACTCCCCTGCCCTGGAGGAGGATCCTTTGAGAATGACGCTCCCTGTGTAGGTATAAAAAAAACTGGCTGTGCAATCATGATCAAAACGGGAAAATTATGGGTTTTTCCCGGAAAAAATCTCCAAATCCTGAACGCTAGCGGGGTATCATTACCCAAACACGTAGTAATTAATAAATCTAACGTGGAGACGACAAATTACACGGCAATATTTCATGTCAACAGTATGACACCGTAGGGAGATCAGAAGGGTTAGGTCGGGCCTCTCCTCTGTCACGACCGATATATCACCTAATTATCGGATATATATGGGCAGGCCTTATCTAGCCGCCTGCGACACACACACACATAAACACAGGGTGATTCAAAATCAGCCGCCATTTGCAATTGAAATCCACTACACTGTTGCCCAATTTCTCACGTAGTTTTTCGCAAATATCTCCGTTTTTCGCCAGAATTGATGTTCCTACAAGCGCAACAAGATACACCGATACCTCATCTTTACCCCATCTTCCATCTGGAGATGAAAAATCGACGGACAGTCAATAGGCAGCGTATTTGCTCCTTCTGGTTTCCTTTGAACGCACGCGACAAGAAAAAATTGCCCAGCCATGTTTCACAATCTTTATATTGCGTTTCGTCTCGACTGAAACTTATGCTCTGTCAGGCCGATTCCCATAATAGCAAAACTGCCGCTGAATTATTTAAATATGCTGATTTTTCCGGGCCGTTTGTCTTCGTCGCGGTTGCAGGTGCGACGCCCCCTTGGCAGGGCCCACATAGTCCAAAGACGCTTGAAAAGGTGCATTTTGAGGTGTCGGAGGCCGCGCTGTTGCCCCTTTTCGAAATCCGATTAACGCCCTTGCGGCCGTGCCCTTGCAATCATTAGCTGATTCATTTTGTAATTGCCGGCCTAAATCATCCCCCTATCACGAGTACAGTGATATGAGGTGAAATGAATGCTTATCATTAGCGATTAAGGCCGGTTTATTGCTTCATTAAGATGGGACTCCCGAATATTTCATGCGTGGGATTAGTTAACTGTGAATTTTTTAATTAAATGATCTCTATCTGAGCACCCTTTCCAGTCAACTTGATTGAAAACAGAGCTAATAATTATATTTTTCGACAAGCGGGCGAAATTCCAAATTAAAATAAATCAATAAATAAATAAATACAGAATTAAAAAATATATATATTTCGTTTAAGGCCACGCCTTAAAACGGCAGCGCTGCCCAAAACCGGGTCAACAGTGGATCTGACAACACTGCCTTTGGGGTGCCGTCAAAAGTCAAACTGTTATTAAACAAACTGTCAGTTGTTGTTTAGCCGGTCGATTTTGTCTACGTCGATACAAATATTATGTTTTTTTTCTAATTTTGGCGCATTCTAGAGCCCCATTGGCATGATAGTCTAAAAACCCGCAATTTAAAGCGCGAATTTTCGCAAGAAACTGTTTCCCATCGGCTCTTATTTGCTCGCAAGTTGCAATTGAACATCCGTGTGTCTGTGTGTAGGTGTCAGAATGTGGTTCTCGAACAAAAAAGGGGCCCAAGGCAAGAAGCAGGAGACGCTGCTGACCATTTCCATTTTATCCCTAGCAGCCGTGCTGTGTAAGTCGCAGCTAGATCTAAAAGCTCGGCTTTTTTAAGCTTCTTAAAGTATTTTTAATGAGCGGTTTGTTTCAGCGTTTGCTACCCGGCTATTTTCAGTGCTCCGCTTCGAATCAGTGATTCATGAATTCGATCCGTATTTCAACTATAGAACCACGAAGTATTTGTCGGAGAACGGCTTTTATGACTTCCACAACTGGTTCGATGATAGGGCTTGGTAAGTGGGCGGGTTTAGGCCAAAGTTTTTACCCCCCAGCGCTTTACAGGTACCCTCTGGGGAGGATTATCGGTGGGACTATTTATCCAGGCCTGATGCTGACTTCGGTCTTCCTGTTCAGAGTGGCGCAGTTCCTGCACATCGACATAGACATCAGGAATGTGTGCGTGTTCTTGGCGCCCCTGTTCTCCTCGCTGACCACCCTGATCACCTACATGCTCACTAAAGAGGTGCTTGGCTGCAAGCCATGAAATATTCAGGTTTAATTCTATTCCTCTTTGGTAGATTTTTGATAAAGGAGCCGGCCTGATGGCCGCAGCCTTTGTGGCAATAGTTCCCGGTTACATCAGCCGCTCAGTGGCGGGCAGCTACGATAATGAGGGCATAGCGATTTTCTGCATGCTGCTCACTTACTACACCTGGATCAAAGCTGTGAAGACCGGCACCGTGAGATGGGGCACCTTGGCCGCTCTTGCTTACTTCTACATGGTAAGAAGCGGCTACGGTTTGAGCCTACCAATCCACTACTGCTGTCTAGGTGTCCTCCTGGGGCGGCTACGTGTTCCTCATCAACCTGATTCCGCTTCATGTGCTCACCCTGATACTGACTGGCCGGTTTTCCCATCGAATCTACGTTGCCTACAGCACTTTGTACTGTGTGGGGACCATTCTGTCCATGCAGGTGTCCTTTGTGGGTTTCCAGCCAGTGCAGAGCTCTGAACACATGCTGGTAAGTCAAATTTCCCGAAAGGTCCGCAGCAACGGTGATTAAAACTTATGGATTTAGGCCCTGGGAGTGTTTGGGCTCTGCCAAATACTGCCTTTTGTGGACTACTTGAAGAGCAAGGTCAGTCCTGCGGATTTTCGGGTGCTGTGGACGTTTGCCCTTAGTACTCTGGGCGCTTTATTCGTCTTGGTGCTGATCTTGCTGTCGTTTAGCGGCAAAGTGGCCCCTTGGACGGGGAGGTTTTACGCCCTTCTGGATCCCTCCTACGCTAAGGTGAATTTTAGGCAAATTGCAGTCAGGGGGCTAATTTTAGGTGCTTTCAGAACCACATTCCCATCATCGCCTCGGTTTCCGAGCATCAGCCCACTGCGTGGTCTTCGTTTTTCTTCGACCTGCACGTACTTACCATGCTGCTCCCTGTCGGTCTCTATCTCTGCTTTAAGGACCCCAGTGACTCCAAGTTTTTCCTTGCTCTGTATGGGGCGACCGCTGTCTACTTTGCCGCAGTGATGGTGCGTTTTCATTTTTTACCTTTTAAGGAATGGAAGGAGGAAAACCTGATTTTTATTTTGGGGGCTTCAGGTGCGTCTGATGCTGGTTCTGGCGCCAGCGGCTTGCGCCCTATCGGGCGCCGGTCTCAGCCGCCTTTTAGGGAAATTCTTCAACCCAGCGCCCACCACCCAAAGGCGCCAAAAGGTACAAATCAGCGCGGAGAGGTTGTTAAACCAGCGCCCGTTTTCATTGCTGCTGGTTTCAGGGCGCCAGTCAAAGCGAGAAAAAGAACGCGGGAGGCGCAGCCTTTGCAGCCCTTTCCATTGCCCTCCTCAGCGTCTACACAGTACACTGCACTTGGGTGACAAGTGAAGCCTACAGCTCTCCTTCCATTGTTTTGAGCGCCCGCGCCCATGACGGCTCCCGGATCATCTTCGACGATTTTAGAGAGGTAATGGGAGGATATGCAGCGCCCAATATGATGACTTTTTTGGGTTGCGTAGGCCTACGGCTGGTTGAAGAGCAACACGCCAGAGGATGCTCGCATCATGTCCTGGTGGGATTACGGCTACCAGATAACTGCAATGGCCAACCGGACCGTGCTGGTTGATAACAACACGTGGAACAACACGCACATCAGCCGGGTGGGACAAGCGATGGCTAGTGGCGAAGAAAAGGCGCTGGAAATAATGCGCGAGCTTGACGTGGACTATGTGCTAGTGATATTTGGCGGACTTACCGGCTACTCTTCGGACGACATCAACAAGTTCCTGTGGATGGTGCGAATTGGTAAGCAGCCAACGGTGAGGTAGTAAGTGAGTCAAAAGCATCGCCTTGCAGCGGGAAGCACGGAGAAGGGAAAACACATCCACGAGTCGGACTACTACGCGCCTACCGGCGAGTTCCGAGTGGACAAAGAAGGGGCGCCAGCACTCCTCAATTGCCTCATGTACAAGATGTGCTACTATCGCTTTGGCAAGGTGCACAGTGAGAGCGGCAAGCCGTCCGGCTGGGACCGAGTTAGAGGCTAGTAGATTTCTGATTTCGACTTCTATCTATGAAAGTTTGGAAGTTCTGATGACTAAAATGTGTGCTTAGGTGCGGAAATCGGCAACAAAGACTTCGAGCTGGATGTGTTGGAAGAGGCCTACACGACCGAGCATTGGCTGGTACGCATCTACAAAGTGAAAGATCTGCCCAATCGGGGGTCGCTGTAAAACCCTACCGTTCCCAGATGCTGCATCTCAGGAGGTTGTTACTTCCTCCGACTAGGTACTCAAAAAAAGTATTATTTACTTATATGGTTTACCCCCCGGTGTCTAGCACAGGGTGTCTCAAGTTCAGCGTGAAATTAATTCACAGCAGTGCTTTGAGCATACGCTGAGCGACTCTGTTGTCTAGGACCTTCGGATAGTCGCTCGGCATATTTTCCCAATGTTTCAATTACGCGTTTATTGAAAGGAACCGTCGCTCAAACAACGTAAATTTCAAATATTTTTGTAATTTTTTTCTAACTGTTTTCTCATTTTTTACAATTAAAAACTATTTTTACGTGGTCAATTGGCGCTTCACTTCAAAGGCCACCACCCCCAAAGCGGTACCCGAGTTTAGGCTGTCCACGCCATTGCTCAGCGGCACATTGATCCGCGCCCCATTGAACTGGCTGGCTAAGTTGTAGGCCTCCGCACTCACTCCCTCGGTTTCGCCCCCAATCACCAGCACTACATGGCCCGCGCCCTTAAAATTTACCTCCGAGTAGGGCAAAACGGGAATGTTGGCGGCCAATTCGCGCACTGGCTCCACATTGTCACTGCTAGCTGATACTGCGTTGTTGTCGGCGATGAAAACGTGGGCCTCCGGAGGCAGCAGATTGGCTATCTGCTCCCACTGTAGATTGGTGGCGGTTTTTACGCGAAAGTGGGCTCCGCAGCCGCCGCGCAGCACTTTGGGCTCCCATAGATGGGCGCAGCCTTTGGTGAGCAACACTTGGGAGCACCCCACGCCGCTGGAAGTGCGAAGAATGGCCCCAACATTTCCTGGCTCCCTGATGTTGTCGCATATAACGGTGATCGGTAGTGGGTCGTGGGGTTTCACCTGATCTGGCAGGGGAATTTGGAAAATCCCTATGACGCCTGGAGTGGTGGTCAGGTCGGACCAGACTTGCATTTCCCGATAGGGCATCTTGTAGAGGCGCCCTTTGCTAGGCAAAAACGGCCTTAAAGCGCTCACATCCTTCAGCCTGCTGAACAGAAGATACTCCATTTGGCACTGCGCCTCCAAAGCCTCTTGGATCAACCTCAACCCTTCCAGAAACATCAGCTGTGCAGTTTTTCTCGGAGTTTTCACCAGCGACATGATTTTAGTTATTCTGGTGTCGTGGTTGTCCATTTTCGTGTACACCAGGTTCCCCTCGCTGTCCAGCAATGCGCCAGGCTGAATGTCCGGCTGTGTGGGCTTAGGTGGCTTGGCCACGGGCTTCCTGACGGACCTGATCACTAAGTTGGACCTTGGCGCCCAGGCTTCGGGTGCCTTTACTTTCACTTTACCTACATAAGCATCGCTGGGCGCTTGAGGGCTTGCGTCCGGGGCTTCGCTGAAACGCGGCAGCAGCCTCAGTTGGCTGCAAAAGGCTGGGGACAGTCGCCGGAATAAATTCGACATGGTTGTTTTAGGGAAAAGAATTACTTAACTTCTAATGGCACTGCTTGTACCCATAACCATAGTTCTGGTGGACAACAGGAAAGATTCCCTTATTTTTTATTGAACAATATTTTTAAAATAATCTTATTTATGATTTAGTTTATTGGTCAATATCAAGGAATTTGAAATTACTTGAAAAATCATAATTTAAAACTTTGAAGGTGAAGACCGCGCCCTTTTCCACATAACCCAGCTTTCCTCCTGCCTGCAGCCTACTTCAGCTCGATTCAGTGGGCCAGTCAGCCTGACGTTTGGCCAGTGTTGTGGTCCGCACCTTTAGCAAAATTTAGCAGAATTGGGGCCCCACTAAAACCGACGGAGGTAGTGAAACGGGAGCTGCGCCACTGCAGCATGAGTGTGGTTATTTTCAGGGGGCCCCGTTGAATCACTGTTGAGTAGTGAGGTGCGCGGTCATTTACCCTGCATCCATTGATCTAGTTAAACTGGAAAAATCCATAGCCATGGAATAGGCCGCTGATGAGTAGCTATTTGAGCTGACCGGCACCATGCAGAAGAAGCAGAATGAGTTCGACCAGAAGAAAATGGACCTGGAGGTAAACCGGTGGAATGGGGGGCCCTGTAATGGGTAATGGAAGTGGGATTGTTTAGGTGTACCTCCAAAGGATGGAGTCGCGGATCGCCAGCATGGCTCCAGTGGGGCACACGGCGGACGTGCTGGAGGTGCAGCTGAGGGAGCAAAAGGGACTGCATGCGGAGCTGCACCAGTTCAAGGCACAAATCGAATCTTTCCAGCAACTAACCCAAAGACTGATCACTGCACACCAGCATGAAGACACCAGTAGGTACAAAAAGGTATGTGCGTCTCAGAATTCAAGAGCTGCAGGCAGGAATTCGTCGGTCAAATTCTGCAGGCCGCAGAATACATCAATCAGCACTACCTGCGCCTGGATGCCTGCATCATCAACCGCGGCAAACTGCTGCATTCCGCCCTTAGTTCCTTGCAAAACTTCGACCGCTCCTTGGACAAGTTTCTAGCCTGGCTTAGCGAAGTGGAGTCAGTGGTGGAGAACCTGGAAGGGGAGTCAGAGTCGCGCCGTGCGGCCCACCAGTTGAAGGAGATTCAAGCAGACATCGAGCGGCAGGCCTCCACGCATGCAGCGCTGCGGTCCTCCAACGTGGCCCTCTTAGGCACCTTATCAACCGAAGACGCCCTGATGGTGCAGCTCAGAGGCGACGAGATGGAGCGCCGATGGCAGGTAGGCGCTCACAAGCCAGTCTCCCAAACAAACACGTTCACTCGAGTCAATGTATAGGCCCTACAAACACGCACAGCAGACCTACGAAACTGTCTGGAGCACAACACTGACTACTGGAACTCAGTCCTGCTGTCGCTACGCGAACTGACCGAGTGGGTGATCAGAAAGGACGCAGAGCTGGGCCTGGCAGCACGACAGGACGACCATCGCGCCTTCCGTCAGCAATTGGAAGTCAAGCGTCCACTAGTGGAGTCCAATCTGAGGAGCGCGCGCCAATTTGTGATGGGCGACCCTTCGGGGGAGCTTGCCCGGAACTTGCGGCGGGAGCTAGTAAAGCTATCCGACAAGTGGAACGCTTTGATCGACAAGTCCGATAAGTTGGCCCAAAAGTTCGAGCAGAACTCAATGGTAATAGATCGGCTGTATTTGGGCTTTTCAATCCAGTCTGCCAATTGCCGGAAATCTTTGCTTAGAAGCTGAAGCAGCTGACGCTCAGCTTGGACGAGGCGTGTGCAGCCGTTTCGCGTTTGGAGCGCGCCACTCTGTCATGGAGCGGTCCCAGAAGTGCAGCCGAGGCCAGAGAGCTGCTCAACAACCTGCGGGCTTTGGAGCAGCAGCTGCCGCCTCTGCAGCGCTCTTTGGAGGACGCCAGGTTGCAGGCCGGCTCTTTGGGCGGCGCGCTGCCACCCAATCTGGGCGGCCAGCTGGAGGACTGCGCCGCCAGATGCAGAGCACTGCATGCCGCCATCCGGGAGCGGCGCGAGGTTCTGACTAGCAGCTCGCAAGGTTAGTGGCGCGTTCATTAAGGTGCGTCCAGACCTGACGAGCCAAGCCGGAGCGAGCCTGAACCGCGGCAACTGTTTCAGATTTATGCGGGGTTTGCAAGCACGCAACGAGCTGCTCGCGGCGATCCATTTTCTGTCGGTTTTTTGACGAAACATCAAAGAAATAGCCCCTGCTTAGGGTTGGTTTACACTTGGCTTAGGCTTGGCTAAGGCCATTGGCCTTCGGGCACGACACTTAAGTTTCAAACTCAAATTTGCTCATTCTAAATTATCTGAAAACCCCATTTTCATCGTCTACAAGCTGCTTGTATAAGGTGTAAAACTCTTCTTGCATTTTTGAAAATTTTCGATGAAAATTGCCATCACTGCAGTTCTTCAAGTGAAAAATTTCGAAACATTGTGCGGCCACGAACAAGAATGTCTGTGTTGGACACGCCACGTACTGGTAAATGTGAATGGAGCTTTAGTCTTGTACTAGCGAAACATTGTGCTTTAGGAGAGATTTCGCCGGGTCCGCCTAGCGTGCAGCCGCCCTGGGAAAGGGCGACCACGCCCAACAAAGTTCCCTACTACATCAACCACAGCACTGAAACGACGCACTGGGACCATCCGCAGATGCTCGAACTGGCCGCCTGTCTGCTGCAGCTGAATGAGGTGCGCTTTTCCGCATATCGCACCGCTCTGAAGCTGCGCGCCATCCAAAAGAAGCTGGGCCTGGATCTGGTGGGGCTGAGCGCCGTTTCTGAGTCCTTTGACCTGCACGGGCTCAGGGCGCAGAACGACAAGATTCTAGGTACGGCGCTTCTGTTGTGAAGTAGCAAACTTTGTTGAGGGTAAAAAAAAATACAATTTGCAGATGTGGCTGACATGATTCTGGTGCTGCGGGCTGTTTTCAACAACGTGGCGTCGCAGGACCTGGACATCGACGTGCCGCTTTGCGTCGACATGGCGCTGAACTGGCTGCTGAATGTCTACGACAGTCAGCGCACCGGGCAGCTACGCGTGCTCAGCTTCAAGGTGCCAAGCAATCGCCCATCAAAATAAGCAGCGCTAAACTGGCAGCTCTTTTTGTCGTAGGTGGGCTTGACGATACTGTCAAAGGGCCACTTGGAGGACAAGTACCGCTATCTCTTCCGGCTCATTGCGGACCCGCAGCAAAAGGCCGACCAACGCAAGCTGGGGCTGCTGTTACATGACGTGCTGCAGGTGCCGCGCCAGCTGGGCGAAGTGGCTGCGTTTGGAGGCTCCAATATCGAGCCCAGTGTGCGCAGCTGTTTAGGTAGTAGGCCAAATTCGAGGGTTTCCAAAGCCGGTTAAAGTGAGCTTTGTAGGCGATCGCGACGACTTGGAAGCCGCCCATTTCCTCGCCTGGCTCAAGCAGGAGCCGCAATCGTTGGTGTGGCTGCCGGTGCTTCATCGGATTGCGGCAGGCGAAGCGGCAAAGCACCAGGCCAAGTGCAACTCCTGCAAGCAGTACCCGATCGTGGGGCTGCGCTACCGCTGTCTTAAGTGCTTCAACTTTGACATGTGCCAGAACTGTTTCTTCTCCGGCAAGCTGACGAAGGGGCACAAGCTGACGCATCCGATGCACGAGTACTGTGCCGCCACCACCTCCATCGAAGATATGCGCGACTTCACCAAGGCGCTGAAGAACAAGTTCAAAAGCAAGCGGTACTTTGTGAAACATCCGCGCGTCGGGTATTTACCGGTACGCTCCGTGCTGGAAGGGGATGAGTTGGAGAGTCCGGTGGCTTCGCCCCAGCACAACGACATGCATTCCCGGCTGGAAATTTACGCGTCCAGACTGGCCGAAGTCGAGCTAAGAGCCGCGTCTCCGGAAGACGAGCATCGCTTGATTGCGGATTATTGTCATTCGCTTGAAGGGGCGCCCGCTAGCCCCGGCCAGCTGATGTTGGTGATTGATGAAGAACAACGGGCGGAGCTGCAGGAAATGATCCGGGAGCTAGAGGTGGAGAACCAGGCGCTGCGCTCCGAGTACGAGCAACTACAGGTAGGCACCAGCCTTATGGCGCTCTTTTTCAGAGTCGTGAATATTCTCCATGGGGTTCTAGAGGGGCTCAGCGTTGCAACACCCGCTGCAACAGCCGCACCACGATGTACTGGCCGAGGCGCGGCTGCTGCGGCAGCACAAAGGCCGACTGGAGGCCCGCATGCAGATCCTGGAGGATCACAATCGGCAGCTGGAGGCGCAGCTGCAGCGACTGAAGCAACTGCTGGCTGAAACGCCCACCTCCACCCTCCAAACTAGGAGCGTGACGGCGTCGCAGCTAAACCAAGACACTCCTGGTAGGGTCAACCAGCCGCCGCCTCCTTCGGAGATGCGCTAGCTATGTTGATGAGTCCAGGCAGATATAGAATTCGACATATCGCGTCTTGATCCGTAGCTAAGTATAACTTAGGAATATTTACTCGATAGAATGTGGATTTCCAGCAGTATTATGCAGAGCCTGCTATGAGAATCAGGGATTTCGTTAGGTTAAGGGCTTCGCCGTGTGGTCCCCCCATCCATTGTAACGCATTTAGGTTAGCGGGCAGGAGCTGGACCCGATGGGTCTGTTTACGCATAGTAACTCGGCCATATCATTGGACACATTTCACTAATTTAATGCGCTAAGTGTATTTTGGAGCTGCCACTGGCCTGGTAATAAACAGAGACGTGGCGACTGGCGATTTTTTTACCACATTTGTCCCTGTAGGTGACTGGGTTTTCGTGCAATTTCAGTTAAATTCGGCTTTTTTCCATCGATCGATTTTTAGAATTGAGGTTGTTCTATAGGGTGAGCGAGTTTCAAGTTGCTGCCTGTCCTAGATTGGAATTTACGCATTTTTTAGAGGCAAAAACTTCCATTTCTTTAGAAAGCGCGCAAAAATCAGGTTTTAATGCGAGTTGAATGAAAGTTTCAGGATTTGCAGAGTCAAGTGTCTTCTGAAGTGTCTGCAAAGTTCAAGTTGCTGCCTGCTCTGGATGGGAAGTTACGGATTTTTAAAGAGGATCGTGCCGCTGAGCAAAAATTTCCTTTTCTTCACCCGCGCTTACGGAGCGCGCAAATAATAGAGTTTCGTGCGTTTTGAATTAAACTCTCAGTATTTGCAGAGTCAAGTGTCTTCTGATGTGCCTGCAAAGTTCAAGTTGCTGCCTGCTCTGGATAGGAAGTTACGAATTTTTAAAAGAGGACGTGCAGTTGAGCGAAGATGTTCATTTTTCCATCTGTGGTCACAAACTTTCACGGTTTGCATAGTCAAGAGCCTTCTATAATATCCCCAAGTTTCAAGTGTGCTCTATAGAGAGGGTGAGTTTCAAGTCTCCAGCTTCCCTGGTTCGGAATCTGCAAGGTAAGCAACCACAAACCCGCCTTAATAGAAACTTAATAAATTTTATTTAATTTACAAGTAATTAACAGCGAACAATGTTTGCAATCATTTCTGATCTGTGCTAGTTCTCAGTACTAGTTACTTGGTTAATTGTACGTTTACAATGTCATTCTGCTTGAGATGCAACTATTTACATTTGAGCCAAAATATACATAAGCAGTCCTGGTAAGCGCGTGCCTGTCCGAGAGCAACAAGGCGCACCGATAAGGCCAGCCTTGTTCCTCACGGGGCGAACACGCCCCTAACAGGCGCTGTGTGCAGTGGCGTAACGCGGAAACAAACCAATCAACTAAGAGTCGACGATAATAAAAACAAATATCACAGAGGGCTGGTTGCGCATGGGACCGCCCCGTCTCCTGTGCGCACCATACGGGGACTGCTCGCTATGTACAAATGAAGTAGGAACTCAACGTTATAGGCCTGACCTATTAACTAAAGAAAGTGTACTCTTAAGGAAAAATTTGAGCCCATCGCGCCCCTGGTTCCGGGCCGGTTCATACAAATTCGGCATTTCTCCAAGATTTCGTGGTGCAAACCCCTGGCCCTCTCCACCAATCGTTAACGTCCTCGTAGTGCCGGGGAACCAGGGGGGCGTGCAGCATAGCGCAGAGGCGGCACCAAAAGTACGTGTTGATAAACTCCCCAGTGCCTTTCCACGTGAAGTAGGAGTTGTAGAGGGCGTCGTCCTGGTCCAGGCGCTTCAAGTAGACGGCCAGCTCCTCGGGACTGGCGAACTGATCCACATGGATGTAGGAGCCTGCAACAGTGATTGGTTAGTGGGCGTGGGCGGGGCGTGGCTAACCCAGTGTTTTAATACCTTCAGGAGCGCTTTTCTGGTAGTCCTCAGGTCGCGCCCCCATGACAATTGGGAGCACGTCGTGGCCCAGACCGTTCACGAAAAGTTTTTCCGTAATGTAGTCGCGACAGTTGGAGTTTTCAAAGGCCAGGTAGAACTTGTAGTCCGTCTCCAGGATGTTGAAGCATTTTCTGTCTTCGGATCGGGGACACTTGAAGGATCCACAGCCTCCATAGATGTCCACGTCTATGTACTTGCCCAGTTCCCGGGCGTATTGCAGTCGATTATTGCGCGCCCCACAGTTCGAAACGAACCACGCCACCTTTTTCGTCTTGTTGGCCGCATAGTCTTTGTTTTGGGCCTTTTGCCTCACCTGAAGGTGAACTAGGAGTAAGGGCGAAACATGGCTCCTAAACAGCTATCGGTTGTTTCAAGCTATTTGGCAGTGACGTCATTATTTGAGATGTGAAACTTAGGTCTCGCTCGGTGGACAAGTAATAGAATAAGAACGGCAATTATTGCGTCACTGCCAAAAGGCTTGGGTCAGACTTTACCTGCGGATCGAAGTAGGTCCAGCGCTCGTAGGGGGCCACAATGTCGCTGTCCCTCCGATAGGTGGCCGTCCAGTTGATGCTGTCAGGCATCTTGATGCCCTGTGTATGGTAGGGGCACTCTAGATGGTAGAGGATCCACACCTGATTGGCCGGCCGGTCCACTCCCGGGTAGGCCACGTGGTCTCTGTAGAGGATGGCGTCTGCGTCTACTGCCCGCCCCCTATCGGCCGTTAAAGAGCAGCGATTGACTGGGCAGGAGTGGAAGGTGCCGCTACCGCCCGATTGTCCCCAGGCCCCAAAGCCGCTGTAGAGGAGGATGGTTTTTTCCGGGGTGTCAAAACCTGTCCCCAATGTTCATGTTGTTATTACTCTACAGAATTAAATTTGGAATTCCTGCTGGTTTTAAGGTTTAAGAGCTTATAGAGTGAGGCTGTTGCAAGTGGCAAGAGTTTCACGATTTTTGCCTAATTTTTTCGGCAGGTTTTGGAGGGATTTTCATAAAATTTTATGGAGTCTTAGAGTGAAGTGTCTGGTACAGGGTGTGCGAGTTTTACGTCGCCACCTGCTCTGGATGGGAAGTTTTGAATTTTTAAAGAAGAGCGTACAGTTGAGCAAACACCGCCATTTTTGCGCCAACGTTTACAAAGCGCGCACGAGTGCAATTTTATGGTGATTTAAATGAAACTCGCAGTATTTTTAGGGACAAATCTGTTCTACAGGGTGTGCGATCTTCAAGTTGAGAACGGCTCTGGATCAGAAGTTACGAATTTTTAAAGAAAAGCCTGAAGTTGAGTGAAAATTCCCGTTTAAATAGAGCGCCTGAATCCGATTTTAGGGTGATTTGAGTGAAACTCTCAGAATTTTTAAAGCCAAATGTCTTCTATATGACAAGTGAGTTTCATGTGGCCACTTGATATGGGATGGAAGTTACGGATTTTTCAAAAATACCGCGCATTTGAGTAAAAATATCAATTTCTACTGAGTTGAGAGAGGGCGCAATTAAACTCTCAGAAACTCTAGAGTCAAGTTTCTTCTACAGGGTGAGCGCGCTTCATGTTGCCACTTGACCTGACTTGAAAGTTTTGAACTTTTAGATGCATTTCAACTCAAACATTTGAGTAAAAAAATAATTTTCTGCCACGGTGTTTAAAAAGCGCACAGAAATGAGGTTTAGACGCGATTTAAATTAAACTTGCAAGATTTTTAGAACCAAGTATCTTCTATAGGGTGGACGAGTTTCATGTGGCCATGTCATCTGGGTTGAAAGTTATGAATTTTTAAAGAAGGTCGCGCATTTGTGTGAAAACTTCAACTTCTACCCCGTGTGTTTAGAGAGCGCACAAAAATCAGATTTTGATGCCATTTAAATGAAACTTTCAGAATTTCTAGGGTTAAGTGTCTTCTATAGGGTGAGCCAGTTTCAGCTGGCCGTCTGCTCTGAAGCGGAAGTTACGAATTTTTAAAAGAGAGGCTGCAATTCCATACAGCTGAAACTGGCTCACCTTGTACATTGACCCCCCTCTGAGCTCAATATATGAAAAAGCGCTTACCTTGGTAGTCCTCAGGAACATACATGAGTTGATCCACCACTCGATCGCCATCAGCCTGCTCAGGAAAGAGTCGGGCCGGTCTTTTGCTTTTGGATGGGTACCGGGTACCCCCTCTCAGAAAGAACGGCTTCTCAGGCGGTTCCTCCTTCACATCCTCCTCATCCTCCTGCTCCGATTCCAGCACCTCATTTACCTACAAACGACGTCACAGAGGGCCGAGTGGCGGGGGACGCAATGAGTACCAACCTCTTCCCTACGCTCCTGCACTTTGGGCGTTTGCGTCTCCTGCTCATGTCCCAGGGCGGCGGCTTGCGGACTTCTGGCGAAATACGAGAAGTTGAACCGGCTGCCCACCAGCAACGTCACACTGATGATGATCAGGAAGGCGAGGAAGAACTTGCGTGGCGTCAACCGGGGCGGCATCTTAAAGATGCTTCATTACCTTCAATGAAGATCGAAAATGAGTGACACGTTGCCTACAGGTATATGAAAAATTCGTCTGATCTTATCAGCCAATGATATGAAATAAAACAAATGCGAGCGCGCACGAGTGGATAACATCCAGCGGGCTTGTGCTGGTGCTGGTGCTGGTTAATTCGATATGTGGAAAATGCGATAAATTGGGATTAATTACAATTGTTGCATTATTAGCTTCATATAGAAAGTAATTTGCTCTTCCGCTGCCCAAGTTGCGAAATAACATTATAACACAGGGTGGCCAAAAATGATAATCGCCTTTTTTAAATGGATAAGCTGGGAGCACCTGGACCACCCGGTACACGAAAGAAAGTGGGGTAGAAATGGAGAAAGTCCTTAATAACGGGGGAGGGTTTGAAAGTACTGCACCGTAAATGCTCCTGTAGGGAATAAGGGGTAAAATCGAGCGCAACTTACCATCAGATCAAGTGCAAACTGAATGATGAAAATCATTATCGGTGGAAAACGCGACATAAAACTGGCATTTTATGCGCTTGAAATGGGAGAATCGGCTCCAAATTGGGTAAAGTGTTAGGCAAATACCGTTATCACCCGGGCAGGTATTTACGTTTATTGATAACAAATATTCGTAAAAACACTTTTGCATTTGCTATCAGCCGGCGGGCGCAATGGGTTGGCCTAGCAACTAGAGAAAGTGGCATTTCTTTGGTCGAATTCGCCCCTTTAGCGGGAATACTTACCGGAGAAATGGGGCAACTGGTGCGGGCATTATCACGACTGGCGTCCATCGAAGGGCCACATCTCGGCCTGGAAAATCCATAACGGGAAATGGGGCCTGCGCTTACAGGCCGGAAAACGCGCCGCTCCTTCTACCGGAGATATTTGCGGGGAAACTATGGATTTTCCGCCGCCTATCGCGCCCTGTATTCTCTTCTAGTCGGACAAATCGTGCTGTTACCGTCTGCCTTAATGCAACCGGACTGAGAGCTGATAATCGATGGGCAAACGAAGCGACGCTCTGTTGATAAGTGCAAATTATTTGGGCACATATTGGGCAATGAAGTAACCGTTAGTTTACGGCAATTGAATGCGAGGTAAACGCACTCGAAAGTGTTGCGAGCCAAAATTAATCAGCGAATTTTGGGCTAAAGATGGTGAATTTGCCCAATAAAGTTCCCCAAAGTTCTAGTGTTTTTCCTGAAGATGAAAGATCGTTTTCGAAACGCCCTAGCAAAAGGCTTTGTACGGCTCATTCGCAATTTTCTAGAAATAGGGTGTTGTCAACTTCAATTCTTCGGCATTTTTGCTTCTATCTCTTTGCAGGTTAGGAATTTCTGGTAATCTCTAAGAGGTGAAAGTTGGGTCTTGAGACAGACTATCGAAAAGGTGGTAAGGGCTGATTAGGTATTTTAACGCGTTTTTGAGTTATGGCGTTTTATAACTTTCAGACGCCCGTAAAGGGGGCGAAGCCCACTGCACTCTTTAATTTTTTGATGCCAGAATATTTCTCGGAAAATTGTCTGGAAAAAAGGTCCTAAAGATGGCTGCAATATTTGCTGCCGTTTTCGAGATATAGCTCAAAATTGGAAATTTTTGCTTCTATCCCTTTAGAGGTTAGGAATTTGCGAACATACCTAAATACTAAAAGACAGTTCGCAAAACAGGCCATGGAAAAGATCCGTACTTGTAATTCGATTTTTTTAACCGTTTCTGAGATATAACGATTTGAACATTCAGACCAGTGAAAAGGGGCGAAGCCCTACTGCAATTTTCAATTATTTTGCATCAGAATGTAGCTCAGAAAAGGCTCTTTCGAAGAGCTCCTAATGATGGATGCAATATTTCTAGTCGTTTTGATGATAAACAGTTTTTAAACTTTGGGGCCCACCTTAAAAGCAGAGCCCTAACCCAGTTCAGGAGACGCTCTATCGAAGGGGTCCTATAGAGTATTCAGCTGGTTTCGAATCTTTGGCTGATATGAGCGAAAACGTCCAAGAAGTCATCAAAAAGTCCTGAAATTTTTGACGTTTTTGCTTCCATCTCTTTAGAGGTTAGGAATTTGCGAACATACCTAAATACTAAAAGACGGTTCGCAAGACGAGCAGTGGAAAAGGTACGTGTAGTTCCATTTTTTAACCGTAACTGAGATATAGCGATTTGAACATTCAGACCACTGGAAAGGGGCGAAGCCCCATTGCAATATTCAATTTTTTTGCATCAAAATGCTCTTTCGAAAAGCTCCTGACGATTGATGCAATATTTCCAGTCGTTCCACAAAGCGCAAAAAGCTTCTAAATCGAATAAAAAAGTTTGTTTTTTGGAGTTTGGCCCCAAAAAAGGAACACTCTGTATGAAAAAAACGAATCCGTGTTCCAAATTTCTCATTCAACCAATCTCTATGTCGATGGGATGGAGAGGCGGTTGTGGCGGTCAAAGGTTCTTGAGCCCCTGCACCTTTGCAAAGCTCCTTTTATTTGGAGTATTTTTCCAGAAAATTGCCAATTCACAACAAAAAAAAACATTTAAAGTAAATAAATGTTTATTAAAAACTTTCAATATTTTAACAAAAATAAACACGCGATAGATTTTGTTCCTTAAAGTAAGACTGGCGGTCACTGCTGAGCGACTGCGGGAATGTTCAGGTTAACGGGAAAAGGGCGGCCACTTCAGGCCGGAGGTCGGCCAGCAGCCTGCGGACTGACGGCAAAAAACGCGGGCGGCGAACGGGCGATGGGCGACGTCACCATCGGACTGTGCTGCTGATGCTGCATGGACAAGCTGGCCATGGCCGTGATGGTATCCTTATCCTCCTTCTCGCTGCGGGCGGCGTCCGCAAACGAGCACATGGCCGTCTTGGACGCCTCCCGCAAGCAGGACCAATGGGCGGCCTGGGCGGCAAAGACCTTCTGCAAGGCGAGGGCGGCGTTCCCGCAAGGCGCTCGCGCCAACTCGATCGGCGAAATGGGCGACGGCGTGTCGCCCAGCAACACGCGCACACACTCCTCCGCCGAGTCGCAGATCGAGGTCAGATCGTAGCCGCCCTCGAGCGCCAGCACAACGCGCCCATGCGCCAGCTGCATCAGCTGCCGCGTCATAAACCCGAAACAAGCGGGCGAGACGCGGTAGCCGCCCAGGGGCGGCATGTGGCCGTCAGTGGCATCGAAGCCGGCCGACACCAGGATGAGGTCCGGATCGAACTCTTTGGCGATGGGAAACACGACGCTGCGGAACGCAGCCAGGTACTCGGCGTCGCCCAGGGGCGGGTTCAGTCCACCCGACCAGGCGATGTTCACGTTGTAGCCCAAGCCGGCGCCGCTGCCGCACTCGTTGGGCCCGCCCGTGCCCGGAAAAAAATTGCCGTCGTCGTGCCGGTGCATCGAAATCACCAGCACGCGCGGGTCGTCGTAGAAAATCTCCTGTGTGCCGTTCCCGTGGTGCACGTCCCAGTCGAAGACCAGGATTTTCTGGACGCGGTGCTCCTTCTGAAGCACGCGCGCCGCGATCGCCACTGAGTTGAAGAAGCAGAAGCCCATCGCCTGCTGCGGCTCGGCGTGGTGGCCGGGCGGCCGCACGATGGCGAACCCGTTCCGGATGTCGCCCGTCCAGGTGCGCACGGCCAGGTCAACAGTGCCGCCCACAGCCATGCGAGCCGCCGGCGCCGTGTAGTGCTCGTTCCAGGTAGTGTCAGTGTCCACCCCGATGCCTCCGCAATTGAGCCGCACGAAGGCGCTCACCGGCAGCGCGCTCAGTTTGCTCATATCCACCTTGTGCCTGAAACCGACAACTCTGGTTAAGCCGCAATCATGGGCCCGCCCTCGGGTACCAACCGATTTTGCGAACTGGTACCATAAAGCAGCGCATGCGTCTCGGAGTGGCACGTCTGCAGCTCCTGTGTGGTGGCCTTGCGGGGCCGCAGTCGGTCGCA
Source organism: Dendroctonus valens (assembly GCA_024550625.1). Classification (NCBI taxonomy): domain Eukaryota; kingdom Metazoa; phylum Arthropoda; class Insecta; order Coleoptera; family Curculionidae; genus Dendroctonus; species Dendroctonus valens. Next base: position 1,018,625 of record JAJTJO010000110.1, read on the forward strand.
GCGCGCAATCAACCCCGTCTCCAGCAGACGAGACCAGATGCTCTGCAGCCGCCCTGCATGCTCCGGATGGATAATGTTGTTGCCACAGGCGCAGGCATGCTTCAGCATTTGCGTGTCGTACGCCAGTCCAGTGGTGGGCGCCGAAGAAACCCGCCGTCTCGTCAACGCCGGCATTCCGTCGGCGGCCCCCAGGTGCACCACTGGCGAGCTCAGCGCTCGGGACAAGGGCCGAATGCTGCAAACAAAACGCCCTTTACATAAAGCGATAGCTCCCACTTAGCACAGGCCCGATTGGCGTCGTGGCCGCCCCCGCCAATGCGTAGAATGCGCCTCCCCGTCCCCGTTGGGGAAGCGGGGCGGCCTTGAAGGCACTGATGTCTAAGAATAGACGAATCAATAAAGTATATGGCGACCACCTACCGGGACGGAAATAGACGCCGCCAACATCAGCGCGCGTAGGCGGCCGTTTCGCACATAATCATTACTTGGTTGAAGCGTCTTGTTTACCCACCTTCTGGACTCGTTCGGCCTGAGCTCGAGATCCCGCTGCTCCTGCTCCTCGGGCGGCGGCTGGGGCGGCTCCGGCTCGGGAGGCAGCGGGCCCCGCAGCAGCGGATGGCCCAGAGGGAGCGGCGACGACTGCGTCCTGCCCAGCGGTCGTATTACTCCCCGGATTTGAGGCTCCTAAACCAAGCTTTATCTTGAAACTGCTTCCTGCCTCGCTCCCAGTGTCTCACCTGCAGTTCACTGATGGTATCCAGCGGCGTTTCTTCGTGCTCGCTGTCAATGGCAGGCAGCGAGGGGTAGAAGGGCAGCGTGCCGGGCAGCATCTGTCCAGTCAGCGGCATCCCCAAGCGCGCCGTACATGCCGCCCGCACGGCCGCCTCCGATAGATCCGGACTGAAGACATGATGGGCGGCCAGCGAAATGTTGGGCATCGAGGGGCTGCTAAAGAGCGGCAGCCGCTGATATTCCTCGGCCTCGCAGGGCGGACTCAACTCCTGCAAAAAAAATCACGAATGAAACCGCCAACCAGGAGCCGTGTGCGCGCTTTACCTTGGGGGGCTCTTGAGGGGGCGAGTCGCTGGGCGGCAGGCACGAGCTGAGCAGCTTTTTCTTGAGCGAGGGCGGCAGTCGTTTGCTTAGCGGGCCGCTGCGCCGCTCCATCACGCGCTGCTTGAGCCGCACTTTGAGCAAATTAGGCTCGGAGGCTAAAAAAACATCAATAATTAATTAAACAACAGAACAACAAAAAAAACAATAAACTCCAGTCCTTGAGCCTGGCCGGCTATTGATTGGCCCAAGGCCGCCCATTCCATTAAATTCTATACATTTATATTGTCGAGGGGGAGTGTTCGGCTTCACCTGTAGAGCGGGCGAGTGCCGCCCACTAGATGTCGCTCAACGATTTTTTTAATATTAAAGTATATTTCGCGTGAAAGGTCACAGCAAAGCGATTCTTTCCTCGAATCCCATTAAAAATCGTTTTTCGCCTGAGGCACGTGGCTCAAACGACACATTAAAGATAAATGAACATCAAAGGCAATTTTACCTGTTTTCCGCAATGGAAAATCGTTATTCGTTGTCGAAGAATCCGACGCTGTATCCATTCCCTCCGACCTGTAACAGAAAAAAAACTGCTTGACCTTCATCGTTCTCTTTAGAAAATCGAATCACTGCAAAGCCACTTAAGGGCCACATTAGGCGCAAGCTCCAGTGTAAAACCGGCTTTGAACCTAATAACCAACATGGAGGCCATAGTGTCATTGTCAATGTCAATTTGACAGCTCTCGGTCGGATTGCGTCAACAGTGCTTTATCAGTATAATTGAATTAATCGTGTGACGAAAATAAATCCAATTCCCTTTGTTCCCTTGTCGTGTTATGAGATCCATCAGCATTATGCTGTTGTGGACAGATAGGATTCGAAAATAGACGCAACCCGAACTAAAAATAGTGGATTTCATTAATAGAAATGTCCGTTTAAACGCGCCCGTTCCGTGACTCAATGTGAATTTTTATAACACATGTTGGGCGTATTTTTAACTACTGTTCGCCACACTTCACATCGTCTCTTACAATGACTTTATCATCAACCAGCCCGAGTTTAATAGCTAATTGACCGCGACCACGCCCTTTCGGCTCCAATGTTTGCCCACCACGTCACGAGCTGTCAGAAAGAACACAGTGACAGGACACAGTGACAGGTGGTTGGCAGACACCCCCTCTTTGCTCGAACTCGAGCAGAAAATTCAATGGAAAAAAACCGAAAATCCTCAATTTTTGGGGTTTAATTGATTAATTGATCTCAATTGAGATAAAGCGATTTGTACACACGTCACTGGAAATGCTAAAAATAGCTGCCACCCCCACGTGGTGTGTAAGGGTTGCTGCCAAACAGCGCAAGCGGATCGAACGGGAAAATTGCGCACATCCGATTGTTCTGAACTATCAATCTATTAATAGAGGCCGAATCTATTTTCGGCTGCCTTTGGGGCACTCGGGCAGCCCTAAAGTTCGCTTTTCAAGGCAAAACGCCACATAGATCAGTGCCATGTGACAGAAAGAGGGTCCCTAATTTCAATTAATTCACGCAAAAACGGGGGTTTAAGGGGTTTTTTAAGACATAGAGCTTATTTTACTTGCAGGGTTTACCAAATGTCATTACTGAGACAATTGACATTTAAGGCTGATCATCAACGTCAACTATTTGACGTCAACTGTCAAACTAGTAGTGACATTTGCGTTGAATCTGTCACCAAGTGAAAGCAGGAAATAAATGAGAACTTTCGTCCACAACTCCATATCTATTTTCGGCTGCCTTTGGGGCACTCGGGCAGCCCTAAAGTTCGCTTTTTCAAGGCAAAACGCCACATAAGCAAGTGCCATGTGACAGATAGAGGGTCCCTAATTTCAATTAATTTGCCGAAAGAACGGGGGTTTAATGGGTTTTTTAAGTCATAGAGCTTATTTTACTTGCAGGTTTTACCAAATGTCAATTCTGAGACAATTGACATTTAAGGCTGATCATCAACGTCAACTATTTGACGTCAACTGTCAAAGTAGTAGTGACATTTGCGTTGAATCTGTCACCAAGTGAAAGCAGGAAATAAATGAGAACTTTCGTCCACAACCCCATATCTATTTTAGCCTGCCTCTGGGGCACTCGGGCAGCCCTAAACTTCGCTTTTTCAAGGCAAAACGCCACATAAACCAGTGCCATGTGACAGAAAGAGGGTCCCTAATTTCAATTAATTCGCCGAAAGAACGGGGGTTTAATGGGTTTTTTAAGTCAAAGAGCTTATTTTACTTGCAGGTTTCACCAAATGTCATTACTGAGACAATTGACATTTAAGGCTGATCATCAACGTCAACTATTTGACGTCAACTGTCAAAGTAATAGTGACATTTGCGTTGAATCTGTCACCAAGTGAAAGCAGGAAATAAATGAGAACTTTCGTCCACAACCCCATATCTATTTTCGGCTGCCTTTGGGGCACTCGGGCAGCCCTAAACTTCGCTTTTTCAAGGCAAAACGCCACATAAGCAAGTGCCATGTGACAGATAGAGGGTCCCTAATTTCAATTAATTCGCCGAAAGAACGGGGGTTTAATGGGTTTTTTAAGTCATAGAGCTTATTTTACTTGCAGGTTTCACCAAATGTCATTACTGAGACAATTGACATTTAAGGCTGATCATCAACGTCAACTATTTGACGTCAACTGTCAAAGTAGTAGTGACATTTGCGTTGAATCTGTCACCAAGTGGAAGCAGGAAATAAATGAGAACTTTCGTCCACAACCCCATATCTATTTTCGGCTGCCTTTGGGGCACTCGGGCAGCCCTAAACTTCGCTTTTTCAAGGCAAAACGCCACATAGGCAAGTGCCATGTGACAGAAAGAGGGTCCCTAATTTCAATTAACTTACGCAAAGAACGGGGGTTTAATGGGTTTTTTAAGTCATAGAGCTTATTTTACTTGCAGGTTTTACCAAATGTCATTACTGAGACAATTGACATTTAAAGGCTGATCATCAACGGCAACTATTTGACGTGAACTGTCAAACTAGTAGTGACATTTGCGTTGAATCTGTCACCAAGTGGAATCAGAAATAAATGAGAACTTTCGTCCACAACCCCATATCTATTTTCGGCTGCCTTTGGGGCACTCGGGCAGCCCTAAACTTCGCTTTTTCAAGGCAAAACGCCACATAGGCACGTGCCATGTGACAGAAAGAGGGTCCCTAATTTCAATTAACTCACGCAAAGAACGGGGGTTTAATGGGTTTTTTAAGTCATAGAGCTTATTTTACTTGCAGGTTTTACCAAATGTCATTACTGAGATAACTGACATTTAAGGCTGATCATCAACGTCAACTATCTGACGTCAACTGTCAAAGTCGTAGTGACATTTGCGTTCTGTCACTAAATGGAAGCAGGAAAAAAATGAGAAATTTCGCACAGAACCCCATGGTTGTCCCGGTAGAGGCGAAGGTTACACATATACGCTGTGTATTTTTAATTTTATTGCTTATTTAATTGTCCCACGTCTATTTTTAACCGACAGGAAGATAAGCGATTGGCTTGTTTGTTTGATAGGTCGCACTTGGCTATGCAAAACTTATGGTAGAAAATTTGGGAATTTTTGGCGGGAACTACATGACCGCGCCCACAATGTGAGCTGCAAGTGGGAGATCGTGGTTCTGTCACTGTGACAGGACTTGGGGGGCGTGCAGCCAATGAGCGCAAGTGTCAGTTTCGACTTTAACCAGTAGATTGTTAATTAAATGCAAACAATTGCAACTTTGAGGAAGGTCATCGCAGCTGGCTGATGATAACGCAACTACAACTATGAACTAATATTACAAAGTTCATTGGGAGCGTTCCTAGATCACGTAGAGGACGAATGAAAGTTTCGGCCCTTGGGGCAGCCGTCGTCAGGCCGGCGCCCGTCTCTGCACCTACTTGTTGTGCACATTGAGATAAATGTTTATCAATGCCTTAATATAAACAAACACTGGCAGGAAAGTCGCTCTCAACTGGCTAATGAATGCCATGAATGGATGCACGCGCGTAAATAAGGTGCGATTCTACAACGAGCAGCGATTAGCAGTTGTTTTGTCTAATTGACTGTTTACAAACAGCGCGGATTTGGACTTTTGCACTTACCAGCAGGAGTTCTCCGGACGGGCGATTTTGGAGTTTCCTGAGCGGCGCTGCCTCAGAAAATCCTGCAGCTTCTGCTTCACCTCGGTGGAGGCAACCGCACTCTCCTCATGCTTCTCCTTCTTCCTGAGGGCCTCCAGTTGCTCTCGCTGGCGCAGCTCCTGCAGCTGCTTCTGCCGGTCCCAGAACTCCTTCAGGTGCTGGCGCAGCTGCTGCTCGTGCTGCTCAGCAAGGTGCTGCTGCTGCTGGTGGAAGCGCTGCAGCAGGATCTGGTGCTGCAGCTGGTGTTGCTTCTTGATCTGCAGGATTTGCTGCTCGAGTTCGCGTTCGGGCGCCTCTCCATCCGCCATCCCCTTAGTTATTGTCCATGACATGAGTTCTTCGGGGCCAAGCCACCATTCGCGCACAAAATCACCACGAAACGCCGTTCTCGGACGGCAAAACCACTGTCAGATTTAATTCGTCAATTTTATGTGAGGTCATTTCGGTCGCAGTTACGCTGAATGTTCGGAACACGCCGAGCCGCGATCCTCGACTCCACCACACTGTTGCCGAGTCGCTTCCTATTGATAATTGCGTCGTTTAGAGGCGAAACGTTCACTCGCGGCGATCACCGAACAGCAGGAATGCCACCGTCCTGCTTGCGCAGACCGCACCGCCCAATGCTGTCTTTGTTGCGCCCCTCGACCGCTCAGCAGGACTCCAACGCGCCTGCTTCCCGTTCAGCGGCGGCACTTTCATGCGGCCAGATAATTCTACTGCAGGCGCACATCTGGAAAAATCATTCAATCAATCAAAAAGTGTAAAATATTTTTCATTTTTGGATTTTTTACGGAAATTTAGTGAATGAATTTTATTGAAATTGAGCAAAAGAAATTACGTATTGTGCGTCCCAAGCTTTTTGACAGTGACGCAATAATTGTCGCAATAAATCGTACGATTTATTGACAAACTTAGAGCTTGTGGGACCTTATTGCGGATTGCAAAAATTTCGGGGAATTTTTGAGGTTATTGGTTGTGGTTTTCTAACTGCAAGCACGATGTTGGCAGGCAGATATTTTTTTCTTAACCGTCCTCCCCAGTCCTGGCTGTTCGCGCTTGCGCGTTTCCTTACCATGTTGCCGCTACAGCAGATATTTGTTTCATAACCATTCGCCCTAACCTCAGAAAAAACTCGGTTCTTGTGTTTAGTTAATGGTCTCTGGTTAATGTTTTGTTTGTGTTGAAGATCCATCCTTATAGGGAAAAAACTGTTATGCTGCATTAATGAAATTAGCATGAATTTCAGCAACAGCAACCGATCTAAAAACGTGCTAGAAACCACAAGAAACCGTGCTTTTCTGAGGTTATAATTTCATTCGCAAAAGCAGTATCAATCCTGCAGGACTGGAGCGAGGTTAAGAAACAAATATCTGCATTGCGGCAACATGGCAATGAAACGCGCATGCTCGAACCTCCAGGACTGGGGAGGACGGTCCTGTTGATAGAAACTCGCTGTTGTAACGCGACAAGGAATTAGGGGTTGAGTAATTATTCTCTTTTGTGCCTTTTTGGAGGCATAAGCAAAAAAATGGCTTTTGGCTCCTGTGCTGTGATCTACACATCGTCTCCAACACAAAATAGCAGAAATAAAGTGTTGACTTTTATGTGGGTTTTGCTGAAATTGCTCCAATTTATTGTGAGAACAGTCTCCTCGTGTAAAGTCGATGGCGGCCAAGAAGATGACCTTCGTTATTTATTGGGCAATAAATCGGGCAAACGAATAAAGCAATAGAGAAAGTGCGTAGCGTAATACCGGCGTTAAGAAAGTGACTTTTTGACCCCAATTAATTGTTAACATTTTGCAAATTTAACCTCACTTTTGCAACTTCAAATAATTTAAATGCCTTGTTGTCGACACTTCTCATTAAAAGAGAATTGATATTTTATAGAGAAAAATAAAATTTCTACACTTACACAAAGCAACAGTAATGACGAATTTAATTTATCAACAATGAAAAACAAAAATATTATAAAACCGGGTCATAACACTAATGTCTGATTCAAAAAAAATAAATCGGGAAGAAACGCTCAAGCTGGCAACCACTTGAAATGAATGACAGACACTCTTTCGGACTTGAGTAAATTTCAATATGGCGTCTTAAATAATGACGTCACTGCCAAATAGTTTGTGCCTAATTGCAAACTGTCCAGGGGGCTTCCAAAAAAAAAAGTGAAAAACTTTAAAATTGTAATTGGCGCTAATATCAAAGCTGGTGTAAAAGCGACTAGTTTCTCAATTTCACATTGTGAGTTTTGAGCCCGGACGTTTCGTCTCCAATAAGCCATCATCAGCTTCCTATCGTGTATTGTTTTCCCATACGGGTCCTTCATAAATTCGAATCCAAATCACCCCAACCAGGCATGAAATTTTTTTTAAATCAGCCCGTTTCGGACGCTACTGAAGCAGGCAGTTGGCAAGGAAACAAGCGAAATTTGCTCCAGTTTCGAGTGGCTGTTTGATGGAAAGCGCAAAAAATGTGTAAAATTTTAGGCGGTTCACTTGTGGGTACCATTTGGGGGGCTGGAAAAGGGGGCGAAGCACGTGCCCGCCCCACCTGAGCAACAGTTTCCCCTTGCCGGACAAGCGGGCCGATTGTTATCGGACACACGTGGCAACACAGTGCGGAATGTAACAACGCCAAGGTTGCGATAAAAATAGAAAATCTTTATTATAAATAAATCCATTTTTCCGTAACGATTTACAAATAGAGAGCGAGAGAGTGAGATGGGCGGCGGGGCGGGAGGGCGAAGCCAGAGATTCGTTTTGGGGCTCTAACACTGTTGCGTTTTTTTCGTTTTTTCTCGGTTTGGCCCCAAATAGAATCCACCGGTTTATTTTAACACACTTTCGACACGATTCCGGCTAAAAATAGCAGGGAATCTGTTCCAATGTACCAGTTCGGGTGCTCGGATCCACGGCGCATTATGTTGACTGTGTGTTGGTCGAGCGGATTTCAATCATTATCTCATTATTGTGCGCCAGCAACAATTATTATTACTCTCTATGGAAAGTTTCATGCACGATTTTGTACTTTCAATGTTAAGTGCGCTTCGCCATTTGGCTATGACGCACTTTGAATTCCAAGCAAATCGCCTCTCGATGCCTTCAAATATTACCAGAAATCAACCCGAGCTCTTAATGCAGTTTCCTTATCCATCTAATCGCCATGGAATTTCCAACCAACTCTACGCGCATTCGCCATTGTGATTCCAATTCCATTAATAATGATAAAAGCCTTTATTCACGCATCCACTGGCTTTTCGGCCAGCAGAAGCCCCCTTAAGGCGCACAACTAAAGAGGAGACTTGCATCCACTGGCTTTTTGGTCAGCAGAAGCCCCCTTAAGGCGCAAAACTAAAAAGAAGACTTGCATACCTCGGGTGGCGGGTTTTTGGGTGGCTCCCCTTGGATAACCTGGCCGCAAGGAGCGCAGCCACTCCATGCCCCCTGCAATTGCCTCCACTCCGAGCTAGCCTAAAAAAACCAGAACATCAGCCCCCATTTAAACTCCCACACCCTTGCTAACGCACCTGAATCGGATTTAATAAATGTGGGAACCCACAGCAGGCCTCTATTGATTAGGGCCTATTTCCTATCAGCAGCTCGGGGTTGTGCCAGCGGCAGCCATGAAGGAAAGCACGTTAGCTCGGTGCTTTGGGGAGCTGTGCCTGAGCCCCCCTTTGGTAAGTCAGCCCTGCGGGCTGCCACTCGTTTTTTGCGGTTTTTCCACTCAACTGCTCAAAGGCATGGGGCGCCCAAACATTGGCTTAAAAAAGGGGGGCCCCCTTCACCCAAAAAAAAGCTTGTTTACCGTTGAACTTTGGTTAGGGGTCAACCAGGCTTCAAACTCATTACAGTAGTGCCAACTATTCTAGGGGGGCTAGTCATTTCCCTGTGGTGGCCGTCAAACTTGAAGGTTGTGTTGACACTTGACCAAAACAATAGTTAGTTCGGACTTCGGGGTTTTAATTTGGGTAATTTGGGCGATTAGCAGTCGGTCAATAGTCCACTAGCTGCTAATATGTGTTGAGCTTCAAAGACTGGGTGTGCTGCTTCCGCTTCTAGGTGACCACAATGGCCTGCACGATGGTGCTCGAATGGATCGACGAGTTCGAGTCGCTTACTGAGAGCGAAATTCACACTTACGCTACTGAACAGGAGCATAACCACGAGATCAGCATCGCCTTGTACAGTATCCTGGCCGAGCCGCAGCGCTACAAGTCGGACAACGTAAGCCCTGCCTGCGAAGGCCCCAAATTGGCAATTGCACCGTCAGTGGTTTGCAGCTGATCGAGGGCATTTGCCAGCAGCTGTTCAACTTCTATCGCTCAGGCGAGCCTCAGCTGCGCAAATTCGCCGTCCAGTACATCCCGATTCTGGTGTTCCTGCACTTGACCGACAAGGCCTGCACTCAAGTGCAAGCGCTCCTGGTCAGCCTGTATAACTTGGAGGTCTGTGTCAGCTGGCGTGAGCCCCCTGGGCCCCATTTACGGTTTCAGTCGTAGGTGGTGGACGTCAAAGGGCAGCCCTCCACGCTCTCCTTCCGCATCCCCAGCATAGCACAGTCTTCCATCTACCATGACTCCAGCAGTCTGGAACGTGCCTTTATAGTGGAGAGCTCGCTGCGGCGCTGGGAGGAATGCAATACCAAGCTGGTTAGTTGGGGGCCGCTGCCCCAAGTCGAGACCCTCAACGCCCAAACCCGACAGCGGGTTGTTACCGCCCTGTTGTTCCTTTACAATCAACAGCTCGCTAATGTCAGCACGCAGGGGATTGAGCTCACCTGCAGAGGCATTTCTAGGTAGGTGTTGACACAACTTGAGAACGTTCTCTTGCTGCAATCGCTGTTCCTTGCTTTTTTTCTGGTGAGAAACCAACTCGAGCTAATCTAAGCGTTTTTTGGTAGACTGGTGACTCAGGGGTTCAGCCGCACCTCCAGCAGTTCACGCAGCTCCATCGCCAGCGACTGCAGCCTGCAGCAGCAGCAGCTCAACTTGCTGCCGCGGGTGCAGATCTCGGGGCCGCTGCTGATCGAGCTGCTGCACGTGGTCTACCATGGGGCGGAGCGGAGCGCCAGCGGCGCCATCCAGGCCTTGCACGACATCATCCAGCGCGGCACTTACGAGAACTTTCCGGGTACTGTTTCGGCCATCTTCAGTATTCGAGTCTATAAGCGCTAGTTGGGTTGCAGATGTCCTGCTGGCCGGCAGCGCCATCAAGAACCTGCTGCAGCACTCGCCCACGATTTCCATCACCTCGCGCCCTTCACACGCGCCCAGCATCTCCAAGTCGATGATCACCAACGCTTCGTTCCGCACCAGGAAGCTGCCTGGTGAGCCCCGAAAGCCGCCTTGAGGCAACTGCGGGTCTTAATCGAGCTCTGATTGGTTGCAGACGATATCCCGATCCAGGACGACCAGCAGCCGGCTGACGCCCCCTTGGACTCCATCACCGAGGAGCAGGAGGATAACGAAAAGGTGAAGACCAAGACGGTGAGCGCGTTGAAGCACCTGCCGAAGCTACCGGGGCTTACGAAGAAGCACAAGGACAAGACCAAAGGGGTAGTCCAAGGCGATCAGGCGGGCACCGAGCTCAACTCGGCCCCCGATGGCGTCTTCGACGCCACCCTCAATGAATCCAACTACAGTTCGGTGCATGTGAGCGCCGTCTAGAGTACTTAAGGGCGCAATTAAAGGTGGGAGATCTTAACTGAGCATTACTTTATTGTGATATGTATAGTTTAGAGTAATTTCCAATGTATAACGAGTACAAAAAGCCATCTTTCTCAACAGGAGCGTGTTAACTGCTACTAATCTATGTGTTTATCGGTGTTAGGCTTAAGGGCGGGATTTGTTGTATCGTTGAATAAAACAACCCTTAAACGAGTTCAGTCTCACGTCCACCTCTCCGTCCTCCAGCTGAAAGTAGAAAAACTACAGGCCATTATTGAAGCTGCGTGGGGGACGCCGAACTTACCAAGTCCTGCTGGTAAAGGTCCCGGTAGCAGGACGGCGACACGCACTGTCTCACGCAGGTGATCTTCGATAGCCCGTTTTTGCCCAAGCAGCCCTTGTCGCAGGCTACTTCCACTTCCCGGAAAATCGCCTCCTGCAACAAACAACGCCGTCAACACTCCTGCTAGGGAGATAACTGGGAACGCACATTTTTCTTGGTCTCCTTGTAGGGGAACTCGGGGAACGTGTAGGTCACTTTGTTTTTGCCCTGGACGGGCAACAGCAGCTGCAGGACAGCCGGCAGCAGAAGCCCATACACCAGCAACATCATGCTGTTTTGATTTGTCGGTAAATACGCCACAATTGCCGCTTTTCTCAGTGGCGATCAATAATACCTGCACGGCTGCGCCCTTAGACGATTAAAAAAAAATTTAAATACCTTCCTGCCTCCTCATGTGTGTACAATTAAATGAAATAAAGGCAAATGGTTTTCTGGATTTTTTTATTTGCCTTCAGTGCCACGCCCTTTTCCTCACCACGCCCACTTGGGAAAAATTTCCCCAGCCCCACTTGATATTGCCTAGGAAGATGCCTGGTTCTCAACTGGACAAATCGGGAAAACCTTGATGTAAATTCCAAAGAAAATCCGCCTTAAATCACGATTTTAGTGGAAATTCCCTAGCGCCCTCTTCATTCACTCGATTCATTTAGCTTCGAAATTTTCCGGCGCGTTCAGACAATTCAGTTCATTTGTTTTCATTTGACTTTTCGCAAATGTTTCCAGTGAAAGTGTCTCGACGACGGTGCTATAAGGAGCTGATTAGGGCTGAGCTGAACCACGAATGGGGCTCCATCAACAGCAGTATTTGGGTAATGTGCACTTTGATTTCTTTCAGGGAAAGCGGCAAAAATTCGAACTTCTGACAAGCAATTCAGTCTAGATATCGGGATCATTGACCTCCACTGGACGTTTTAGAGGTGATTGTTTCTGTGTTTTCGGCCTGCTTGGTGCATTTTTCGCAGTCCCAGACCTCGGTAATATTAATATTAGTTGAGAGGTGAAATTAGGTTAAGATTGCCCTACATCATTCCTGGGCAAATAGTTAGTTTACCATCGAGTGCGCAAAGTGAACTGTGGCGCGTGCCGCGCAACCGGATTTCATCCACCAACATCCGCCATTTCACCGCGAATTATGAACATTTGAAACCCGAAAAACCGGTAACTTGATTTTCACTTTATTCGCTTATTTCGCATTTGTTCGATTCTAGTTTCGGTTATTTCAACCAGGCCCCACTTTTAAACTTATTCGTTATCATTGATGTTATACAGGGTGGCTCAACGCTACAAACGCGGCTTTACACCGTTGCCGCTTATGCCAAAAAGAATCAACAACTTTGGTATTTCAAATGAGACACCCTGTGTCAAGGTGTTCGGAAAAGGAGTTAGGAAATTTTAAAGGGTGATTTGCCGTGCTGAAATAATGGTAGTATGTCATGTAACCAAAACTCGAAATCTGAATATTTTCCGAGTTACAGCTCATCAAACTTAATTTTTTCTCTTTTTATGTTTGTCCTATTCTGGACATTCTTTCGCGGATCAAATTGAAAATCCGTACAGAGTTTTAGCTTCTGATAAAAACTGTTTCTTCACTTTGCCACTAGATCGCACTTTAACTGAAATCCTAGTTTCATTTTCCGCACATCTTTTTTGACACGCCAAATACCGCAAAAAGAAATATGCGGTTTTAAGGAGAAGAAAATGCTAGTCAAAAATGTGCTCCGCACACGACTCGAAAAACTTGTTTGTCTAGGAGCAAATCGATATCAAAGTTTTTATCACTCTCAGCCCAGTCCCTCAGAAATCCATGGGATTAATATCTGGCGAACGCGGCGCCCAAGGTAAAGATCAATTTCGTCCATTCCACCCATTCGGAAATGTATTATTTTGGTATCTTCGCACTGCAAAATTATAAGAGGATGGAGCGCCATCCTGAAGAAGCCACATGTTTGCCTGCTGAGCCACCTTGTATATAATCTATCCTGAACAGTTGACATTGACAGAACGTGTCAATCAAACAGTAAAGATTCGTTTATTGACGGAACATATCGGCGATCATGTCTATCTCTTTTTAATGTACTTTGCTATAAATAAAGTGAACGTGATCGTGTCATATAACGATATATAATATTACTTTATAATTATATTAGTAATATATTTTTGTTTGCGTGGTATGAAAATTACTAGCTTGGGGTGTTGATGAAGTGCAACGGTTTTAATTTCAGATTAATTATATGCACTTTTACAACAGTGAGAGTGTGATTCGCCCTAGTTCAAAAGTTTGATTGCGCGCGTCCGCATCGTTCATTGATCGCGTCCCTCCATTGGCAGAAGCAGTGGGAGCGGATGTTTTTAGCAGTAGCAGTAAGCATGTGTCGTTCTACCCTTGTTTTAACGCGCTTTGGAGATTTCTGAGCGTTGTTCCTTTGTCGAGTTTTCCGAGAGTGCACCATCCGGCCAAGGATCCTGTTCTCTGCCCCCAAGCGCATGTAAACAATCCCCCAAGCGAAGCCAGTCCATTCGAGTCGTGCCAATCGCGTTTTGCCTTTGTGCAGTGTTTTGCTTGTGGTGATTGTCCCCCCTACCAGCATTCAAACTGTGGGGTGCCGGGGCATTTTTTCTCCCCCAACCGGGAATGTACTACTCGGTAAGTGAACCCAGCTAGTTTTTGGCCTCACTAACCTTCTACAGGTTGAGGTTACATTATGAAACGATTATTTTTACATTAGGTATTATTAATCTTACTATCATCTTACCATCATCCTCAGCATAGTTCCTATTTCCCGCCCTAGGCTTGGCGGACGTGGCTTGGCAAGGGCTGTTCGGCAGGTAGAATTGCGAATAGACCTTTTCCTGGTCCTTTTAGGGTCGTTTTTACATTTATAGCCGTGTCTGCGAGCCCATAGCCGGCTGAAAGTTAGTATATGCATTCGCTTCATGCACGAAAATAAACAGGCCCATTAATTGGCTGGATAACAATGTTTATGTTACGTTCCGATGATATGATGGCATGTTTACAAATAGGCCCAAAATATTGTCACTGATGACAACTCCTGCCACTTTTTGTCTGCTTATACGCCAATGAGGGCAACTGGCAACAAAGCAAGGGGCTTAATTAAAACCAATAGCTGATTACAATATGAAGTTTCCAAATCGCACCTAACCGCTGTATCTCCGGTTGGTGGCGATCAAATCACTGATAATGTTGGCGGACAACAGAGCGCCGACCTGGGACTATACCCCAGATATTTGCCATCCGGCCTCAAGTTGTTTTCTAAAGGCATGTTTATCATGCAGCCCTGATAGCAGGGTTAAGGATCAGTGAATGAGCTTTGGCTTGGCGATAAACGATAAATCCAAGTCGACAATCAATCGGGCTCTTGGCGAGCAGTTTCCACCGGTTGGTGGCGATAACGACCCTCAAACGACGCCACTCTCTAAGCCAACGTCTGGACTGTTTCGAACGCCCCTATGCATGATCGGTTGTGGTTTTTGTCGAGAATGTGCCTGATAGGACGCACGAGATCCGACTACCCCAACATGCAAAACTAATCACGCATGGTACGCCTCTGGCGGCCCGGCGGCGTCCCTGACTCAGACGCAGACCCGCCTAATTGATGGCTTTCTCGGTACAGAACCAATTTGGTTCATTCCAATTCTCCGAAGAGCACATGCGATCCGGTTCAAGGCCATGAGGTTGGGCAATTTTCTGTGCGAAAAATTCTCCAAAGCGAATTTGGTTCGCGTCAATAAACGGCCGAAAATCGACCCTCCCCTCGGCTGCAGATGCTGAGGTGTGCGTGGGGCGCAAGGACTTTTCCCCCTGCGTTGTCTGCATACCGCAGGATAATGCCATCGATCCCCCTCGGCAGCCACCCTTCCCTCCCAAAGGAACGCCGCGTGTCTTAAATTTGAAACGTTCCCCGGGAATGGGCCCGGGCCCTTTTTCTAACTTGTTGTACCCCCGCCACTTCAATGACAAGTTGGCCATTGTAAATAGGCCCTTAATGTCACAGCTGTCAAGGCTTGACAATTAAATCTTCAATGGCGCAGCCTTAGATGTGGTTTGATATTCTTCTTTGCCTTCATCTACAGAAAACGTTCCGCGGAGATGATCGCATGCCATTTTTCTACTTGTTGTACCCCCGCAACTTCAATGACAAGTTGGCCATTGTAAATAGGCCCTTAATGTGTCACAGCTGTCAAAGTAGCTTGACAATAAAAGGTTCAATACCGCAGCCTTAGGTGCGGTATAATCTTCTTCTTTGTGTGCGTCTGCAGCTGAATGGCTGGCTCATTACGGCAGTTTATGGGCATCAGGGTGGGGTCGCCCATGCGGTATATTTACTTGCTGTCGCAGTGGCGTTCCTTCTACCGATGTGAATAAATACATTAATTAATTATAAATTTGTCACTATTGTATTGTCTCCTATTGCATCCTTCTTTGATATCAGCAAACCCCCCATTTCTCTCGCTCCTGGCTGATTTAGATCGGCCGGACGCTTTAATTTCCCCCATTGAATTGCCATATTATATGATATTATAGCGGCCGGAAAAGCCACTTTAGCTTGAGAACGATCTCCGGCCTGTCCGCGTACATGCGAATGCAAAGCATCTGTTTTCCAATTATTTCACTAGTATTTCCAATGCTCGGAATGAGTGCTGCGACGTTCGAATAAAGTGCACTGCGAAGGAATTTGACCTCAGCAGTAGTAGGCCTTTGCCGCGTCTTGAGACGCAGTTTATTGCTCGTTTTAGGGGCCATCAAAGTCCCTGTCCTGTGGCTTGGTTCAGGTGGTTTGAGGAGGGTTTAGGCCGGAGGAGTGCCCGAATGGGTCCGAACGGTCGTAAAGCGGGGCTGTTAAGGGGCTCGGTCGCCGTTTACTGTCGTAGATCGGCAATGTTGATGCATGATGTACGCGTTTGAAGTTCTGGGTCGCGCCTTTTTTATGCTCCAATTGAAGCGGCACGAAAGAGGAAAAGGAATACATTCGAACGGGGTTTTAGAGAGCTTTTGTGTATGAAAATCGACGGCTAATGATCGAATTATCAGCAAATGATGGCTTGCGTCCAGTCAGTCTATTGTGGTCCTAGTTGGAAAGTGTTTGAGACAAGCATTCAAGATACTGAAATGGGCTTTCAAGGGGTTTTTGAATTTTGAAAATCCACTCTTAAACAGCCGAGATCTGAGCAAAAGAAAACTAAGCCGCGCTCAGATGAGAGGCCACTGTTTAGTGGCTCCCAGCTCCGCTGTTGGAGCGCCAGCGCAAAAACCGTCCAGACAAAAGTCAACGACATCTAAAGAGGCTTTTAAGTGATTTTTAAATTTGGAACATCCTCTCAGAAGCTTCTGAGTTCTGAGCCGCAAAAACGAGCTGTAAGGGGCGTCACTGCTCATTGCTTCCAACGCGTAATTTGAATCTCAAAGCTGAAAAACCTTCACTGCGCAAACAAAAGACACTTAAAAAGGCTCCCATCGGTGGTTTAGTTTCCCAAATCCCCATATACTAGTAAATAGCCGAATTCTGAGCCATTGAAAACAAGACCGCCGTTACTCGCGGCGCCGCTGTTCATTTGCTTCTGGTGTCGTAATTCAAATCTCAATTGAAAAACCGTTGGAACACCAAAATAAAGACACTTGAAAAAGCTTCCAAGTGATTTTTGATTTCGGAAATCCCTCCATGAATAACGGAGTTCTGAGCAATTGAAGACTAGACCGCAGTTTATCCGTGACGCCAAGGGTTCGTTTGCTTCCAACCCCGATATTGCAGCCCCAATTAAAAACCCCTTGCAAATAAAAGTGAAAGGCACTTTAAAGGTCCGTCAAATCGTTTTCGAATTTTGAAAATCCTGCCATAAAAAGCCGAGTTCTGAGCATTTCAAGGCTTGACTGTAGTCTACTCGAGACTAGACCACAGTTTATCCGCGTCGCCACTGTTCGATTGCTTCCAGCCCCGGTATTGGTGCCCCAATTAAAAACCCTTGCAAATAAAAGTGAAAGACACTTTAAAGGTCCGTCAAATCGTTTTCGAATTTTGAAAATCCTGCCATAAAAAGCCCAGTTCTGAGCATTTCAAGGCTTGACTGTAGTCTACTTGAGACGCCACTGTTCAATTGCTGCCCAGCCCAGCCATAGTCACCGTATTTAAAAACGTTAAAGGCAAAAGTCAAAAACGTCAACTGCCTTTCAAGTGGTTAGTGGATTTTGAAAATCCTCCCAGAAGCTGCTGAGTTCTGAGTCACTGAAGGAAGTAATAGAAAGCGTTGCTGCTCATTTGGTTTCAGCGCGCTAGTTTCAACTTCAATTGGAAAATGCTTAGAGGCAGAATAAAGACAGTTAGAAAAGCTTTCCGACAGTTTCTTAATTTTCAAAATGCCCTGAAAAATAACCGAGTTCTGAGCAATAAAAGACTAGACCGCAGTTTATCGGAGACGCCACTGATCGATTGCTTCCAGCCCCGGTATTGGTGTCCCAATTAAAAACCCTTGCAAATAAAAGTGAAAGACACTTTAAAGGTCCGTCAAATCGTTGTTGAATTTTGAAAATCCTGCCATAAAAAGCCGAGTTCTGAGTATTTCAAGGCTTGACTGTAGTCTACTTGAGACGCCACTGTTCAAGTGCTGCCCAGCCCAGCCATAGTCACCCTAATTAAAAAAGTTAAAGGAAGAAGTCAAAAACGTCAACTGCCTTTCAAGTGGTTAGTGGATTTTGAAAATCCTCCCAGAAGCTGCTGAGTTCTGAGCCACTGAAGGAAGTAATAGAAAGCGTCGCTGTTCATTTGGTTCCAGCGCGCTAGTTTCAACTTCAATTGGAAAATCCTTAGAGGAGGAATAAAGACACTTAGAAAAGCTTTCCGATAGTTTCTTAATTTTCAAAATGCCCTGAAAAATAACCGAGTTCTGAGCAATAAAAACTGGACCGCAGTTTATCGGAGACGGCACTGATCGATTGCTTCCAGCCCCGGAATTGGTGCCCCAATTAAAAACCTTTGCAAATAAAAGTGAAAGACACTTTAAAGGTCCGTCAAATCGTTTTCGAATTTTGAAAATCCTGCTATAAAAAGCCGAGTTCTGAGTATTTCAAGGCTTGACTGTAGTCTACTTGAGACGCCAGTGCTGCCCAGCCCAGCCATGGTCACCCTAAGGAAAAGCGTTAAAGGCAAAAGTCAAAAACGTCAACTGCCTTTCAAGTGGTTAGTGAATTTTGAAAATCCTCCCAGAAGCTGCTGAGTTCTGAGTCACTGAAGGAAGTAATAGAAAGCGTTGCTGTTCATTTGGTTCCAGCGCGCTAGTTTCAACTTCAATTGGAAAGTCTTTAGAGGCAGAATATAGACAGTTAAAAAGCTTTCCAATAGTGTCTTAATTTTCAAAATCCCCACAAAAATAACCGAGTTCTGAGCAATAAAAGACTAGACTACAGTTTATCCGCGACGCCATTGTTCGATTGCTTCCAGCCCCGGTATTGGTGCCCCAACTAAAAACCCTTGCAAATAAAAGTGAAAGACACTTTAAAGGTCCGTCAAATCGTTTTCGAATTTTGAAAATCCTGCCATAAAAAGCCCAGTTCTGAGCATTTCAAGGCTTGACTGTGGTCTACTTGAGACGCCACTGTTCAATTGCTGCCCAGCCCAGCCATGGTCACCCTAAGGAAAAGCGTTAAAGGCAAAAGTCAAAAACGTCAACTGCCTTTCAAGTGGTTAGTGAATTTTGAAAATCCTCCCAGAAGCTGCTGAGTTCTGAGTCACTGAAGGAAGTAATAGAAAGCGTCGGTGTTCATTTGGTGCCAGCGCGCTAGTTTCAACTTCAATTGGAAAATCCTTAGAGGAAGAATAAAGACAGTTTAAAAAGCTTTCCAATAGTGTCTTAATTTTCAAAATGCCCTGAAAAATAGCCGAGTTCTGAGCAATAAAAGACTTGATCGCAGTTTATCCGCGACGCCACTGTTCGACTGCTTCCAGCCCCGGTATTGGTGCCCCAATTAAAAACCCTTGCAATTAAAAGTGAAAGACACTTTAAAGGTCCGTCAAATCGATTTCGAATTTTGAAAATCCTGTCATAAAAAGCCGAGTTCTGAGCATTTCAAGGCTTGACTGTAGTCTACTTGAGACGCCACTGTTCAATTGCTGCCCAGCCCAGCCATAGTCACCCTAATTAAAAACGTTAAAGGCAAAAGTCAAAAACGTCAACTGCCTTTCAAGTGGTTAGTGGATTTGGAAAATCCCCTCAGAAGCTGCTGAGTTCTGAGTCACTGAAGGAAGTAATAGGAAGCGTCGCTGTTCATTTGGTTCCAGCGCGCTAGTTCCAACTTCAATTGGACAATCCTTAGAGGCAGTATAAAGACAGTTAGAAAAGCTTTCCGATAGTTTCTTAATTTTCAAAATGCCCTGAAAAATAACCGAGTTCTGAGCAATAAAAGACTAGACTACAGTTTATCCGCGACGCCACTGTTCGATTGCTTCCAGCCCCGGTATTGGTGCCCCAATTAAAAACGCTTGCAAATAAAAGTGAAAGACACTTTAAAGGTCCGTCAAATCGTTTTCGAATTTTGAAAATCCTGCCATAAAAAGCCCAGTTCTGAGCATTTCAAGGCTTGACTGTAGTCTACTTGAGACGCCACTGTTCAAGTGCTGCCCAGCCCAGCCATGGTCACCCTGAGGATAAACGTTAAAGACAAAAGTCAAAAACGTCAACTGCCTTTCAAGTGGTTAGTGGATTTGGAAAATCCCCCCAGAAGCTGCTGAGTTCTGAGTCACTGAAGGAAGTAATAGGAAGCGTCGCTGTTCAGTTGGTTCCAGCGCGCTAGTTTCAACTTCAATTGGAAAATCCTTAGAGGCAGAATAAAGACAGTTAGAAAAGCTTTCCGACAGTTTCTTAATTTTCAAAATGCCCTGAAAAATAACCGAGTTCTGAGCAATAAAAGACTAGACCGCAGTTTATCGGAGACGCCACTGATCGATTGCTTCCAGCCCCGGTATTGGTGCCCCAATTAAAAACCTTTGCAAATAAAAGTGAAAGACACTTTAAAGGTCCGTCAAATCGTTTTCGAATTTTGAAAATCCTGCCATAAAAAGCCGAGTTCTGAGCATTTCAAGGCTTGACTGTAGTCTACTTGAGTCGCCACTGTTCAAGTGCTGCCCAGCCCACCCATGGTCACCCTATGGAAAAACGTTAAAGGCAAAAGTCAAAAACGTCAACAGCCTTTCTAGTGGTTAGTGAATTTTGAAAATCCTCCCGGAAGCTGCTGAGTTCTGAGTCACTGAAGGAAGTAATAGAAAGCGGCGCTGTTCATTTGGTTCCAACGCGCTAGTTCCAACTTCAATTGGAAAATCCTTAGAGGAAGAATAAAGACACTTAGAAAGGCTTTCCGATAGTTTCTTAATTTTCAAAATGCCCTGAAAAATAACCGAGTTCTGAGCAATAAAAGACTAGACTACAGTTTATCCGCGACGCCACTGTTCGATTGCTTCCAGCCCCGGTATTGGTGCCCCAATTAAAAACGCTTGCAAATAAAAGTGAAAGACACTTTAAAGGTCCGTCAAATCGTTTTCGAATTTTGAAAATCCTGCCATAAAAAGCCCAGTTCTGAGCATTTCAAGGCTTGACTGTAGTCTACTTGAGACGCCACTGTTCAAGTGCTGCCCAGCCCAGCCATGGTCACCCTGAGGATAAACGTTAAAGACAAAAGTCAAAAACGTCAACTGCCTTTCAAGTGGCTAGTGGATTTTGAAAATCCTCCCAGGAGCTGTTGAGTTCTGAGTCACTGAAGGAAGTAATAGGAAGCGTCGCTGTTCATTTGGTTCCAGCGCGCTAGTTCCAACTTCAATTGGACAATCCTTAGAGGCAGTATAAAGACAGTTAGAAAAGCTTTCCGATAGTTTCTTAATTTTCAAAATGCCTTGAAAAATAACCCAGTTCTGAGCAATAAAAGACTAGACCACAGTTTATCCGCGACGCCACTGTTCGTTTGCTTCCAGCCCCGGTATTGGTGCCCCAATTAAAAACCCTTGCAAATAAACGTGAAAGACACATTAAAGGTCCGTCAAATCGTTTTCGAATTTTGAAAATCCTGCTATAAAAAGCCGAGTTCTGAGCATTTCAAGGCTTGACTGTAGTCTACTTGAGACGCCACTGTTCAAGTGCTGCCCAGCCCAGCCATGGTCACCCTAGAGAAAAACGTTGAAGGCAAAAGTCGAAAACGTCAACTGCCTTTCAAGTGGTTAGTGGATTTTGAAAATCCTCCCAGAAGCTGCTGAGTTCTGAGTCACTGAAGGAAGTAATAGGAAGCGTCGCTGTTCATTTGGTGCCAGCGCGCTAGTTTCAACTTCAATTGGAAAATCCTTAGAGGCAGAATAAAGACAGTTTAAAAAGCTTTCCAATAGTGTCTTAATTTTCAAAATTCTCACAAAAATAACCGAGTTCTGAGCAATAAAAAAACTAGACTACAGTTTATCCGCGACGCCACTGTTCGATTGCTTCCAGCCCCGGTATTGGTGCCCCAATTAAAAACCCTTGCAAATAAAAGTGAAAGACACTTTAAAGGTCCGTCAAATCGTTTTCGAATTTTGAAAATCCTGCCATAAAAAGCCGAGTTCTGAGCATTTCAAGGCTTGACTGTAGTCTACTTGAGACGCCACTGTTCAAGTGCTGCCCAGCCCAGCCATGGTCACCCTAAGGAAAACCGTTAAAGGCAAAAGTCAAAAACGTCAACTGCCTTTCAAGTGGTTAGTGGATTTGGAAAATCCCCTCAGAAGCTGCTGAGTTCTGAGTCACTGAAGGAAGTAATAGGAAGCGTCGCTGTTCATTTGGTTCCAGCGCGCTAGTTCCAACTTCAATTGGACAATCCTTAGAGGCAGTATAAAGACAGTTAGAAAAGCTTTCCGATAGTTTCTTAATTTTCAAAATGTCTTGAAAAATAACCGAGTTCTGAGCAATAAAAGACTAGACCGCAGTTTATCCGCGACGCCACTATTCGTTTGCTCCCAGCCCCCATATTGCAATTAAAAACCCTTTTAGATAAAAGTGAACGGCACTTAAAAGGCCTTTAAAGTAGGTTTTAATTTTTGAAATTCCCGAAAGTTGTGAGCCATAGAAGACAAGTCATTTTCCCATCCACACCAAGAAGACAGCAAAAACCGCAAGTTTCCAGAAATATCCATCTTGGCTGCGCCCTTGGAGGTGAACGGCTTGACGGTTATTTTCGCAGTCCAGCTTTTTGCTCCTGCTGGATTCGAGATCGTTGGCTCGGCATGAGTCATGTCTTCCATTAAATGCGTCCGCAAATAACCCCGAAGAGTGTTTAAAAACCCTATGAATCCTCAATCAAAGAATCAGCGAGACATCCATCAACGTGTCAGCAAGGAGATGTATCCAACTAATGGATGATGGACGATGTTGTTCGCCACTATTGGCAAAAGGGATCATGGAGGCGAAGAGCCATTTAATACCTGGGCATGATGGATAGGTGGCTGATTGGGCGCGGAACGGTTTTTCTGATTTCCTTCTGAATAATTCGCGGCCAATCAACACGTTCGCCCGCTATTGATTCGATGAGTGGCACATAAAGGAGCTGTAAAATCGTGTAAACAGCACTTAACGAAAGAGGCAAAATATAAATATTTGATTGGGAAAAGTGGAGTGGATTTCAGTCGAGCAGTTAAACGCTTCGGCATCCGCGGCCTCAATTGAAACAATTTAAAGCATTCATGTTGTGCAGATGTTGTTGCCATGGGATGCGCTAATAAGGGGGCCTGAATTAAGACAAGTTAGCAACACACTGGCCGGTTAAATCGCTTTGTTATTGCACATTAACCATTCCAGTCGTTTGCTGTTGGTTATTAACGTCGAAGGTCTGCCCCGTTGTTAATTCCGACACGTTGAAAGTCTCACAGCTTGGCATACCAACAGCTCGATTAATATTTAAGGACGCAGCATGGATCGGATGGGGCCCCAAACGGTGCTGCATACGAAGCAGCCGGACGCAGGAAGTTGGGCAATGTGTGCATTTCCATAAAAGCCTCCCAACAAAGTCCGAAAAATCAGCCCATCTTTCGTGACAGCCAGTGCCAATTTTATCGGGTTTGGACCAACCAAGTCGTTAGTTTTCCGCCACTGCCCAAGCTCAGGCCAATTAAACATCTATTTTAAGTGCAAACGAGGTAATTTATTCATTCATCGGCGAAACAATCGATAGCTCAGTGTCTTCCGCGGCTCAGAAATCCGGTCCAGGCCTCGTCAATCATTCCGGCCGCTCGGCTTGGCTTCAATCAACCCATCTGTTTACTTCACACACACACAATTTAAACATCGCAGGAGAGTCTAAGCAAATAAGCAGCCAGCAGCATTAATGCTGCTTTTGTTGCGACTGTTTATTTGCTCAGTCGATGAGCCAGCAAGTAGAGCCGGAGGTTTCTTCCCAAATCCCATTAACTCTCCACGCGTAGGACTGGGCTGGCTTCGACCAATTCCAGTACTCAAGATATTTATAATAATTGTTAAATTGATTACTGAAATAGAAGCATTAACGATCGAGGGCCTATTTATAAGTTCGCGAGCCGCAGCCATGTCGCCTATATGGAATGCTCGCAGCATACATGAGGAGTTCTAATTAAAGAGAGCCGATGTACCGAAAAACCGGTTTGTTTTGTTTTTTTTGTTCGAAGAGCACAAAGGCCCAACTAATGGGCGCGATGTCCTTTGTGCCGATGGAAATGGCCTTTGAAGGCCTAAAAATACCAATCGGTTTTGTATCGTGTTTCTTCAATTGAAGCAGCGCGGCTGCAGGCCAGCCGGATGGATGCTTGCTGTGTGAACTTCTCTAGATCAAAATTGCGGTGTTTGTCGGGGGATTTTCAAAATTAATCAATCGTTTAAAAGGCCTTTCGGGTGTCTTCGACTTTTGTCTGGCAGGTTTTTCTATGGGGACTACAATGGCAGATCTGGAAGCCTATGAACAGTGGCGTCTCATCTAGACTGCTGTCTAGTGTTTAATTGCTCACAACTTGTCTCTTTATGTAGGGATTTCCGACACAATTTTAAGTGTCTTTCAACGGCAAAAGGCAAAACGCCTTGAAGTGTCTTTGAAGTATCTAATTTCAATTGGGGCTGGAAGCAAACAAACAGTAGCGCCGCTGAAAAACTGCGGTTTAGTCTTCAATTGCCCAGAACTCGGTTGTTTATGCAGGCATTTGGAAAATGGAAAAACTATCTAAAAGCCCCTTTAAGTGTCTTTATTCTGTCTCGAAGGATTTTTCAATTGAAGTTGAAATTAGCACGCTGGACCCAAATGAACAGTGACGTTCCTTATTACTCCCTTTAGTAACTCAGAACTCTCAGAATTTTCAAAATTAAAAAAACCGTGCGAAAGGCATTTAAATTGTCTTTGATTTTTATCTAGAAAGTTTTTCAATTGAGGCTTCAATAGCGGCGCTGAGAATAAATAAACAGTGGCGTCTCGCAGAGACAGCGGACCAGTCTCCATTTGCTCAGAACTAGGTTGTTTATGAGAGGATTTGCAAATTTAAACACCCATTCGGAAGGCTGTTTAATTGTCTTTCTGTGAAGGTTTTATCTGTTAAGATTGAAACAACGACGTTGGAAGGAAATGGACAGTGGCGCGCTTTCTAACCGTCCTCTTGGCTCAGAACGCAGTTGCTTATTAGATGATTTTCAAAGTTCGGAATTCCATTTTGAAAGGCCATTTGAGGTCGTTGTTTTTTGTTTGAAACATTTTTCAGTAAGGACTCCAATAGCTAGAATGGGAGCAAATGAACAGTGGCGTCTCAGAAAAACTACGGTCTGAACTGCAGTCGCTCTGAACTCGTTTGTTTATCAGCGAGTTTGAAAAATTAACAACCCGTTCAGAAGTGTTTTTAATTTCCTGATTTTTTTTCTATGGGGGGTTAAACAACACGCCCATTATAACCCGTGTTTAATGACTCAGATTTCAGCTGTTTCTGAGTAGGGTTTGAAATTTCAAAAACCATTCGAAAGGCCATTTAAGTGTCTTTGCTTTTTGCCTGAAAGGGTTTTCAGTAGTTTAAAGTGGGAGCAAATAAACAGTGCCGTCTCATAAAGGCTGCGGTTTGGCCAATTGCTCAGAACTAGTTTGTTTAATTTTTTTGAGAGAATTTGCAAAATTAACAAGCCCTTTCAGAGGTCTTTTTAACTGTAGGTATTTATTGTCTGAAATGTCTTCTATTGCGATTTAAACAGCGACGCTGGAACCAAATGGACAATGGCGCCTATTATAACCCGTGTTTAATGACTCAGAACTCAACTATTTCTGAGAAGATTTTCAAAATTCAAACACAATTCGAAAGGCCGTTTAATGGCCTCTGATTTTTGTCTGAACGCGTTTTCATTTGAGCTTTCAACAGCGACGTTAGGAATAAATAAACAGTGGCGTCTCATTAAGTCTGCAGACTAGTCTTTATTTGCTCAGAACTCACTTGGTTATGAGAAGATTTGCAAAATTATATCTGCGTTTGCAAGTCTTTTTAAGAGTCTATATTTATTGTCTAAAAGATTTTTCTATTGCGTTTAAAACAACGCCGCTGGAAGCTAATGAACAGTAGCGCCCTTTATAACCCATGTTTAATGACTCAGAACTCAGTTTCTTCTGAGGAGATATTCAAAAACCATTTAAGAGTCTTTGTTTTTTGCCAGATAGGGTTTTCAGTAACGACTCTAATAGCGAAAGTGGGAGAAAATAAGCAGTGGCGTTTCATAAAGACTGCGGTTTGGTCAACTGCTCAGAACTAGTTTTTTTTATTTTTTTGAGAGAATTTGCAAAATTAAAAAGCCCTTTCAGAAGTCTTTCACTGTATGTATTTATGGTCTGAAAGTTTTTTCTATTGCGATTTAAACAGCGACGGTGGAACCAAAAGGACAATGTCGCCTATTATGACCCGTGTTTAATGACTCAGAACTCAACTATTTCTGAGAAGATTTTCAAAATTCAAACACAATTCGAAAGGCCTTTTAATGGCCTCTGATTTTTGTCTGAACGCGTTTTCATTTGAGCTTTCAACAGCGACGTTAGGAATAAATAAACAGTGGCGTCTCATTAAGTCTGCAGACTAGCCTTTATTTGCTCAGAACTCACTTTGTTGGTTATGGGATGATTTGCAAAATTATATCTGTGTTTGCAAGTCTTTTTAAATGTCTGTATTTATTGTCTGAAAGATTTTTCTATTGCGTTTTAATCAACGACGCTGGAAGCAAATGAACAGAGGCGCCCTTTATAACCCGTGTTTAATGACTCAGAACTCAGCTTCTTCTGAGCAGATTTTCAAAATTCAAAAACCATTTAAGAGTCTTTGTTTTTTGCCTGAAAGGTTTTTCAGTCTCGAGTCTAATAGCGAAAGTGGTAGCAAATAAACAGTGACGTCTCATAAAGACTGCGGTTTGGCCAATTGCTCAGAACTAGTTTGTTAATTTTTTTTTGAGAGAAATTGCAAAATTAACAATCCCTTTTAGAAGTCTTTTTAACTGTAGGTATTTATTGTCTGAATTTTTTTCGATTGCGATTTAAACAACGACGCTGGAGCCAAATGGACAATGGCGCCTATTATATCCCTTGTTTAATGACTCAGAACTCAACTATTTCTGAGAAAATTTTCAAAATTCAAATACAATTCGAAAGGCCTTTTAATGGCCTCTGATTTTTGTCTGAACGGGTTTTCATTTGAGCTTTCAACAGCGACCTTAGGAATAAATAAACAGTGGCGTCTCGTAAAGACTGCGGACTAGCCTTTATTTGCTCAGAACTCACTTGGTTATGGGATGATTTGCAAAATTATTTCTGCGTTTGCAAGTCTTTTTAAGTGTCTGTTTTTATTGTTTGAAAGATTTTTCTATTGCGTTTTAAACAACGACGCTGGAAGCAAATGAACAGTAGCGCCCTTTATAACCCGTGTTTAATGTCTCAGAACTCAGCTTCTTCTGAGGAGATTTTCAAAATTCAAAAACCATTTAAGGGTCTTTGTTTTTTGCCTAAAAAGTTTTTGAGTCTCGACTCTAATAGCGAAAGTGGAAGCAAATAAATAGTGGCGTCTCATTAAGGCAGCGGTTTGGTCAATTGCTCAGAAGTCGTTTGTTTAATTTTTTGAGAGAGAATTTCCAAAATTAACAAGCCCTTTCAGAAGTCTTTTTAACTGTATGTATTTATTTTCTGAAATGTTTTCTATTGCGGTTTAAACAGCGACGCTGGAACCAAATGGACAATGGCGCCAATTATAACCCGTGTTTAATGATTCAGAACTCAACTATTTCTGCGAAGATTTTCAAAATTCTAAAACAATTCGAAAGGCCTTTTAATAGCCTCTGATTTTTGTCTGAACGCGTTTTCATTTGATCTTTCAACAGCGACGTTAGGAATAAATAAACAGTGGCGTCTCATAAAGTCTGCAGACTAGTCTTTATTTGCTCAGAACTCACTTGGTTATGGGATGATTTGCAAAATTATATCTGCGTTTGCAAGTCTTTTTAAGTGTCTGTTTTTATTGTCTGAAAGATTTTTCTATTGCGTTTTAAGCAACGACGCTGGAAGCAAATGAAAGAGACGCCCTTTATAACCCGTGTTTATTGACTCAGAACTCAGCTTCTTCTGAGGAGATTTTCAAGATTTAAAAACCATTTAAGAGTTTTTGTTTTTTGCCTGAAAGGTTTTTCAGTCTCGACTCTAATAGCGAAAGTGGTAGCAAATAAACAGTGGCGTCTCATAAAGACTGCGGTTTGGCCAATTGCTCAGAACTAGTTTGTTTAATTTTTTTTGAGAGAATTTGCAAAATCAACAATCCCTTTTAGAAGTCTTTTTAACTGTAGGTATTTATTGTCTGAAATGTTTTCTATTGCGATTTAAACAGTGACGCTGGAACCAAATGGGCAATGGCGCCAATTATAACCCGTGTTTAATGACTCAAAACTCAACAATTTCTGAGAAGATGTTCAAAATTAAAACACAATTCGAAAGGCCTTTTAATGGCCTCTGATTTTTGTCTGAACGGGTTTTCATTTGAGCTTTCACCAGCGACGTTAGGAATAAATAAACAGTGGCGTCTCGTAAAGACTGCGGACTAGCCTTTATTTGCTCAGAACTCACTTGGTTATGGGATGATTTGCAAAATTATATCTGCGTTTGCAAGTCTTTTTAAGTGTCTGTTTTTATTGTCTGAAAGAGACGCCCTTTATAACCCGTGTTTATTGACTCAGAACTCAGCTTCTTCTGAGGAGATTTTCAAGATTTAAAAACCATTTAAGAGTCTTTGTTTTTTGCCTGAAAGGTTTTTCAGTCTCGACTCTAATAGCGAAAGTGGTAGCAAATAAACAGTGGCGTCTCATAAAGACTGCGGTTTGGCCAATTGCTCAGAACTAGTTTGTTTAATTTTTTTTGAGAGAATTTGCAAAATCAACAATCCCTTTTAGAAGTCTTTTTAACTGTAGGTATTTATTGTCTGAAATGTTTTCTATTGCGATTTAAACAGCGACGCCGGAACCAAATGGACAATGGCGCCTATTATAACCCGTGTTTAATGACTCAGAACTCAACTATTTCTGAGAAGATGTTCAAAATTCAAACACAATTCGAAAGGCCTTTTAATGGCCTCTGATTTTTGTCTGAACGCGTTTTCATTTGAGCTTTCAACAGCGACGTTAGGAATAAATAAACAGTGGCGTCTCATTAAGTCTGCAGACTAGCCTTTATTTGCTCAGAACTCACTTTGTTGGTTATGGGATGATTTGCAAAATTATATCTGTGTTTGCAAGTCTTTTTAAGTGTCTGTATTTATTGTCTGAAATATTTTTCTATTGCGTTTTAAACAACGACGCTGGAAGCAAATGAACAGAGGCGCCCTTTATAACCCGTGTTTAATGACTCAGAACTCAGCTTCTTCTGAGGAGATTTTCAAAATTCAAAAACCATTTAAGAGTCTTTGTTTTTTGCCTGAAAGGTTTTTCAGTCTCGACTCTAATAGCGAAAGTGGTAGCAAATAAACAGTGCCGTCTCATAAAGGCTGCGGTTTGGCCAATTGCTCAGAACTAGTTTGTTTAATTTTTTTTGAGAGAATTTGCAAAATTAACAATCCCTTTTAGAAGTCTTTTTAACTGTAGGTATTTATTGTATGAAATGTTTTCTATTGCGATTTAAACAGCGACGTCGGAACCAGAAGGACAATGTCGCCTATTATGACCCGTGTTTAATGACTCAGAACTCAACTATTTCTGAGAAATTTTTCAAAATTCAAATACAGTTTGAAAGGCCTTTTAATGGCCTCTGATTTTTGTCTGAACGGGTTTTCATTGGAGCTTTCAACAGCGACGTTAGGAATAAATAAACAGTGGCGTCTCATAAAGTCTGCAGACTAGTCTTTATTTGCTCAGAACTCACTTGGTTATGGGATGATTTGCAAAATTATATCTGTGTTTGCAAGTCTTTTTAAGTGTCTGTATTTATTGTCTGAAAGATTTTTCTATTGCGATTTAAGCAACGACGCTGGAAGCAAATGAACAGTAGCGTCCTTTATAACCCGTGTTTAATGACTCAGAACTCAGCTTCTTCTGAGCAGATTTTCAAAATTCAAAAACCATTTAAGAGTCTTTGTTTTTTGCCTGAAAGGTTTTTCAGTCTCGACTCTAATAGCGAAAGTGGTAGCAAATAAACAGTGACCTCTCATAAAGACTGCGGTTTCATTTAAGAGTCTTTATTTGCTCAGAACTCACTTGGTTATGGGATGATTTGCAAAATTATATCTGCGTTTGCAAGTCTTTTTAAGTGTCTGTTTTTATTGTCTGAATGGTTTTTCCATTGCGGTTTAAACAACGACGCTGGAAGCAAATGAACAGTAGCGCCCTTTATAACCCGTGTTTAGTGTCTCAGAACTCAGCTTCTTCTGAGGAGATTTTCAAAATTCTAAAACCATCCAAAACAAAGACTCTTATCTTTGTTTTTTGCCTGAAAGCTTTTTCAGTCACGACTCTAATAGCGAAAATGGGAGCAAATAAACAGTGGCGTCTCATAAATTGCTCAGAACTACTTTGTTTAATTTTTTGAGACATAATTTGCAAAATGAACAGCCCGTTTAGAGGTCTTTTTAGTTGTCTGTACTTATTGCCTGAAGGTCTTTTCTGTTCAGGTTGAAGCAACAACGCTACAAGCCAATGAACAGCGGCGCCCGTTATAATCCGTGGTTAATGACTCAGAACTCAGCTGATTCTGAGACGATTTTTTAAATTTAAAAGCCGTGTGAAAGGCCTTTTTAATATGTTTGATTTTTGTCCGAACCGTTTTTTAATTGAGATTTCATTAGCGACTTAGAATTTTAGTAAACAGTGGCGTCTCGTAGAAACTGCGGGCTAGTCTTCATTTGCTCAAAACCCGCTTGTTTATGACAAGATTTTCCAAGTTCCAACACCTTTTTAAAGCCCATTTCAATAGCTTCGTCTTTCGTCTGGTCGATTTTCCAATTGAGACTACAATAGCTGGACTGTGAGCACAAAGTCAGTGGCTTACGCCACCCATAGCTCGCCTTTAGTGCATTATACAATTACTATCAATAGACAAATATTATTTACTGAAAAATGTGTTTTGTTTTCCAGCACATGGTTCCGACGGGCTTAACCCCACCCTTTGGAACAGCGGCGTCCTCCTCTGGATTTCCAACACAGAATGGCGATGTAAAAGAGGAGAAGACGACAGTTCCGTTACTACCTCCACCGGCGTCTGCGCCCACCCCTGGAGCTGGGCCCCCGTATAGCCCGCCGCCTCCTCAAGGTCCGCCCGCCCCTGAGCCGCCCTCCGGATTGGTTGGCAGTCCAGTGGCAGCGGCCGCTGTCGCGCTTGCACAACATCAACAACCAAACCAATTCAAATGTGACTCAATGGCTCCGGTAAGGGTTTGATGGGGATTAGCAGCAATTGGGGTTTAAGGGCGGCGATGCATTGCAGGAGACTGAAATTCAACAAAATGGTACCGTGCAGCCGCCCACATCGGAGGCGGCGGACGCAAAGGCGGCACAGGCCGCCCAGGCAGCTACTGATCTGGCCAACCAGCCGAAGAGGCTACATGTGTCGAACATTCCTTTTAGATTTAGAGATCCTGACCTGAGGGCCATGTTTGGTGTAAGTTTGGTCCTTTCTAGGGCTGCGCCCCTGGCTAATTTCGTATTTTCTTTGCAGCAATTCGGACCAATATTAGACGTAGAAATTATCTTTAATGAACGGGGATCGAAGGTATGTTGAAGACATTTACTTATTTATTTATTTTTGATTTTCAATGAGCCGGCTATGTTGCTATTAAATATTCAATGAATTAAATTAATTTTGTTTTTGGCTCACTTGGTCTAGACGGGGGTTAATTGTCTTCCAAAGCCCATGGACTGCGCGTTGATCGAAGAACGGCCCTCAAACAGTGGCGGCTCGTGGCCATTCTAATGCGGCACGAGCCACCACTGGTTCTTGTCTTGTGTACAGAATGTCTAACCAAACTTATCTCTGTATTTGAACTGTTTTTGACCAACTATATTATAGACCAGTAGTTATTTTAGCATGGCTTTTTCGGAAAATGTGGTTTTCTTGCATTTTATTCCATTTATACATACAACCTATTTGGAACACGGCTTTTTGTGCTTAAACTAGATCGATCAGTTTTTTTCGTGTTTCACGAACGTTTTTTTGTTATGCCACAGTTACAGTTACGAAATAGTCTTTAGGTTGTTTTCTCCTTAGCGTAAAAGGGGGCGCGGTTTCGATTTGAACTAGGCCATGCCTCATCTGCCACATTGGTACACTCTGTATATTCACTCAATTGTTTCATTCAGTGCCAGCTTCAAATCGAATTCTGTGGGCTTTTCTAGCGATTACACCCGAAAAATGCAACGTTGCCACCCTAGATTTGATAGCAGCAAAGCGCAGTAGGCTCCTTTCACATTCTCAGTGATTACCTCAAAGTGTAATTACTACATGATGCATGTACTTGCTATTTCACGCTGGTTGCCATGGTGTTAACTGGAAAACATCGTCATCTTCATCTTCATTGGACGTTCTTCGGTTAACACCGTCCAATCGGCGATGGACGCCACTGGTCCTTCGGCCATTGGCGGCCAGCCATTTATATATACATATATATACATTTACCGTGCAATTGTGCAATTTGACAATGACTTGAATTCTACTAAACATTGAGGCATTTATATGATGGCGTAGTGAGAATTTTTGAGTTTCCATTTAATGATTGTGCTCTGTAGCAGCTGTCGGATCGTCTTTTTTTATTTTAATGAATTTTATTTATTAATTTTTGGTTTTCGATTGACTGATGTTCTGTCGACCCTCATTTCCATTGGCGTTGGCCCCTGGGAAAATTCGACGCTCTTTAATCACTCCGAAACTGTAGCGTCCGGTTTTCCTCGCCAGGCCGTCACGTTCCACTTAGATTCATCTTCTGCCTTGTTAATTTCCTTGTATTTTTTTGTTTTTTTTTTGAAACTGTCTGTCTTAATTTTGTTTTTGTGTGGTTTTATACGGTGGTTTGGGATGTGTGCTCTAGATTTAGAACGCTTCAACTTAATCAATTTACCATTAAAAACACCAGCTCAGTGCCATCCATAATCAATTCACCAGTAGTTAGATGTACCGTAACCTTAATATACTCTTAATGCTGTTCATTTCATGATTGCCATCCCTTTAACCAATCGGATCGACAGGTTTTCACTTGCCAACATTTGGGCGCTAATTGGAGCTGAATGGGCGCCGTAACGCTCTTGTGGTGGCTGCAATGCAAAAACTCTCTGAGCGTGATTTAAAGACATTTCCAGTAGGTTCCGAATGGGGAATTAAATTTGCAAATCCTTTATCAGACAGTATTAGTATAAGTATCAGACCTAGAGCTGGTGCGTACTGGAAAGTGGGCGCCAATCTGCTCATAGCGCCCTTGATGTGGGCGCGATGTGAAAACTCTCTAAAAATCCTTTAAAGGTACTTGAATTATCTTCTGAGCGGCGTTTTACTTTTCAAAATCCATGCATGGGACGTTGAGTTATGAGAGATAGAGATGCGCGCTTAGAACAGTGGCGTGTCTTTTTTGGCCTATTGTGCCTTTACCGAGGGACTAATTTCAAAGCTCGTCAAAGACATTTGCATTATATTTCTAAAGGAGTTTAAATTTCGAAATTTCATGCACGGGAAATCGAGTTGTGAGTGATAGAGATCCGCGTTTAAACCAGTGATGTGTCTTTTGCACTATTTCGCCTCTGTTGATGGAGCAATTTTAAAACTCGCTATGAAAGATGTTGAGGCCTTTGCAATATCTTTCCAATGGAGTTCAAATTTCGAAATTCCTTTAAGGGGAAATCGAGTTATGAATGATAGAGATCCGCGTTTAAAACAGTGATGTGATCTTTGGACTATTGCGTCTATGTCGATAGAGCAATTTTAAAACTCGCTAAGAAAGATTTAAGGACATTTGAATTATCTTTCTAGGGGCGTTTAAATTTCGAAATTTCATGCACGGGAAATCGAGTTACGGGTAATAGAGATCCGCGTTTAAAACAGTGATGTGTTCTTTGGACTATTGCGCCTCTATCGATGGAGCAATTTTTAAACTCGCTATGAAAGATTTAAATACCTTTGCAATATCTTTCTAAGGGAGTTTACATTTCGAAATTCTTTTAAGGGGAAATCGAGTTATGAATGATAGAGATCCGCGTTAAAAACAGTGACTTGTTCTTTGGACTTTTGGGCCTCTGTCGATAGAGCAATTTTAAAATTCGCTAAAAACATTTAAGGGCATTTGAATTATCTTTCTAGGTCAGTTTAAATTTCGAAATTTCATGCACTGGAAATCGAGTTACGAATAATAGAAATCCGCGCTTAAAACAGTGATGTGTTCTTTGGACTATTGCTCCTCTATCGATGGAGCAATGTTAAAACTAGCTATGAAAGGTTTAAATACCTTTGCAATATCTTTCCAAGGGAGTCTAAATTTCGAAATTTCTTTAGGGGGAAATCGAGGTATAAATGATAGAGATCCGCATTTAAAACAGTGACATGTTCTTTGGACTATTGCGTCTCTATCGATGGAGCAATTTGAAAACTCTCTAAGAAAGATTTAAGGACATTTGAATTATCTTTCTAGAGGAGTTTAAATTTCGAAATTTCATGCACGGGAAATCGAGTTACGAGTAATAGAGATCCGCGTTTAAAACAGTGATGTGTTCTTTGGACTATTGCGCCTCTATCGATGGAGCAATTTTAAAACTCGCTTTGAAAGATTTAAAGACCTTTGCAATATCTTTCTATGGGAGTCTAAATTTCGAAATTCCTTTAAGGGGAAATCGAGGTATGAATGATAGAGATCCGCGTTTAAAACAGTGACGTGTTCTTTGGACTATTGCGTCTCTATCGATGGAGCAATTTGAAAACTCTCTAAGAAATATTTAAGGGCATTTGAATTATCTTTCTAGGGGAGTTTAAATTTCGAAATTTCATGCACTGGAAATCGAGTTACGAGTAATACAAATCCGCGTTTAAAACAGTGATGTGTTCTTTGGACTATTGCTCCTCTATCGATGGAGCAATGTTAAAACTCGCTATGAAAGATTTAAAGACCTTTGCAATATCTTTCCAAGGGAGTCTAAATTTCGAAATTTCTTTGGGGGGAAATTGAGGTATAAATGATAGAGATCCGCGTTTAAAACAGTGACATGTTCTTTGGACTATTGCGTCTCTATCGATGGAGCAATTTGAAAACTCTCTAAGAAAGATTTAAGGACATTTGAATTATCTTTCTAGAGGAGTTTAAATTTCGAAATTTCATGCACGGGAAATCGAGTTACGAGTAATAGAGATCCGCGTTTAAAACAGTGATGTGTTCTTTGGACTATTGCGCCTCTATCGATGGAGCAATTTTAAAACTCGCTTTGAAAGATTTAAAGACCTTTGCAATATCTTTCTATGGGAGTCTAAATTTCGAAATTCCTTTAAGGGGAAATCGAGGTATGAATGATAGAGATCCGCGTTTAAAACAGTGACGTGTTCTTTGGACTATTGCGTCTCTATCGATGGAGCAATTTGAAAACTCTCTAAGAAATATTTAAGGGCATTTGAATTATCTTTCTAGGGGAGTTTAAATTTCGAAATTTCATGCACTGGAAATCGAGTTACGAGTAATACAAATCCGCGTTTAAAACAGTGATGTGTTCTTTGGACTATTGCTCCTCTATCGATGGAGCAATGTTAAAACTCGCTATGAAAGATTTAAAGACCTTTGCAATATCTTTCCAAGGGAGTCTAAATTTCGAAATTTCTTTGGGGGGAAATTGAGGTATAAATGATAGAGATCCGCGTTTAAAACAGTGACATGTTCTTTGGACTATTGCGTCTCTATCGATGGAGCAATTTGAAAACTCTCTAAGAAAGATTTAAGGACATTTGAATTATCTTTCTAGAGGAGTTTAAATTTCGAAATTTCATGCACGGGAAATCGAGTTACGAGTAATAGAGATCCGCGTTTAAAACAGTGATGTGTTCTTTGGACTATTGCGCCTCTATCGATGGAGCAATTTTAAAACTCGCTTTGAAAGATTTAAAGACCTTTGCAATATCTTTCTAAGGGAGTCTAAATTTCGAAATTCCTTTAAGGAGAAATCGAGGTATGAATGATAGAGATCCGCGTTTAAAACAGTGACATGTTCTTTGGACTATTGCGTCTCTATCGATGGAGCAATTTGAAAACTCTCTAAGAAAGATTTAAGGACATTTGAATTATCTTTCTAGGGGAGTTTAAATTTCGAAATTTCATGCACGGGAAATCGAGTTATGATTGATAGATATCCGCGTTTGAAACAGTGACGTGTTCTTTGGACTATTGCGCCTCTGTCGATAGAGCAATTTTAAAACTCACTATGGAAGATTTAAAGACCTTTGCAATATCTTTCTAAGGGTGTTTAACTTTCGAAATTTCTTAATAGGGAAATCGAGTTATGAATGATAGAGACCCTCGTTTAAAAGAGTGACGTGTTCTTTGGCCTATTGCGTCTCTATCGATGGAGCAATTTGAAAACTCAAACTGGAGATTTAAAGATATGGAAATGATCTTTCTAAGGGTGTTTAAATTTCGAAATTCCATGCATGGGATGCCGAGTTATGATTATTAGAGATGCGCCTTAACAGTAGTGGCGTGTTATTGATTGTGTCTTTATCGATGGGGCAACTTCCAGACTCTCTAATCAAGATTAAAAGACACTGAATTATCTTCTGAAACAGCTAAACACTTGAAAGTGCGCCCAGGTAGACCAAAGAAGACAGAGCCTACATGCTGAGCACGCCTTAAGTACGATATCAGCCAGTTCTTCTAAAGCACTTGTCCCAAACCAGTGTCCAAAACCCAGCTGGGCCACAGAAACACTGTCCTATGTTGATGTATTTGCCTTGTCCATAGCGATATTTGACTAACGACCAGTATTTTGATTATTTTATTGTTGGAACTTGTTCACTGATTCACCTAATTCAGTTCGTTTCTTGCGTTAGATAGTGATAGGTTGAACATAGGTTGTTGATATATATATTGCCCATTGATTAAAAAAAGAAGAGTTAATTTTTTTTGTTTGACAAAAGAACGCCGCCTAGAAGTCTGGTATGCGAGTTTATGATTTTTTCTGTCGATGAACCGAAATGGGTGTAGACTAGGTTATGTTGGTGGCAGTGGGGCTTAAGCCAGTAGCTGGACCCGGGACGGCGACACGCGCACATTGTCCGGTTATTTGGGCGGAAAGTTCGGGGCAGTTTGATCTTTATTTGCATGGATCGTCTTCTAGTATTGTTTTCCATGGTGCAAACCTTGAGCGTCTTCCCGATTGGTTCCTGGCATCGTCGATGCGTCTCTTTCGCGTTGAGTAACCGGACAGTGGATTGGCGGGGCGTTTGCGCTCGGACTACGAGCCACGGGGCTGCGGCCTCTGACGATAGTGCGTGGGCAAATGGTGCGCAACGCGGTCGCCGGCCGAAATTGACGCCTAACCAACCGTATAACGTAGTCTATCTAACCCCAAAGCTGAATTAGTGAGCGAGTGTGGAATGAGGCTTCTAGACAGAGGCATGTCTAATGTCTAACGTCATCATGTCATTGCACGCGTTTGAAGAGCTGTTTATAATGCATGTCTTGTCTGTCTCTGCATGCAGGGGTTCGGTTTTGTAACATTCGCAAATAGTGCTGATGCGGAGCGCGCACGAGACCGACTACACGGCACCGTGGTTGAGGGAAGAAAAATAGAGGTGTGCATGACTATCTAGCTCTACGTGTAGCACTGGCCTGTCCCGTCCCTCCCCGGTAAAACAAGGTCAAAACCCCCGTGTGGCTGGCTTGATGGCTTTAGTGACTAACCGGTAGCACCCCCCCGCTTCACACGTGTTGTTTTGACGTTCTTTTGCCGCACACACCATCAGTTGTTCTCTCTCTCTCTTAAGTCAGATTATGTCGAACTCTGTTGTAAGTCACTTACTTGCTATCGGGTACTCCAATGTCTGTACGTTGTCTTTAGACCGTGTCGGCCATATAATTGGCTTGCGTGGATGACGCGACAGTTGTAGTTCCGATCCCCCTCCCTCCCGCTCACGGGCCGCCGAGGAGGTAAGTGGATAAGGCCAGGGGGGCGCCGCCACCGCCCCCGGACCGGGCGGGGGCGCTGGCGACGCTCCTTGCCACTACGCCCACTTGACTCTAGAATAAGCGCGCGCCAGTCCAGAGTGTCTCTTCAGCGCTGCTCAGCTCGCGCACTCCGTGCTCATCTAATGGATGGCAACACCGCTTTGAAGCGATTTGCCTCCCGCTGGACGACAACACTGACAGCTTTAAGAGCTGGCTTTAGGCCCGTATACACTACGCACTCACTCTCGCCGATTTATTGGCCAATAAATAGCGAGTCATCTGCGCCGTCATCGACTTGGATATTGTTCTCACAATAAATTGGTGCAATTTCCGCAAACCCCACAAAAATTTCCATTCTTATAGAGCGTTAGTGTGTATACTTGTTACAGAAACATCCACCATATTTTTCTATTTATCCATCTGAAAATAATTTAGAAATCGTAATTGAAACCAATTCAACAACAAATAGATATATTTGATGGATGCCAGAATTTGTAAATGTGTCAATTTCAGCTACAGGCACCAAACGTGCTTGCTGAGGCAAGATATGGCTCAATCCAGAGTCCCCACTTGGAGTCAACAGTTATCCGCAATAATTTCCGACAAGTCCGCAATAAATCGTACGATTTATCGATCGCAGCCGGATTCCGCGCTTTACGCTCAGACCTGGAGACCTTCAATAATTGGCCAATAAATCGTTTATTATCCAGTAATTATCCAGGACAAATTGGGTGTAAAAAGACCTGGACGAATCTGAAGACCTTGTGACCTGCAAGTTCCAACTTCATTTTTCTTCGGTGGATACACAACTGCTTCAAAAGTACACAGGAAAGGTTGCTACAAATCGGAGCGGACAGTGACTGTCCTGAAATTGTGCAAGTATTCATGAAAAATTAGCGTCAAATCGGACAGGACACGGACTGTTCAGAAATTCCCAAACTTGAAGATGAAAATTAGTCGAAACACGATAGTAAAAAAATGTCTTGCCTTAACAATCCTGCAAACTAGAGCAAGATTTTCTTGCTGCGGGTATTGAATCGTTTCGGAAGTGTTCATAAAAAATGGAGCAAAATCGGACTGGACACAGACTGTCCACGAATTCCCAAACTTGAAGATGAGAAGCAGCAAAACCGCGGTAGTTTAAATAATTTCTAACTTCAATAATCCTGGAAGTTGGACAGCAAATTTTTTCCTGTGGGTGCATAAATCTTCCGAAAGTGTTCATGAAAAATTGGGGTACATTTGGACGGGAGACGAACTGTCCAGAAATTCCTAAACAAGAAGATAAAAATTAGTCGAAACACGATAGTAAAAAAAATGTCTCGCCTTAACAATCCTGCAAGCTAGAGCAAGATTTTCTTGCTGTGGGCATTGAATCGTTTCGGAAGTGTTCATAAAAATGGAGCAAAATCGGACAGGACACAGGCTGTCCACCAATTCCCAAACTTGAAGATGAGAAGCAGCAAAACCGCGGTAGTTTAAATAATTACTCACTTTAATAATCCTGGAAGTTGAAAAGCAAATTTTTTCCTGTGGATGCATAAATCTTCCGAAAGTGTTCATGAAAAATTGGGGTAAATTTGGACGGGACAAGCACTGTCCAGAAATGCCTAAACAAGAAGATGAAAATTGGTCGAAACGAGATAGTAAAAAAAATGTCTTGCCTTAACAATCCTGCAAACTAGAGCAAGATTTTCTTGCTGTGGGCATTGAATCGTTTCGGAAGTGTTCATAAAAAACGGAGCAAAATCGGACAGGACACAGACTGTCCACGAATTCCCATACTTGAAGATGAGAAGCAGCAAAACCACGGTAGTTTAAATAATTTCTAACTTCAATAATCCTGGAAGTTGGACAGCAAATTTTTTCCTGTGGGTGCATAAATCTTCCGAAAGTGTTTATGGAAAATTGAGGTAAATTTGGACGGGACACGCACTGTCCAGAAATGCCTAAACAAGAAGATGAAAATTGGTCGAAACACGATAGTAAAAAAAAAAGTCTTGCTTTAACAATCCTTCAAGCTAGAGCAAGATTTTCTTGCTGTGGGCATTGAATCGTTTCGGA
This sequence comes from Dendroctonus valens, assembly GCA_024550625.1. Taxonomy (NCBI): domain Eukaryota; kingdom Metazoa; phylum Arthropoda; class Insecta; order Coleoptera; family Curculionidae; genus Dendroctonus; species Dendroctonus valens. The sequence goes on from JAJTJO010000110.1 coordinate 1,058,547, forward strand.
AGTGTTCATAAAAAACGGAGCAAAATCGGACAGGACACAGACTGTCCACGAATTCCCATACTTGAAGATGAGAAGCAGCAAAACCGCGGTAGTTTAAATAATTTCTAACTTCAATAATCCTGGAAGTTGGACAGCAAATTTTTTCCTGTGGGTGCATAAATCTTCCGAAAGTGTTCATGAAAAATTGGAGTACATTTGGACGGAACACGCACTGTCCAGAAATTCCTAGACAAGAAGATAAAAATTAGTCGAAACACGATAGTAAAAAAAATGTCTCGCCTTAACAATCCTTCAAGCTAGAGCAAGATTTTCTTGTTGTGGGTATTGAATCGTTTCGGAAGTGTTCATAAAAAATGGAGCAAAATCGGACAGGACACAGACTGTCCGCGAATTCCCAAACTTGAAGATGAGAAGCAGCAAAACCGCGGTAGTTTTAATAATTTCTAACTTCAATAATCCTAGAAGTTGGACAGCAAATTTTTTCCTGTGGATGTATAAATCTTCAGAAAGTGTTCATAAAAAATTGGGGTAAATTTGGACGGGACACGCATGTCCAGAAATTCCTAAACAAGAAGATGAAAATTAGTCGAAACACGATAGTAAAAAAAATCTGACGTTAACAATCCTGCAACTTGAAGCAATAGTTTCTTGCTGTAGGTACCGAAACCTTTGGAAAGTGTTCATGAAAAAATGGAGCAAAATCGGACAGGACACAGACTGTCCACGAATTCCGAATCTTGAAGATGAGAAGCAGCAAAAACGCGGTAGCTTAAATAATTTCTGACTTCAATAATCCTGCCAGCTGGAGTGTGATTTTTTCCTGTGGATGCACAAACCTTCTTGATACATCTAGGAAAGTTAGAGTTTAATCGGACAGAACACGGACTGTCCAGAAATTTCCGAACTGGAAGATATAAACCAATGAAAACGCGATGGATTTAAAAAATTCCTGCCGTCCAAAATCGGGCAAGCAAAAGCTTGAGTTTTTGTCCTGTGGATACGCAAACGTTTCGAATGCATCCAGGAAAAATTGGAGCGTAATCGGACAGGACACGGACTGTCCAGACATTCTTAAACTCGAAGAGGAAAAGTATTAAATACGCGGTAGGTTTAAAAAGTTTCTGACGTCAACAATCCTGCAAGTTGGAGTGTGCATTTTTTCCTGTCGGTGCATAAAACTTCCGAAAGTGTTTATGAAAAATTGGGGTAAATTTGGACGGGACACGGTCTGTCCAGAAGTGTCCAAACTTGAAGAAGAAATGTAGTTATAAAATCTCCTGGCTTCTGCAAGCAGAAGCAATTTTTTTTCCTTGTAGAATCGCAGACCTTCCGAAAATGTTCACAAAAAATTGGAGTAAAATCGGACAGGATATACATTGTCCAGAAATTTCCAAATTAGGAGATGAAAATCAGTAGAAGCGGGGAAGTTTCAGAAATGATCTGGCGTCTACCATCCGGCAAGCAGGACATTGATTTTTTTCCTGTGGATACACAACGGTTTTCGGTGTAATCTGGAAAAGTTTTTTTCGAATCGGACAGGACAATGACTGTCCAGAAATTCCCAACTTGAAGAGGAAGATCCAAAAAACGCTTAAAAGATTTCTGGCGTCAACAATTCTGCAGACTGAAGCTTGATTTTTCTGTTGGTCTCACACAAACCTGCCAAATGTCTGCAAGAAAATCACCAGCCAAATCGCAAGAAATATCGACCGGCAAGCTGCAGGAAAGCCTGCAAAAAACATTGCAGGAATGAGAAAAGCGTGCACTTTTCTGCAGCGAAGTGGGCTTAAGAACTGAGCATTGTTATCGAGACAGTCTGGACTTGCGTCTAGCTCTAAGGCCTAGATTAAGCTAGATTTAGGCACAGTTTCAGGCAAAGTGACATTTCTTCAAAAAGCACGAACCGATGATCAAAAGTTGTTTGCTTGGACAGCGTGTGTGGCCTCTGCCAAGCGAGTTTTCACCATTCAATCGGCTTTCACAGCCGCAAAAGGAATGTCACTTACCTGAATTGTCCTGCAATGGTAACGTTCTAGAGAGGCCGGCAATTTATTGGGCTTTTTTTGAGGCCAACACGGCAATTTTTTATTATAGCCGATACACCCAGAATATGCCAACCAAATGGCGCGCGGCACTCGCATTTTGATTGTATAAAAATCCGTTTTTTTAGGGCTCTTTTGTAATGCTCAGGCCTTTGGAAGGTTGCCAAACAAAAAAGGGCTTTTCCGCCACGGGAACAGCCCTGTTTTGGCAGGTTTTATGTAGAGATAACCGTGTAAGTTGAAATCAAGCAATTTGCAATTTTTTTCAGTGCGATGTTGCCCGATTTCGAAGCCCCCCAGCTGTAACAGCCAGAAGGGCGAGGGCTGCGCTAAGCAGCCCTCGCCCTCTAATGCAGGCACTTGTTTCTGTGTTTCTTTTGTTTTTCCCGCTTCTTTCGGCGCTTTATCCACGAAACAATTGCCTCCATTAGATTGCCGAAGGGACACTTTTGACGCCCAGTTTTTCCTCCAGGTTAATAATGCCACTGCAAGAGTACAAACGAAAAAGCCTCCAGCTCTTCCTGCAGGTGAGAATGTGCGCAATTGGTCAGCGATGCCCCGGTATTTTCAACGGGGTTTTTCTTTCAGTGCCAGTCATCCAGTGGCCTGCGGACGCAGCCACTTTGAGGGCCGGCGTTGCCGCCATCCAGCGAGGACGAGCGCGCGCTGCGTATCCAGCGGCAGCGGCAGCAGCAGCGGCTGCTTTTGCCCGCCATCCCACCCCTTTAGCTGGTAAGTCAATAAGGGTACGTGCACACCGGCGACCGAGCACAAGCAATGCGAGCGAGTGTGCATTATAGAACGCGAATTTTCCTAGTCTCGTCTCGCCTTCGTAACTGAAGAAATCCTAGAAACTCCCAGAAATTTCCAATTAAAGTGAGTTTTTGCTCGCTTAAAGCAGCGGATTTTCCCTTTCCAGTGATGTTATGGGCTGGATTCAGAGATTTTTGGTTTTTCCTTGACGAATTTTCGAAAAACTCGTGTTTACCAACGGCCAGTCGACTTGAATTTGTAACTGAAAAAATCCTGAAAACTCCCAGAAATTTCCTATTAAAGTGAGTTTTTGCTCGTTTAAAGCAGCGGATTTTCGCTTTTGAGTGATGTTATGGGTCGGATTCAGAAATTTTTGGTTTTTCCTTGACGAATTTTTGAAAAACTCGTGCTTACCAACTGCCAGTCAACTCGCCTTAGTAACTGACAAAATAATGGAAACTCCCAGAAATTTCCTTTTAAAGTTCGTTTTTCCACACTTAAAGCAGCGCATTTTCTCCTTGGAGTGATATGATCCGGATTGTGGGATTTTTAGTTTTTTTTGCCAAATTTTTGAAAAATCAGTGTTGTCCCTCGACCAATCGCTTCGTTTTAGAAACTAAAAAATTCTAGAATCTCCCAGAAATTTCCTATTAAGGTAACTTTTCCTCACTTGAAGCAGCGATTTCCCCTTTCGAGTGATGTGATGGGCCGGATTCAGGGATTTTTGGTTTTTCCTTGACGAATTTTTGAAAAACTCGTGCTTACCAACTGCCAGTCAACTCGCCTTAGTAACTGAAAAAATAATGGAAACTCCCAGAAATTTCCTATTAAAGTGAGTTTTTGCTCGCTTAAAGCAGCGGATTTTCGCTTTCGAGTGATGTTATGGGCCGGATTCAGAGATTTTTGGTTTTTCCTTGAGGAATTTTCGAAAAACTCGTGTTTTCCAACGGCCAGTCAACTCGCCTTAGTAACTGAAAAAATAATGGAAACTCCCAGAAATTTCCTATTAAAGTGAGTTTTTGCTCGCTGAAAGCAGCGGATTTTCGCTTTCGAGTGATGTTATGGGCTGGATTCAGAGATTTTTGGTTTTTCCTTGAGGAATTTTCGAAAAACTCGTGTTTACCAACGGCCAGTCGACTTGAATTAGTAACTGAAAAAATCCTGGAAACTCCCAGAAATTTCCTTTTAAAGTGCGATTTTCCACACTTAAAGCAGCGCATTTTCTCTTTCGAGTGATATTATGATCCGGATTGTGGGATTTTTGGCTTTTTTTGCCAAATTTTTGAAAAATCGGTGTTGTCCAACCACCAATCGATTCGATTTAGAAACTAAAAAAGTCTCGAATCTCCCAGAAATTTCCTATTAAGGTAACTTTTTCCTCACTTGAAGCAGCGGATTTTCGCTTTCGAGTGATGTGATGGGCCGGATTCAGGGATTTTTGGTTTTTCCTTGACGAATTTTTGAAAAACTCGTGCTTACCAACGGCCAGACAACTCGCCTTAATAACTGAAAAAATAATGGAAACTCCCAGAAATTTCCGATTAAAGTGAGTTTTTCCTCACTTAAAGCAGCGCATTTTGTCTTTCGAGTGATATTATGAGCCGGATTGTGGGATTTTTGGCTTTTTCTTGCCAAATTTTTGAAAAATTCGTGTTTTCCAACGGCCAATCGTCTCGCCTTAGTAACTGAAAAAATCCTGGAAACTCCCAGAAATTTCTTATTAAAGTGAGTTTTTCCTCACTTAAAGCGGCGCATTTTGTCTTTCGAGTGATATTATGAGCCGAAGTGTGGAATTTTTGCTTTTTTTGCCAATTTCTTGAAAAATCCGTGTTTTCCGACGGCCAATCGTCTCGCCTTAGTAACTGAAAAAATCCTGGAAACTTCAAAAATTTCTTATTAAAGTGAGTTTTGCTCGCTTAAAGCAGCGGATTTTCCTTTCCCCTTTGAGTGATATTATGGGCCGGATTCAGAGATTTTTGGTTTTTCCTTGACGAATTTTCGAAAATCTCGTGTTTACCAACGGCCAGTCGACTTGAATTAGTAACTGAAAAAATCCTGAAAACTCCCAGAAATTTCCTATTAAAGTGAGTTTTTGCTCGCTGAAAGCAGCGGATTTTCGCTTTCGAGTGATGTTATGGGCCGGATTCAGAGATTTTTGGTTTTTCCTTTACGAATTTTCGGAAAACTCGTGTTTACCAACGGCCAGTCGACTTGAATTAGTAACTGAAAATATCCTGGAAACTCCCAGCAATTTCCTATTAAAGTGCGTTTTGCCTCACTTAAAGCAGCACATTTTCTCTTTCGAGTGATATTATGAGCCGGATTGTGGGATTTTTGGCTTTTTCTTGCCAAATTTTTGAAAAATTCGTGTTTTCCAACGGCCAATCGTCTCGCCTTAGTAACTGAAAATATCCTGAAAACTCCCAGAAATTTCATTTTAAAAGGCGATTTTCCACACTTTAGGCAGCGCATTTTCTCTTTCGAGTGATATTATGATCCGGATTGTGGGATTTTTGCTTTTTTTTGCCAATTTTTTGAAAAATCCGTGTTTTCCAACGACCAATCGTCTCGTCTTAGTAACTGAAAAAATCCTGGAAACTCCCAGAAATTTCCTATTAAAGTGAGTTTTTCCTCACTTAAAGCAGCACATTTTCTCTTTCGAGTGATATTATGAGCCGGATTGTGGGATTTTTGGCTTTTTCTTGCCAAAGTTTTGAAAAATTCGTGTTTTCCAACGGTCAATCGTCTCGCCTTCTTAGTAACTGCAAAAATCCCTGGAAACTCCCAGAAATTTCTTATTAAAGTGCGTTTTTTCACACTTAAAGCAGCGGATTTTCGCTTTTGAGTGATGTGATGGGCCGGATTCAGGGATTTTTGGTTTTTCCTTGACGAATTTTCGAAAAACTCGTGTTTACCAACGGCCAGTCGACTTGAATTAGTAACTGAAAAAATCCTGGAAACTCCCAGAAATTTCCTACAAAGGTGAATTTTTCAAAAAAAGTCAGTCAGGGTCAGTAAGGGTGACATAACTCATGTTTCAACGTCCAAAATTCGCCGACAAAGCACAAATTATTTTATCTTCAATCGCACCGCCTCGCTCAGTCGCCGCTGTCCACGTACACTAAGTTGACACGGGAGTACACGGACACGTACACTAGGAGTACACGTTGACCTTGTCGCTAATGCCGGTTTCACACTACGCACTTTTCCCCGATTTATTGGCCAATTATTGACGGTCACCAGATATGAGTGTGATGCGTGGAACCGGGCTGCCATCGATAAATCGTGCGTTTTTTTGCGCAGCATGTTGGAAATAAATGCGCACTGTGCAATAGATAGATAGATAGATAAAATTTATTAAACATTCACATTACTAAATTCACAAACAAAGTTTAAAACCAAAAAACATAAGTCAGTAAAATGTCCCATGTCTGGCCAGATGTTCGGCCGGTTGCTCTTTGCCCATGATCTAAATAGGCGTGCTAAGTCGTCCATTACCTGGGCAGTGCCCTAACATGGACATTCCCGAGCTAGCCATACGCACGACAACGTCAGGAGATAGTCTTGAAGTGGCGGTTTTGGTTTTATTCGAGGGGCATTCATTAAGGAAAAAAGGTCTTCCTGAAGGGAAGCCAAAAACCCCTTTTGCTTCGACCTTTAAGCCTGATACTGTCAGCCGTGGCGTTAACCGCCGGCAGTTTCAACTAGATGACCGAATCCATCCGCCCCCGCCCCGATCGGTGCAAGGACCAGCCAACACCAGTCAGAACGAGGCAGGACGGACCCGTCAAGTCACGTTATGTTGGATTTGTGCGTTTCCAGCCTGCTAGAAACGACTGTCTGCAACTGGCAGGCAATGTTTGTTTGTCGTCACGTACTGTCAGGGACAAAATCCTCATAAAATATGGGAAGTCGCTTATACAGGGGACCATGGGTTGGGCGGTCGTTTGCTCTTACTTGGGTGATATTTCGCGTGAGGACTGAGCCTTGCACTCCGCTATGATAAAATTTTTCAGCGATGGTATCTATATAGTCGGCTATATAGGCCATCCCTGTAGCTTCGTGCATTTCGGTTATTCTGGTGTATCTGTCAGCCGATAGGACGCCTCTTAGGAACCTATTTTGGGTCCTTTGAACACGTCGTCTCGTGGAATCACAGACAGAGTGCCAGACAGGGGTTCCGTAGGTCAGTATGGGCCTTATGGTGGAGGTGTAGAGCAGAAGTTTATTTTGAGGTGATAGGAAAGAACTTGGCGCCAGAAGAGAGTACAACTTTCTTCGGGCCATGGCAGTCTTTTGTACAGCATAGTCAACATGCTTATTGAAATGGAGTCGGGCGTCTAGTTTGAATCCCAGGTATTTCACCTCTTTTGTTGGTTTGATAGGAGTATTTTGGACCACGAGTGGTGATAAGATTTTGTTGTTAGTGAATTTGCGCGAAAAGATAATAAGTTCCGTCTTCCTGGGATTCACTTTAAGTTTCCATTTGTCGAAATACGGCGTCAATAAACTCAGGTGATGTGCAATGCGAGATTTCGCAGCCTGAGCATAAAAGACGATGCGTAGATAGCCGTATCATCAGCGTATAGTGCTATTTTTGTAGTGGGAAGTTTTGGAATGTCTGCTGTGTACAATGTATACAGCAGCGGCGAAATCACTGTTCCTTGTGGTACTCCTGCCGCGATGCGTCTTTTGGCAGAAGTGGAATTCTCCACTTTCACCTGGATGGAACGGTTTTTTAGGTAAGACGCTATAAGGGAAACTAGGTAGAGTGGCAGTGAATGCACGGCAAACAACTTGTACAGCAGGCCTGTGTGCCAGACTGTGTCAAAGGCCCTTTGCATGTCGAGAAGCAGCATAACCGTACTTTGAAGCTTATTAAATGCTGCATAGGCATCCGTTGCGATCCTAGCAGTCTGCAGCGTTGTGTTGTGTCTTGGTCGAAAGCCAAACTGCTCATCCGGGATTAAACTTCGAAGCTCGGCTGCTGCCTGTAATCTCGAATGGATGACCTTCTCGGTTAATTTGCCGAGGGTGTTCAAGAGGGAAATTGGCCTATAAGAGGCGGGTTCGGTCGGGTTTTTGCCCGGCTTTAAGATGGGGATTATTACAGCGTTTTTCCAGTCCTGTGGGAAGTGCTGCAATTTAAGGACTGCGTTGACTATTTGTACTATTAGCACAATAGTTTTCCGCGGTAAGTTTTTGAGGAGTAGATAAGGGATGCCGTCTGGCCCGGGGGCTTTTCGGCTAGGGAGGCGCCGAAGACACGATTGTATCTCCGACGGGGTTGTTATATAGGAATGCAAAATCGAGGGTGGTATAGGATACTTCCGTTCTACAAAAACAGCGGTCTGTCTTTCGATTTCGTTATCCTGAAGGGCTGGTTGGACCTTGTGTACTTCTGCCAAAAAGTCGGCGAGCAGCTCGCACTTGTCACTGGTGGTAATATAACTCCGCCCCTCTTTTTCAAGAGCGGGGACTTGCTCATAGCCTTTTCGTAGACTTCTCGACAGTTTCCACAGGGAATTGTCACGGGGAGTCAAATTTCGCAGTTTCTCCGCCCAGGTATAATTCCTGTATGCGGAGATTTCGCGATGTATGTCTCGTGCAAGCTCTGCTGCCATTATGCGATCGGCAGGTTGCCTGAATCGCTGCCAACGCTTCCTGATTCGATTTTTCGCCTTAATAAGGTTCAGAATTTCCTCAGGAAGATTGTCGCGCCGCGGTCTGTTCGGGACTTTTTTGGCCAAAGCTTGCTGTGTCCGTTGTATATTCCTGGTCAGACCTTTTACCGCATGCTCTAGAGCTTCGACAGTATCAATCTGGCCCGGAATACACGTCAGGTCTTGTAGTCGTTTTCGATATTCGCGAAAATCGAAATTTTCGTATGAATATCGAAAGTCGTTAGTTTGTGTGCGCTTTAAATCCCTAATGTCGAGGTAAATGGGCAAATGGTCACTGCTGAGGGCGTCTATAACCACCATCTCCGTGAGATTGGTGAGTCCTTTGGCAATTCCGAAGTCGAGGTAGGATGGATTCCCTCCACTGTTCGGGTAATGCGTTGGGGATGAAGTGGGCATAACGAGTAGGCCATTGTCGCGAACGTAGTCGGCTAGAAAATTGCCGGCTGCGTTTTTATGTCCAGGGTTATTGAATAGTGGATGGCGGGCGTTGAAATCTCCCATTAGCAACACCCTATTGGTGTTTATGAAGAATGGATCGACATCAGCGGCCTGTAAGCGTACGGTGGAGAAATAGCCACAGTAGATCAAAACTCCATCAGGAAGTTCAACGCCGACGTTCTCTATTGCTGACTGCCTGTGTGGCAGTCTCCTGTATGGAATTGACGTTTTGACCGCTATGGCCACCCCTCCCCTTAAACCGGGCCTATCGGCACGTTCGAGCCTGTACCCCCGAATCCTAAGTATATCCCCGGGGCGCAACCATGTTTCGACAATCAACGCCACGTCGATATCCTCGGTCTGAAGGAAGTGCACAAACTCACCGAGACGACTCCGGAGTCCGCATGAGTTCCATTCTCCTATCCTCATAGGGCACAGTTGGCAAAATCAGGGCTTAGAAATCGAAGCTATTAATGTCTTCGTTGAAGAACTGCGCGGAAACGAGGAACCTGTCCGCTTTCGTCTCGCAGCCCCTCAACGCAGCGCTATAAAATCTAACCGCTTTGATTACCTCCTGTAAGTTCACCTGCGATGCCAGATCGGCGAATTCCCGATGCAGGGTGCCCAGAGTGGCTACTGCGCCAGCGTTCATGCCTTGGTTAGTGGGGGGTCTTGGTTGGGGACCATTAGCTGCGATGGTTTGACCAGGCTGTGTGGCCCTGCTGGTCATTTCATTTCTGCCAGGGAGCGGCGGAAACTCGTTCGGGCTCGGGATGGGCTGCCTAGTCCTGCTGGTTTCTGGGTGGGGGATCGGGCCTGCGGGTCGGAAGGTCTGCCCCCACGCTGGTCTGGACGGAAGTGGTGCCGCCACGAACTGCGTTTGTGGTTTTTGTGGCTTTTCAACCGGACGCTGGGCCAGTTTGAAAACGTACACCGGGCATGCTTCGTCAAAGCTCCGGTGGGGACCAGTGCAATTGGCGCATTTTAGCGCCGATCCCGGCGGGCACGATGTTATTTCGTGGGGGCCCGCACACTTGGAGCACTTGAAATGTTTGTTGCAGTTGCCCGATACGTGTCCCCAGCCCTGGCATCGGCGGCACTGCGTCAGGGTTCGTTGGTTCTTCCTGGTTTCCCAGGAGACCCTGACATCGCGGATCACTTTGGCGGTGGTGGCGAGTTTCCGTAAGGTCACCGAATCGTCGGTGACAACCAGGTACAGGGGCCTAAACTGGGTCTTCATACGGAAGACATTTTTTATGGCAAACCCCTTTTCCTCGAGGTCCTCCTTGATTTGTGAAGGCTCCACGTTGCCCTCGAGCCCCCTTACCACAAACGCGTGTGTACGCTGGTTTGCGGGTGCGTAGGTATGGAACTGGCCGCCCTCTGCCTCCAGTGACCGCTTGATCGCCGCCCAGTCTAAAATGCAGCTGCAGTACACTATCAGCGACGCTTTAGTGTATTTTAATGTGAATGGCTTGTTTGTAATTGACTTTAGGCCATTCACTAGCGCGCTGTGGCTGCTGGGCTTTCCCACGATGACGATTGGTGGCGGTTTTTTCGGGCTTCTTCGCCGATTTGTTGAGCGAAGCAGCCGCTTTGGCAGCCAGTTCCTCATGCATGGGTTGGGTCCCGCTGGTGGAGGGTTGAGGCTCGATCTCGAAGGGGTCAGTTGCCGGTTGGATTGGCGAAAAGCGGTTTTCCAGTGCTATTGCTGGTTTTGCCGGTGTGGTAAGCAGTGTGCTCCACGGCACCGTTTTCCGTGGCACCATAAAGGCATCACCGCTGTGATCCGACTTGTCGTCGGCCACTGTTTGGCGCACGGCTGAGCTTTTTTCAGCCATAGCAACAGCTCCCCGCTTTTCGTTGATCTGCTGACGGTTCGTGGCTCGCTGTGATTGGTCCGTTGACGTTTCTGGGCCAATCTCGATCGTCGCTTTTTCTGGCTGGTGCTTGGGTTTCTTTGTAATGTTAGGGGGGCTCACCTTATCCAGCTTCCGTTTGGGTACGGCCCCTGTAGAGATCTGGGTGGTTAGCAGGGCCCTTTTCCGAACAGTTGGGTGTTCGGCCTTCAAGTGGTTGACCGCCAGCGACCACTTTGGTGGTTTGCCTGCTGTGTAAGCAGCTGTAAAGTCCGCTGTAACCACCTTGCAGCGGTCGCAATCTTTATTTGTCCTCAGCAAGCGGACAACCTGCTTCAATTTCTGGAGCTTTTGTTCCTCGTCCAGATGGTGGAACGCATCTGCTGACGCAGCGCTACTGGCGAGCGAACTTAGAGACGACAATGAGATTACGGACTCATTGTCGTCTTCGTCGGCGGATTCTAAATTGAATTCTATTGATTCCACTACGATTACGAAAGTTTATATTTATTCAATGAAAGTAAGCACACAAACTGTGGTTGACAATCCGATAGCACGAGAACAATTTTTCGCTCAAGCGGATCGGACCACGGCTAGTTGATGACTGCAACTGCAAGCAACGAGTCTTCACTGTTTCCTGACAAAATATGTTGCAAGTTCCGTCCTGCAAGAAATCTTGAGCAAACGACCCAAATTTTGAGAAATCGTGGAAAATTTCGTGTTGATAACTTAAAGATGAAATTTTCTGCATTTATAGAACAAACGTTGCTCTACAAAACGCTGGAAATTACCACTCTCTAACAGCACTGGTTTTTGAGGAAACCAATGGTTCAGTCAGCAAGCCTTCACGGCACGTCGCTGTTTGAAAAATTCTAAAAAATCACCTGGGGATGACTAGAAATCGAAACGTTTTTCTCTTAAAAAAACGCAATTTCCCACACAAAGCAGCTAAAAGCAACTGCAAGGAAACAGTCTTCACTGTTTCCTGACAAAATATGTTGCAAGTTCCGTCCTGCAAGAAACCTTGCGCAAACTACCCAAACTTTGAAAAATTGTCAAAAATTTCGCGATGATAACTTAAATGTGAAACTTTCTGCATTTATAGAACAAACGTTACTCTTCAAAATGCTGGAAATTACCACCCTCTAACTCCACTGGTTTTTGAGGAAACCAATGGTTCAGTCAGCAAACTTTCCAACGTTTTTCCTTTAAACCACGCAATTTCCTACGCAAAAAAGGTGAAAGCAACTCCAAACAAGTGTCACTATCTTCTGACAAAATATCTTAAAAATTCCGTCTTGCAAGAAACATGCGGAAAGCAACCCAAACTTTGAAAAATCGCGGAAATTTTCCTGGTGTTAAGTTGAAACTTTTTGCATTCATAGATCAAACCCTTTTTTTTTTGCCCTACAAAATATTGGAAACGGCCACGCTCCAAGTCCACAAGTTTCTGCTAAAATGTATAGTTTAGTGAATAAACCGTCAAAATCACTTGATGACCATAAATCCCAGCGCTTTCTACCATAAAGACCCAAAGGGCCACACAAACCAGGTAAAAGCTCCGTATAACAGCCTCCACAGGTCCTGACCAAATATGTTCCAAATTCCCTCTGGCAAAGACCGTGCCGAAAATAACAGAAATTTTAAAAATTCCAGGAAAACTTCCTGGTAATAGCATCAAGTTGAAAATTTTTGCATTTATATTACGAGCTTTGCTCTACAAAATGACTCAAATGAACACTCTTGAATTCCACTGGTTTTTGAGAAAACCGATGGTTTAGTCAGCAAACCTTCCAAACACGTCGCTGCATGGAAAATTTTTAATAAATTACCTGAGAAGGATTGCATATCGAAACGTTTTTCCTTTAAAAAACACCCAACTTTCTACACAAAGAACGTAAAATCAACTGCAACTGTGAAGACTGTTTCACTGTTTCCTGATAAAATGTGTTTCAAACTCTCTCTTTTGCAAGAAACATTGCGAAAACAACCCAAAGTGTTTGTTGTTTCCATTATTGACCACTTGTTTCTGACAATGGCTGAAAACGAAAACGCCTTCCACTAAAGAGTCCCAACATTTTCCCCACAAAGCAAGTACAAACAACCTGTCTGTAAACCTTTGCTAATTTCTGGAACAAAACACGAGCAAGTTCAAACCTGCAATGACAAGTGGAAAACAAGAGCAACTTCGTAGAAATTCGTAGAAACTTTCCTGATGACTTTCCCCCTATAAAGAGTCGGAAATGACAACTACAACTGAAACAACAAAAACTAGACAAAGTTTGAAAGATCGTGGAAAATTGACTGATGATGACCAAAAATTGAAACTTCCTGCATTTGTAGAACGAATTTTGCGCTACTAAATGCCGGCAATTACCACTACCTTGCTCTACTGGTTTCTGAGAAATTCAATGGTCCAATGAACAAACCTTCAAAACACGTGGTTGGTTGAAAACTCCTAAAAAATCACTTGAGGATGCTTAGGACGCTTTCCACTAAAAAGAGGCGCAAATGTCCTTCCACAAAGCAGGTGAAAGCAACTGCAAGCAACGAGTCTTCACTGTTTCCTGATAAAATATGTTGCAAGTTCCGTCCTGCAAGAAATCTTGAGCAAACGACCCAAATTTTGAGAAATCGTGGAAAATTTCGTGTTGATAACTTAAAGATGAAATTTTCTGCATTTATAGAACAAACGTTGCTCTACAAAACGCTGGAAATTACCACTCTCTAACAGCACTGGTTTTTGAGGAAACCAATGGTTCAGTCAGCAAGCCTTCACGGCACGTCGCTGTTTGAAAAATTCTAAAAAATCACCTGGGGATGACTAGAAATCGAAACGTTTTTCTCTTAAAAAAACGCAATTTCCCACACAAAGCAGCTAAAAGCAACTGCAAGGAAACAGTCTTCACTGTTTCCTGACAAAATATGTTGCAAGTTCCGTCCTGCAAGAAACCTTGCGCAAACTACCCAAACTTTGAAAAATTGTCAAAAATTTCGCGATGATAACTTAAATGTGAAACTTTCTGCATTTATAGAACAAACGTTACTCTTCAAAATGCTGGAAATTACCACCCTCTAATTCCACTGGTTTTTGAGGAAACCAATGGTTCAGTCAGCAAACTTTCCAACGTTTTTCCTTTAAACCACGCAATTTCCTACGCAAAAAAGGTGAAAGCAACTCCAAACAAGCGTCACTGTCTTCTGACAAAATATCTTAAAAATTCCGTCTTGCAAGAAACATGCGGAAAGCAACCCAAACTTTGAAAAATCGCGGAAATTTTCCTGGTGTTAAGTTGAAACTTTTTGCATTCATAGATCAAACCCTTTTTTTTGCTCTACAAAATATTGGAAACGGCTACGTTCCAAGTCCACAAGTTTCTGCTAAAATGTATAGTTTAGTGAATAAACCGTCAAAATCACTTGATGACCATAAATCCCAGCGCTTTCTACCATAAAGACCCAAAGAGCCACACAAATCAGGTAAAAGCTCCGTATAACAGCCTCCACAGGTCCTGACCAAATATGTTCCAAATTCCCTTTGGCAAAGACCGTGCCGAAAATAACAGAAATTTTAAAAATTCCAGGAAAACTTCCTGGTAATAGCATCAAGTTGAAAATTTTTGCATTTATATTACGAGCTTTGCTCTACAAAATGACCCAAATGAACACTCTTGAATTCCACTGGTTTTTGAGAAAACCGATGGTTTAGTCAGCAAACCTTCCAAACACGTGGTTGGTTGAAAACTCCTAAAAAATCACTTGCGGATGCCTAGGACGCTTTCCACTAAAAAGAGGCGCAAAAGTCCTTCCACAAAGCAGGTGAAAGCAACTGCAAGCAACGAGTCTTCACTGTTTCCTGACAAAATATGTTGCAAGTTCCGTCCTGCAAGAAACCTTGCGCAAACTACCCAAACTTTGAAAAATTGTCAAAAATTTCGCGATGATAACTTAAATGTGAAATTTTCTGCATTTATAGAACAAACGTTACTCTTCAAAATGCTGGAAATTACCACCCTCTAACTCCACTGGCTTTTGAGGAAACCAATGGTTCAGTCAGCAAGCCTTCACAACACGTCGCTGTTTGACAAATTCTAAAAAATCACCTGAGGATGACTGGAAATCGAAACGTCTCGAAAAAAAAAGTCTCGAATCTCCCAGAAATTTCCTATTAAGGTAACTTTTTCCTCACTTGAAGCAGCGGATTTTCGCTTTCGAGTGATGTGATGGGCCGGATTCAGGGATTTTTGGTTTTTCCTTGACGAATTTTTGAAAAACTCGTGCTTACCAACGGCCAGACAACTCGCCTTAATAACTGAAAAAATAATGGAAACTCCCAGAAATTTCCGATTAAAGTGAGTTTTTCCTCACTTAAAGCAGCGCATTTTGTCTTTCGAGTGATATTATGAGCCGGATTGTGGGATTTTTGGCTTTTTCTTGCCAAATTTTTGAAAAATTCGTGTTTTCCAACGGCCAATCGTCTCGCCTTAGTAACTGAAAAAATCCTGGAAACTCCCAGAAATTTCTTATTAAAGTGAGTTTTTCCTCACTTAAAGCGGCGCATTTTGTCTTTCGAGTGATATTATGAGCCGAAGTGTGGAATTTTTGCTTTTTTTGCCAATTTCTTGAAAAATCCGTGTTTTCCGACGGCCAATCGTCTCGCCTTAGTAACTGAAAAAATCCTGGAAACTTCAAAATTTCTTATTAAAGTGAGTTTTGCTCGCTTAAAGCAGCGGATTTTCCTTTCCCCTTTGAGTGATATTATGGGCCGGATTCAGAGATTTTTGGTTTTTCCTTGACGAATTTTCGAAAATCTCGTGTTTACCAACGGCCAGTCGACTTGAATTAGTAACTGAAAAAATCCTGAAAACTCCCAGAAATTTCCTATTAAAGTGAGTTTTTGCTCGCTGAAAGCAGCGGATTTTCGCTTTCGAGTGATGTTATGGGCCGGATTCAGAGATTTTTGGTTTTTCCTTTACGAATTTTCGGAAAACTCGTGTTTACCAACGGCCAGTCGACTTGAATTAGTAACTGAAAATATCCTGGAAACTCCCAGCAATTTCCTATTAAAGTGCGTTTTGCCTCACTTAAAGCAGCACATTTTCTCTTTCGAGTGATATTATGAGCCGGATTGTGGGATTTTTGGCTTTTTCTTGCCAAATTTTTGAAAAATTCGTGTTTTCCAACGGCCAATCGTCTCGCCTTAGTAACTGAAAATATCCTGAAAACTCCCAGAAATTTCATTTTAAAAGGCGATTTTCCACACTTTAGGCAGCGCATTTTCTCTTTCGAGTGATATTATGATCCGGATTGTGGGATTTTTGCTTTTTTTTGCCAATTTTTTGAAAAATCCGTGTTTTCCAACGACCAATCGTCTCGTCTTAGTAACTGAAAAAATCCTGGAAACTCCCAGAAATTTCCTATTAAAGTGAGTTTTTCCTCACTTAAAGCAGCACATTTTCTCTTTCGAGTGATATTATGAGCCGGATTGTGGGATTTTTGGCTTTTTCTTGCCAAAGTTTTGAAAAATTCGTGTTTTCCAACGGTCAATCGTCTCGCCTTCTTAGTAACTGCAAAAATCCCTGGAAACTCCCAGAAATTTCTTATTAAAGTGCGTTTTTTTCACACTTAAAGCAGCGGATTTTCGCTTTTGAGTGATGTGATGGGCCGGATTCAGGGATTTTTGGTTTTCCTTGACGAATTTTCGAAAAACTCGTGTTTACCAACGGCCAGTCGACTTGAATTAGTAACTGAAAAAATCCTGGAAACTCCCAGAAATTTCCTACAAAGGTGAATTTTTCAAAAAAAGTCAGTCAGGGTCAGTAAGGGTGACATAACTCATGTTTCAACGTCCAAAATTCGCCGACAAAGCACAAATTATTTTATCTTCAATCGCACCGCCTCGCTCAGTCGCCGCTGTCCACGTACACTAAGTTGACACGGGAGTACACGGACACGTACACTAGGAGTACACGTTGACCTTGTCGCTAATGCCGGTTTCACACTACGCACTTTTCCCCGATTTATTGGCCAATTATTGACGGTCACCAGATATGAGTGTGATGCGTGGAACCGGGCTGCCATCGATAAATCGTGCGTTTTTTTGCGCAGCATGTTGGAAATAAATGCGCACTGTGCAATGACGATGTTGAGAAGAGAGCAATTCGTTATCTGTTTGGTCTGAACGGTGGAACTCGTTACTATAATGACGTCACTGTCAAATAGCTTGGGACAGACTGTACGTCAACTGTCACTGGTTCAACTAGTGAAAAAATTGTGTTGTTTCAGGGGCATTGGGATACACACCGGTGCTGAACACGCTTCCAGTAGATGGGGGCGTTTACTATGACCCTTTTCTGGCCGCACATGCTGCGGACCCCAATTACACCACCAGGTTGCAGGTACGAAACGTCGGAAAACTTCTGCACCCTGTAGTTGTCCCCTTGTATATGTGCCCTCCTTGATTGGCCCCAGCCGGCTGTCAACTGTCAAACTATTGACGTCAATGCGACTGCATGGCAATTCGCGAATTCAACTACCGGTGGGGGCGCTGCGAAGCGTAAATGAAAACAATGACACATAAAAGTGTCAAATGTTACTTGTTAAGTGTGGTTTGTAATAGAGCCGCCAGGTGGGTGTTTGGATGTTTGAATTCGCGAATCGATTGAATGTTTCCAGGCCTGTTCTCATCCATCCAAGTGGGGTGGGAAAAGGCCGTTCCGGCCTAAAATAACCGCACAGCCAGAATGTCGGAACGTAACCCCATTTTGCGGACGGCGCTTTAGATGTGCATGGCTGTGCATGGCCTCTGTTGTTTTAGGCGGCGGCCGCGGCCGCAGCAGCAGCTCCATTACTAAAAACGCCCCTCTCAACTGCCCCGCAGGCGAGCTACGCAGCAGCCGCGACTTACACAGCAGTAGCGGCGCGGTACGGCGCCGCAGCTGCAGCGGGACAACCAGTAGCGGGATACGCCGCAGTAGGCTATGGCAGAGACTACGCAGACCCCTATTTGGGCCATGGGATTGGACCGATGGCGGGATATGGGGTAAGTTTCCCGTTGTTTTTCCTGGTTCCGTTCACCGTCAGGCCCCGTCTTAAAAACCCGAAACAATTTCCTTCTAGAGCGTGTCCGAGAAACTTTCCCCTTGGAACCCCTAAAACCGATCCGTGTCCCCCGGTCCAGTGTATGTTGAGTATGAGTTTTGAGGGTATTTCTGCCGACTTACCGGCGTTTCTGGTTTTAACAGGCGGCAGCTGTGTACCGCAGCGGCTACAATCGCTTCGCCCCCTACTGAGCATATCCACGCGGAGGAAGGCCTACCGAACAAATACACAAAACTCAATACTCATCTTACTTTCTATCGTTCTTTATTTTGTGTCCGGCACAGAAACAAGCACAAAACCAAGACAGCGGAGCCAAAGAGCTGTAACTCACACTAACGTAAGCCCTTGTGATAGCCCATCTAACCCAGCTCTCTAATATGTAGTTTTTACTTTTTGTTGTATTTTTTTTGTATGTTTGACGGAGTTTCCATTCACTTATACATCACCAGAACGCTGGTTGTAATTGTAGTTTTTTTTTCTATTCTTTTTGGCCCTTACTTTTTGTACGAGCTGTATATATTTTTTTATATAATTTAATTTTCTTACTAATATACTGATAGAGTTACGACTGCTAGATGTTATTTTAGGATTAGCTGCTAATTTAGTTAAGGCGGTTCTACTGATAAGGCACGGGCAATTTTGCACTTTAGTTGGTCGATAGGGTGATTCAAAAGACCCTTGTGGTCTGGAAGTTTTCATTTATAAATTAGGCCTGTAATCTGCTTTTGAATCACCCTATAGATGTATTGTTCTGACGCAAAAATGTGAAAATTGCCCCCTTTATATATAAGTGCGATGGAAACGAATCGGCATGGCATTCTCTCGTTTACAACTGAGGCAAAGCCTCCATACAACATATCGAAGATATTATCTCACTCTATCTCTAGTTATGTGTATATATATATGGTTGTTCGCCGTTCTCTTCTTCTCTCTGTTCTTCTAGGACCTATTTTAATATGCGAATTTGAGCTCTCTAAGTTTGTGATCTTAGATGTTGTTAGATTAAGTATAAATACTCATTACAATGTGCCACACACCCGCGGAGAATCTCACACACGTTTTCGTGCCCACTGGAGGAAAGACAGTGAAAATACACCCTAAGACACCCGGTTTTCTAGTCGCTGTAAATACCCAGAACACGTACAAACAGGAGCCTACTCTGGTTGCCAATTTGGTCACAAGCGGTCGCAGGAGCACAAAACATTGGTTTTATTATGAATATCTGCAGTTTGACGCAAAAAGAATGAAGGTGTATGTGAGGATTATAAATCTGTAAACAAATAGACGTTTGTTTCATTCGGAACCTTCTAATATATTGATTAAAAAACAGTTGGAAACAAGGTAGAAAAAAGTGAGAAACCAGACACGGTTTCGGGTCGCGCAAATAGCACAAAAGAACACCAATGAGTACTGGATACCGATTTGGCTGACGCTCTTGACCAATATCAAGTTGCTTCAGCCATACAGGTTTCCTGGAAATTCCTGGTCAGACAGGGTGTCGTCGTCGTGATCCGATTCTGGATCCTTCCGCTTTCTCCCATACGCTCTCTTGCTTGTTGTGGGCAACTGATCAGTTTCGCCATGCAACAGCGAGTTGCGATAAAGCTGCAAAGGCTGCCAGTCCTCTCCTCTACTACTTGGCATTCCTGCAACAGACCTTCGATTAATACCTGAACAAACTGCGAAAAATGCCCGTTTATTGCAAATAATTACTTAAAAATCAGGTGTTTATTTTTCGAAAAATCACCTCAACCCGTCGATTTTTGCTTTAAATTGGTTCATCAAGGCCAAATTAAAAAAAAAAGAAACCCCCTTTTCTGCAATTTTATTCAGTTCCCTGCAAAATTGTTCACGTGGACGCATCTTTCGGAAGATTGTCGGCTGTAGGCCTGGGTAACACTGTGTCGTGTGACACTTTTGCTATGACGCCGCTGTGCGCCATGACGCACCCAGACGCACAGAGCGGCATCACCGCAAAAGTATCACACGACACAGTGTTACCCAGTCGTAAGCAAAATTATATGCAATCCATTTGCCGCAAGAAAAATGTTTTGAAAGCCGGTTATGATGAAATGACTAGCCCTGATTCGGAACAAACTTTCGCAGTCCCCCATTGACTCACCACCGATGGAAAGCTGTGTCCATAAATAAGCGTATTTGGGCTTACCCGTGTGTATGCGACGGTCGAGAAAAGTCATCACCACCTTCTTATCCTGTTTCAACAGCTTGTTGGTGAACTCTGCCATGATTTCCAAGAAGGGCAGATTGGGGGGCGGCCCGGTTGGGTCCTCGGCGTTATCAGCGCCGGTGACGGCGAACAAAATGCCCGCCCTATGCAGAGCCGTGATGGCCTCCCTGTTTTTCAGGGCGTCTAGGCCGAAGGACAACGCAAACCGCTTGGCCAGCTCCTGCAAACACCAGTATTCAGTTGAGCGCTTGTTTTCTTTTGGCCTGCCGGGCCACCTTAAGGGCAAAGAACTCCTCCTGCTGGCGCATGTTGCGGGCGGCCGCCCTCTGGATTTCATTGAACATCATGTTCAGACTGAGGCACATGGTGAGGGCGCAGTTCACCTTGTTGATCTCGCGCGCCTTGCCCAAGGTGGTCTTGATTATGTCCCCATACTCGTTGTAGTACTTGACGTAGTTCTTGAAGACGTCAGCGCCTGAAAGCTCAACAGTACTGAAAACCGCGCGGGCTCCACCGGGGGCGCAGCCCTACCCGACTTAGTGGGCATGATGTTGTAGACAATCAGCTTGCAGTAGGCGGCCAGGAAATTGCGCCTCTTGTGGAGTTCCTCGATTTGCGGCTCGTCGTTGTCGTTGTCCGTGTCGGGCACAAACACGTACGTTTGCACAAACTCGTTGAGCAGATCTTGAAACTCTTTGTTAGGGGCGCAGGAGAGCTCCCCCAGGTACTCATGGCCAGACTTCAGCTGCTCGCTGGACAGCAATGGTAGAAAAACAACAAAAACGGGAGAAAAGTGTTCGTTTTACCTGAACACTATCAGCAAGTCGCACAGCCCGATGTAGGCCTCGGCCTTGATGGCAACATGCGGCGAAGCCCGAATCAGCATCTGCGAGGCTTCAATAAACTCGTTCAGCTTATCGCGCAGATCTTGGACATCTGAATGTTGCAGGCTGCCCCGTTCTTGCGCCGCCTCCAAGTCCCGCAAACCCCACAACAGATGGTAGTAGCAGGAGCTCAGGCAGTACTTCAGCGCCTCTTCGGGCAGCGTGCTTTCCACATCCTACAAGCAGAAAATTTCAAAAAACGCGAAAAAATCCCGCAGGATGCCACCTTAAAATCCTGGAACAACGTCTCCCACAGGTCCCACTGGTTCAAATTGTGGCAGGCATAGAACATGGAGACCTTTTTCAGCGAACTGACCACGTTGAAGATCTCGTCGGCGTTGGGCGTTTCTTCGCCCAACAGCAAATTGCGCCAATCATCAATCGCCTCCTTGTAAGCGGACACTATTACGTCGATGATCGTGGACCTGGCAACGTCACATCTGGTGTAGATCGAATGGCCTTCCGTGCAGAGGATTTCCAAGGTTTTAGCGAGCGTTTCCAACACCTGCAAGGAATGGGCAAAGCTGCATTTTTCCAAACCAAACAAATTTCAACCGTTTGTTCCAATATAGGTACCTCTGGTTCGTGCAAGACTTGGACAATGTACTTCAGTTTGGCGAGCAGTGCTTGAAGCGATCCCTCCTGGCGCCCGCTAGTGTAGAGATCCAGGTCGAAGTGTTGCGGGATGCTGAGCAGGTTGGCCAGTTTCTCGGGATCCGCCGAAAATTTATCCAACAGCGGCGGCAGTGTTCCGATGTAGTGCTCGGTCAGTTTCTGCTTGTCTTCGCCAGTCTGCAACCAGAGGAACGAGCGCATTGTTTCCAGAGGTAAGTAGCTTTGTTTCTAACCTGCTTTATTTCGCGCAATGAAGATACTTTTCGGTTGGGGCCCCGCCCTACAGGCGCCTCCCCGGTGGCCGCTTGTTTCACACAGCAGACCATTATCTCGATCAGGCTGGTTTCCTGTCTGAAATTATTAAAAATAAGTCAAGCGAAACAAAGATTTAGATTTTGCTTTTGTGTTGATTAAATAAACAAATCAAGCCTCACCGGTTATCCAAGGGTTCCTCCTGGGGCCCGGGCTCTTCAAGCAGCAAATCCGTCATGCACTCCCAGTCCTTCATCATGGTGTTTGACTCAATGAGCGAGTCCACCAAATAGGCGGCATGTTCGTGCAGTTCGGACTCGATGAAAAACTGCACCAAATCCCTGATGAAGGGCGTGTTGGGGAGACGGCGTTTTCCCCTGCGGGTTTTTCCAGCATCCGTGTCCCCTGGCTGGAACAGTCGCTCGTTCAAAAACTCGCCGGCTGCTTGCGCTACTGCTCGATGGGACGAATAGACCTGCGAGAAGCCTGCAATTAAAACTAGCCGCTGGAGAAGGGGAGTCACTGACCAGTTCATAGACGTGCTCGCAATCTTTATCCGTCAAAATCTCGTGATGGTGCTTGAGAATGGAGATTACCAGCTTAACGGCCTGAACTGCCACATCGTACTCCTTATCCAGAGTCATTGCGACGATGCGATCCTTGAACTTGTTGGTGAAAAGCTCCAGTTTGCCCTTTAGCTCCTCGCTTGCGTAGAGCGGCTGCAAAGCCTGGAGGCATCTGAGGCGCACTTCGCCTACCTGCAAAAATCTAGAGCGTGAGCAAAGCGGCAAAGGAACACTGGAGGTTATTACTTTGTCATGCAGCGTCCAGCCAATGTATTTCAAGTAGGAGTCGTCGAGGAAATTGGCATGGAACTTGTGCATCCAGACGCCGATTTCCGTCATAGCAATCGCCCGGATTTCCGGAAGAGTGTCCCGGTATCGATGCACGAACACCGACTTGAACATGTACGTGAGCATGTTCTTGATTTCGTCCATGTTCTCTTCCAGCTCCTGCCGTTTGCCCAGCAGGGCTTCAAGACGGTCGCTGGCGCGTTTTTCGCGCGACTTTTGGCGCTCCGCCTCGTACTGGCGCTGAGTGTTGTCCAGATTAATAGAAACGGTCAGCGCTACGTCCACTAGCGCCGTCATCAGCTTCATCGCTCCCAAAGTCGCTGTATGTCTGAAAGCTCGCACTTGCGAGTCGGATAGTCCGGTCAGCAACGAGATGACATTGTCCATAAGAAATTGGTCGTAGATGATCGTGTACTGGCATTGCTTGACCAGCGTCTGCACGAATTCGCAGAAATTCTGCCTGAATTTCTTCCAAGTCTGACCGGCCATTATAAGCGGGTATTCGCCGGATTCTTCGTCAAATTCTTCGGTCATTTTCCGGATAATCGCTGCGTGTTCCATCTGAGCCTGCATCTCTTGGGTGATTCGCCCCTTGCAACCGGCCGCATTTATAAAAAACTGCATCAGCGAGATCAAAGCCGCCTCTCTGTTAACCTGGAAAATTATTCAGATGCTTTACTGGTGGAGTAGCAAGACTCTTGCAAAAGTGAAGTGAAGCTAATTAAATGGATTTATTTCCCATTGTCTGCCCACATACCTTATAGCTCTCTATCCAGTCATCAACTACATTGGTCAGCGACACCCTGCCGCTCTTGATCACATTGTAAAGCGAGTCATCATCCAGATCAGCCCTAATATGCAGGTCAACAGTGGCGTTGTTTTTCCTCCCTGGAGGCCTGCCGCGGCCCCGGCCCCTTCCCGGCTTCTCTGGCGGCGGCGAATAAGACATGGGCAACGGCGGCGGATTGGTAATACCTCTGGCTCTCGCCCTGCCCAAAAAAACCCATTAGAACACGGCCTTTGAGGGCAGCTTTATGCGATTACCTGGTAATTCTGCGCCCCATTCCCGGAGTCGGAGGCGACTCAAACATGCCGTCCGACGAAGCCCCGGATGTCCCTGCCTGTTCCAAGTAGGGCGGATCCCCGTAATGCCCGTAGTTGCCCCCGTAGGGCTCCGGCTCTAAGTGAGGAGTCATAGGGTTGTCATACTCGGGCGGGGGGTCGTCCAGGCGGATCCTCTTGCCGCCCCGACGGTGCATTTTGCGAAATTCGGTGGTTTTTTCGCGCTTCAAACAATCGGATACATTGAGGTTAAATGCGAGACAAACACAACAAGCTGTCGTCTTCCAGTCTTGCCAGCAGAGGTTTTCTTCGTAATAACTGCTATTAAATCCTCTAAACTAGGGATTTTCAAACAACCGAAACTAGACAAAGAATAATAGTGAATAAATAAACATAAAACAAACCAACAAACACATTAAAACTAATAATAAATTAATAATAAATAATTTATAACATGTTGGTACACTGTTTGGCCTGATGCGAACTTCACTATAGACGCGAAATGTTAAAATGGCCGCGCCTCTAACCTCACTAAGATCGAAAGTTTGTTTATTCAAGAATCCAGGCCAAACTTTAAGGATTCTTGCACTTTGCACGTAATCGAGCTTAGGGTAGAGACGTTGAGTGTCAGCGACGGTTAATTCTGAGGCCCCCAATATGTCCGAGCCCGGTAAGTAGAGGCGACTCCAGCCCCTAGGAAAACTTGGGGTTAATTCAGCACCCACTTAGCGTGCTTACAGCTTGAAAATACCCACATGTTTCATTTGGTTGATGTGTTTTTTCCAGAAGAAGATCAGAGGCCCAAAAGGCAAAAGCGCGACACTTCCTACAAAGCCAAGGCCTTCGAGCGGTTCAAGCGGCTGAAAGCAGGCAACCGCAACAAGTACGAGGTGGAAGAACTGGACAGTATCTACGAAACAGTGGATGAGAACGAGTATGAGAAGAGGGTGCTAAACCGACAAGGGGAGGACTGGATTGTGGACGATGGTAAGTGGGAATTGAGCTGTGAGGGTCCAATTGCAAATTGCTGGCGCTACAGATGGAAGCGGCTACGTTGAAGATGGGCGCGATATCTTCGACGACGACCTTGATGCGGAGTCAATCAGCAAAGCAGCCGCCAAGGGCAAGGGCGTGAAGCGAAAGAAGGCCGTCTCCGACCCCCGTTCTAAAGGCAACCTCAAGTACATGCTGGCTAATATCAGCGGCAAGAAAAAAGAGGTACTTTGATGGAAGGCGGCAGGGAATGGTAATCTTGAGGGAGTTTGTTTAGGAGACGCAAATTGAGGACGACAACACATTGGCGGAAATCCTGGGCGAAATGGACGACACGCCTTCAAGTAGCTCGACCATCGAAGTAAAACCGTTTGTGCCGCGAAAACAAGTGGCGCAGGACTATTTTAAAAAGTTTCAAACCCGCAATATAAACCCTCCAAGCGAGGCTGCAGTAGAGGCGAAGCCACCCGTTATGATTGAGGCTTCGCCCAAACCCCCAGAGCCTCTACCTGCTGAAGAAGACATCAAACCCGCACCAGCGGCAGAGGAGGACGAATTCGAAGACGACCTGGACTTGTCGCGGATTGAAGAAATTGAAGCCCGCATTCCAGACATCGACGACAAGACGCCACTGAAAGAATCCCCGGAACTGTTTCCATTCTTCGCCAATGGCTGCAGTGAGAACGAGTTTACGCCTATGGAGGTCGACGCTCCTTTCGTCGTGGATAACAACGAGGTAATCCACGGTTTTCACTCAACAACGGTCGTTTTCAAGGCTTTTGTAGGTGTTCCGCTTTTTCTGGTGGGACGCCTTTGAGGACGTGGAAAGGCATCGAGGCACAGTCTTCCTCTTCGGGAAAACCTACTGCGACACCTCCAAGGCCTACGTCAGCTGTTGCGTGGCCATCCAGAACATCCAGAGGCAGATATTCCTGCAGCCACGGCCTTTCGTAAGTGTTTTTCTTTCTCTTCTGGTTCTTTTTCCGCTAAACCGAGACACTGATTGATTTTGTTGGACGGATTAGATGTTGGACGCGCAGAGCAAACCTACAGAACAGCCAGTCACCTACAAGGATCTCTACTGCGAGTTTTCAACCATGTTGGCCGAGCCGATGCACATCAAGACCTTCAAAGCGCGCCTGGTGCAGAAAAAGTACGCGTTTGACCCCACAGTGCCTCGAGAGTCTGATTACCTGGAAGTGCGCTACTCTGTAAGTCTTAGTGGGGTTTACAGTTGCAGAGGAACAAGTTAATCCAATGGGGTCTTTATTCCAGGCGGTCTACCCCAAGGTGAACCTCGACGTGCTGCAATCGAAGCCAAAGTCGTTCTGTCGTGTTTTCGGTCTAAATGCCTCCTTTTTGGAGCTTTTCCTGCTGGACGCCAAGATCAAGGGCCCGTGTTGGCTGGACGTGAAAAGCCCGGAGCTAAAGACCAACCCGCTCAGCTGGTGCAAAGTGGAGGTAGGCTGCGGCTCCATCTCCAATGTGGTGAAGGTGGAGGAGGCCATCCCGCCGCCTCCTTTGGTGGTGACCGCCATAAACATCCGGCAGCACATCAACGCCCAAACGCATCAGAATGAGGTGCTGATGATTTCCTGCGTGACTCAAACTAGCTATGCCATTGATAAGCAGCAGCCCACACCGCCGTTTAATCAGCACTTCTGTGGTCAGTTTTAGTATTAGTTGAAGGAAAATCAGCAAATTTTTTTGGTTTTTAGTGATCGCAGTCCCTTCGCAGCGGGCGCTGCCGCTCAACATGCACGAGCAGCTGCAGAGCTACAAAGGCACTCGAGTCCAGAAAATGAACTCGGAAAAGGCGCTTCTGAACTACTTTGTCGCTCAGTTTAGCAAAATCGATCCCGACCTAATAGTGGGGCACGGATTGAAGGGGTTTCAAGTGGACGTGCTGGCCAATCGGCTCACCCGCCTGGACATCGCCGCCTTTAGCAAATTCAGCCGCTTGCGGCGCACCGTGAAGAAGAAACTCGCCATTGATTTGTTCACCGGGCGATTGGTCGCCGATATCAAAATCTCCGCCAAGGAGCTGATCAAATCCCGCTCTTACGACCTGCCGTCGCTCTGCCAACAGGTGCTGAAGATCCCGGAAAGTCAGCTGATGGACCTGGAGCCGGATGAAGTTGTGAAGATGTTCGACAACGCCCAGGATTTGATTAAGTTGATTTCCTTTACCATGAAAGACACGGCCTACTGTCTGAAGATTCTCTATGACTTGAACATTGTGCCGCTGGCGCTGCAAATCACCAACATTGCCGGCAATGTGATGTCGCGGACGCTGATGGGCGGCAGGTCGGAGCGCAATGAATACCTGCTGCTGCACGCCTTTCATGAAAAGGGCTTCATAGTCCCCGATAAACAGTATGGCAAAAAAGGCGACACTTCGAACCCTGATCAGGCCACCCGGAAAAAAGCCACTTACTCAGGTAAGTTAAGCCAGTTTAGCCGCCTTCTTTTTCTATAAACTGTTGTCCTCAGGCGGCTTGGTCTTGGACCCCAAGGTGGGCTTCTACGACAAGCTTCTGCTGCTGATGGACTTCAACTCGCTCTATCCCAGCATCATTCAAGAGTACAACATTTGCTTCACCACGCTGTCGGTTTCGCTGAAGAACGATGCGCTGCAGCTGCCCGACCAAAGCTTACCGCTCGGTATTCTGCCCATCGAAATCCGGAAGCTGGTGGACAGCCGGAAGCAGGTGAAGAGCTTGATGAACGCCTCCGGGCTGTCGCAGGAGCAAAAAATGCTCTACCACATCAGGCAAATGGCCCTCAAGCTGACGGCCAACAGCATGTACGGGTGTTTGGGATTTTCGCATTCGCGGTAAGTAAAGTCTGTCCGAGCTTTTTGGCCCAAACGGTGCTACATCAATCATGCTTGAGTCAACAGAAATAAATCGGGAACAAACGCTCAAGCTGGCAACCACGCAATATGCCAGAAAACTTGCGAACCAGACTGTACCAATAAGCTCGTTTGATTGGTTGTTGATGGTGATAATTTTCAATAGTGCAACTTTTCCTCAAGACGGTTTTTCTTGTAGATTCTACGCCCGCAACTTGGCAGCGCTGGTGACGCAAAAGGGGCGTGAGATCCTGACCAATACCAAAGACTTAGTGGAGCGCATGTGCTTAGAGGTGGTTTACGGTGACACTGACAGCATCATGATCAACACCAACCTGCTGGACTTTGACGAAGTTCTGAAGATCGGGCACAAAGTGAAGCAGGAGGTGAACAAGCTGTACAAAATGGTGGAACTGGACATCGACGGCATCTTCAAGTATCTGCTGCTGCTGAAGAAGAAGAAGTATGCAGCAGTGACGCTGGCGCGCACCAAAGACGGCCAGCTAGTGGAGGAGAAGGAGTACAAGGGGCTGGACATAGTGCGCAGGGATTGGTCGCAACTGGCCTGCGAAGCGGGCCGGTTTATTTTGGAGCACATTTTCAGCGACCAATCGGAGGACGATCGGCTAAGCAACATCCGCAACTACCTGCGCAAGCTGCAAGAGGATTTAACGAAGGGGCGTGTGCCGCAGCAGCTGCTCGTCATCACCAAGCAGCTGATCAAGGACCCGGCCATGTACGCCAATAAAACCGCGCTGCCGCATGTTCAAGTTGCCCTCAGGTAAGCGGATACATAGGACTGAGACCTTAGGGTTCTGTAACTGTGTGGTAACTGCAAATTCCCATTTCCAGATACAACCGGGAGCGTGGAGGGCACTTTAGGGAGGGCGACACCATCCCCTATGTCATCTGCGAAGATGGCACTTCCAACTCGGCTTCGCAACGCGCTTTTCATCCAGAAGAACTCAAACTCAAAGACACTCTGAAGGTGGACACCAAGTACTACCTGGCCCATCAAATCCATCCGGTGGTGGCGCGCATTTGCGACCCCATCCAGGGGATCGACGCCTATCAGATCGCAGAGTGCCTCGGCATGGACCCCACCTCCTTTAAAAAACCCGTAGTAAAGGCGGCGAGTGTGAGTGAGAACATTACCAGGCCCGAAGTGCGGTACCGGAATGTGGAGAAGTTCTCCTTCCAGTGCTTGAGCTGCAAGGCGACCAATTGCGTGGCGGCCCCCATGAAAGGGGACGCCCCATTCCTTGCATCCTGCGCCAATGAGAGCTGCCAAGCCAAGCCGCTGGACTATTTGTTTTATATTCAGAATCAGCTCACCAGCACGATCAGGAGGCACATTCGGCGCTATTACGATAACAAGCTGATCTGCGAAGATCCATCGTGCCCCAACGAGATCCGCAGGCTCCCCCTGCGATTTGCCGGCAAATACCCGGTGTGCACAATGTGCAAACAGTGCGTGATGTTTCGCGACTATACAGAGCATCAGCTCTACTGCCAGCTCAGCTACTTTGTCTATCTGTTCGACATCGGCAATCTGGAGAAAAGTAAGGAATGAGCGCGTTGTAGGACTTTGAGAACTCAACTGAGGGAGCGCGTTTGTTTCAGGGCCCCAACTAGAGGAGGCGGTCAGTCGCGGTTTCCAACAGTTGCGCCAAGTGGCTAAGAAATTCCTCAACGCCTCCAGCTACTCAGTGGTCAATCTGCAAGAGCTCTTTGACTTTGTGATGGGGCGCAAGGAGGCCCCGCCCAAAACCCTCGTGCAGCTGGAAACCACCCAGCCCGACCTGTTTTACAACGATGAGGACGATGAGGTGGACATTTAGTTATTTTATTTTTTATTACATATTTTTCCTATTTATATTTTGTTTGCCATGCTTTGCTTTGTTTTTTTATCGGCCCCAAAACATTTTCAAATTCCCGAACGCAGTTTCGCGATTTATGCACTCCCAGGGACTTTGAATGCAAGTTATTTACTGATAAATCGCGGTTTCCTCACCGAGTTATTAGATTTTCGCACCCGAAAGCTTCTTGACTCGACTTTTAAGGGATTTTGGCGAATGTTTGGGAACGCAGTTGTTCGACTGGAACTTTTTCATTAGTGGCCAAGGCCGACGTTGCCACTCATCGGCCATCAAGCAGCCTTGGACGCAAATTTACATCTATAAACTATTCGAGCCGAGTGCCTGCTTTTGGTTAAAAATCGAAACGCGGCAACGCCGCCCTGATAGTAGTTGTCAAACTTATTTAGGTTATGTTTACCGTTAACAATAAAGTATGCTTTTCAGGCTGCCCTGTTTGGCTCAGTGTAACAATTACAGAGTGTCCAGGCCATAGTAAATCAGTGCTAAACAGTCTTCATGTCAGCACCGCCACTGTTCCTGCTGCTCTACCTTTGAAGTCATGAAAAGTGAAAGCTCAGTCCCACTGGAATGGACTAGCGAGCTGACGAAGGCCTACTTGCAGGGCCAAGGCCTGGAGTCGGGCAGTTTGAGCCTGCTGTGTGACGACAATAAAGTGGACGGCAAATGCCTGCTATCGCTCAACGATCTGGACTTTACATTGGAGCCGATCATCCGGCTGACACTCAGGGACCGCAAGTTGTTGTTTGTTGTGTGCAAGACGCTGCAGAGGGACAATCATGAGGTGCTGGCCGGGCTGGGGATAGTGAGTGATACGCCCGAGTCCAGTATTTACGCGCATCATCATCAGCCCAAGTTGGAGAGCGAGTATGGGGATTTGGAGCACGGTTCGCCGACGCTGTCTGAGGATGGGCGCCCGCTGCGGTTGCCGCCCGATAAAACCAAAGCTTTGCTGAGTTTCTGCTATGTCGTGGCGGTCACTTGGATCACTGCCTTTGTTATGGTGATTGTCCACGACAGGGTGCCCGATATGAAAAAGTATCCCCCGCTTCCAGACATATTCCTCGACAATGTTCCCCATATTCCTTGGGCGTTTGATATGTGCGAAGTCACCGGCACTTTGATGTTCACCATTTGGCTGATCGTGCTCCTGTTCCACAAGCACAGGTAGTTGATTGATCTTCGTTAAATTGCCGATGATTCTCAGTGCATTTGTAGGTTTATTCTCATGAGGAGGTTCTTCTCGCTGTCCGGCACCGTCTTCCTGTTGCGCTGCATAACGATGCTGATCACGTCCCTGAGCGTCCCGGGGGCGCATTTGCAGTGCAAGCCGCGCAACAACTTCCTCCAGGGCTCCACCCCTTTCGACAATCTCACCATGAAGCTGTCGCAGGCCTACATTATTTGGAGAGGCGCCGGCATGTCTATTCAGGGCGTGCGGACCTGCGGCGACTACATGTTTAGCGGCCACACCGTCGCCTTAACCACTTTGAACTTCTTCATCACCGAATGTAGGTTTGTGCGCTTGCTTCTGGATAAAATGGTGAATGTTCCAATTGCAGATACTCCCCGATACATCTATCACCT
Source organism: Dendroctonus valens (assembly GCA_024550625.1). Taxonomy (NCBI): domain Eukaryota; kingdom Metazoa; phylum Arthropoda; class Insecta; order Coleoptera; family Curculionidae; genus Dendroctonus; species Dendroctonus valens. The sequence continues at coordinate 1,089,590 of JAJTJO010000110.1, forward strand.
CCATACGCTCTCCTGGATGATGAACATGTTCGGGATTTTCTTCATTCTGGCCGCCCACGAGCACTATTCCATTGACGTGTTTGTGGCCTTCTACATAACTAGCCGGCTGTTCCTCTACTACCACACCTTGGCCAATAACCAGGCGCTAATGCAGCGCGACTCTAAACGCACAAGGGTCTGGTTCCCGCTGTTCTCCTACTTTGAGGCCAGTGTGGAGGGAATAGTGCCCAACGAGTACGACACACCGGCCGAAGTCACCAGGCAGTTCTACGGCTTTGTCAAAGAAGTGCTAGTGGCTGGCTTCAAATCGTTGGCTTCCATTTTCCAAAGACACGAAACTTGTGCTGCCGTGCAGTCCAGCGCAGCTGCCAGCAGTAAGAAAACTAGCTGAAACCTGGGTAGTGGATTAATTTATTTTTGTTGAATTCCATGCATTTTATTTGGCTCTAAGTACCCGTCTTCTTCCGTCCCGATTCCGTCCAGCTCTTGGGAGGTTCTATAGGTACTTACCTCCTTAACCGCCTAAGGAGTATCAGTCCTAGATCCTTGATCCTAGACCTAGATAAACCCCTTTTGGCTTAATAGTGGCTGATTTATCGCGGCAATTTTTCAAGAGGGCGCACTACTGGCTCGAAACAGGTAGCCACTGTTTTATTAATACATACACGTAGGATGCAGGACAGGCCACTTAATATTATGAATATATTACAACCGGGCATGAAATCCGATCTACATGTGTTGGGAGCTGGTTATCTGATCGTTTGCGGCAAGACGGAAGACGGGTAATTAAGAGTAATTTAATATTGCGCTACGGGAAAGAGTTATTCGGTTTGGTGCCATTGTGCGATCGCCATGTTTACGGTTTTCTAACTTGGCGGTTTTTCTTTTCAGCGCTCGGTAGCTGAGAAGAGCGAACGTGGCCTGCGTAGCAGTTGGGGTAAGTGGATTTTTTGCTAATAAAGCTGTGTTAAACAATGCCTTAAAGCCGACTTTGCGCCCCTAAAAGCTCGCATTTTTTTCTTAAGTTGCCTGAGAAGGTAGAGGATTATTTGGGAAATGAGTAACCGAACGCTTAGTTGCCGCTCTTAATGTCCAAAATACTCGCCTTTGAAGATCGCTCCTTAATGTGGAGAAAAGACTGTGAATAATCACCACAGTAAATCACGCAAGCTCGTTCAAAAATTTCCATAAGGAACTTGAGGTTGGTGCCCTTAAATGTCGAAAGAATTCGCGCATTGGCCTTAAAGACAGGGAGGTTTGGAAAGAATGACCGAAGAAAATTAGGCAAAAAGCCTTTGAAAATTCCACACAAAATCTAAGATTGGCGACCTTAAATGTCTAAAAAACTCTGGTTTTGGTCTTTCGAGTCGATCTTTGGTAAAGAAACCAGAGTTTTCCCTTTAAAATCGCTCTTTATGCAGAGCAAAATTTGGGAAGAATAACCAAACCAAACCGTGTAAGTTCGTTTAATCGCGCTTTGCATCGTTAAATGCCCAAAAAAACTCGCGTTTAACCCTGTGAAATGGCTCTTTAAGGGCGAAGAAGGTTTCGGAAGAATCACCTAAAAGGTAGGCAAAACTCTTTGAAATTTCCATATCAAACCGAAAGTTGCCGCCCTTAAATGTCAAAAAAACTCGCGTGTTATCCTTTGGAGTAGCTCTTTGGTGAAGAGGAAATTTTCGGCACAATGACTGAAGCAAACCCTTTAAAGATTCCTTAAGAAACTTGAGGTTGGTGCATTTAAATGTTCAAAAAACGCGGATGTGCCCTTTGAAGCCCAAGGCAAATGCGAGTTTGGAAAAAATCGTGAAACTAAAACGTGCAACATCGATTAACAGCCCATAAGAAACTTGAAGTTTGCGCCCTTAAATGCACTCTTTAAGGAAGAGGGAGATTTGGAAAGAATGAGCGAAGAAAACTAGGCAAAATCTTCTGAAAATTCCACACGAAACCTAAGATTGGCGACCTTAAACGTCCAAAAAACTCGTCGCTTTTTGGTGAAAAGGATGATTTCGGAAGAATGACCGAAGCAAATCCTTTGAAGATTCCTAAGAAACTTGAGGTTGGTGCCCTTAAATGTTGAAAAAACGCGGGTGTGCCCTTTGAACTCGCTCTTAAGGCAAATGCGAGTTTGGAAAAATTCTTGAAACTAAAACGTGCAACATCGATTAACAGCCCATAATAAACTTGAAGTTTGCGCCCTTAAATGCACTCTTTAAGGAAGAGGGAGATATGGAAAGAATGAGTGAAGAAAACTAGGCAAACCTAGGCAAAATCCCTACAAAACCGAAGTTGTGCGCCTTAAATATCCCATAAAACTCGCGTTTTGACCTTTGGAGTAGCTCTTTGGTGAAGAGGAAGATTTCGCAAGAATGACTAGGTAAACCCTTTGAAAATTCCTTAAGACACTTGAGGTTGGTGACCTTAAATAGTAAAAAAACGCGCGTTTGCCCTTTTGCAGTGGCTCTTAAGGCAGACGAGAGCTTGACAAGAATAGTAAATCTAAAACATGCAAAATCGTTAAGAGCCCATAAAAAACTTGAAGTTGGCGCCTTTAATGCACAAAAAACTCGCGTTTTTGCCCTTTGAAGTCCCTCCTTAAGGATGCGGAAAGTTTGGAAGGAATGAACCGAAGAAAACTAGGCAAAACCCTTGGAAAATTGCCTACAAAACCGAAGATTGGCTACCTTAAATGTCCAAAAAACTCGCCTTTTGATCTGTGCAGTCGCTCTTTAGAAAAGAGGAAGTTTTCGGAAGAATGACACCGAAGCAAACCAGGCAAACACTTTGCGAATCCCTTAAAAACCTGCGGTTGGTGCCCTTAATTGTCGAAAAATCGCGCGTTTGCCGTTTGAAGTTGCACTTAAGGCAGATGCGAGTTAGGGAAACTAAAAAATGCAACATCGTTTAACAGCCCATAAGAAACTTGAAGTTGGCGCCTTTAAGTGCACGAGAAACACGCATTTACCCTTTGAAGTCACTCCTTAAGGCGGAGGAAGGTTTGGGAAGAATGACCGAAGAAAACTAGGCAAAAATCTTCTGAAAATTCCACACCAAACCTAAGATTGTTGTCCTTAAATGACCAAAAAACTCTTGTTTTGTCCGTTGAAGTCGCTTTTTGGTGAAAAGGATGATTTCGGAAGAGTGATCGAAGCAAACCCTTTGAAAATTCTTCAATAAACTTGTGGTTGATGCCCTTAAATGTTGAAAAAATGGGCGTTTGTCCTTTAAAGTCGCTCTTTGTGTAGAGGAAAGTTTCAGAAGAGTAACCAAATTACCTCACAAAACTCGCGTTTTACCTTTTGAAGTCACTCCTTAGGGAAGAGGAAGGTTTGGGAAGTATGACCGATTAAAATTCCTGAAAAGACGGAAGATTCCTTCCAAATTTGCAAGAATTCCTCTGATTAACAGACGCTTAAGGCTTCAATGTAAGAAGCCGAGCTGACAAAAGAAGCAGATTTACAAGAGCCCTTTGTGATGGGCAAAGAAAGTTGTTAATCCCTGGAGGTTTCGAAATCGAGCCTTCCTCAGGCATCTTACCCACCCAAGCAAATTCCGAAAGGTCTCAATCGGCTTGGGGGGACGCGCGATGCCAACCAGGTAGATAAACTGCCTGGTAATCCGAAAAAGCAGGGCCGCAGCTCGATACCTAACAGTATCCTTGCGTCCGATAACATGGCAATATCTATCCGAACGACATGGATATTGATTGTTAGGGGTCAGCGGCGAAGAGGTCGTTCGACACCTTGATCTCGCCGTTCTGTTCTCTCATCATGTTATTGCCTTTTTATCTTAACTGGCATCAATTCCGATCGATGAGTCGCCGAAATGTTAAGTGACACGGACTTTATAGGAAAATTATCAAGATCTCTTGGCCGAGTTTACTCGCGAAACACTTTTAGTGACAGCTGCTTAAATTATGGGAATTATTCGCTTTTATGGTCGTGGTTGAATTTACAAAAATCGCAGCGAAATCAGAGTAACGTGCCAGCTTATTGGGGCGTGTGTAGGAGGCGCTAGCAATTCTGATTGCGAGCCGACATGATGATGGTCATTGGCGACTTCCTGCGATTAAATGAGCGTAATTGACGAAGGGCCGGGCGGAAATTGACGAAATTCATGCAAGCAGGAAATTGGGGAAATGCAAATTTCCCGATAAAAAGGCGCAAAAACGCGCCATCTGCCCCCTGATCTAATTACAGCCGCTGGTGACCATTTGGTTGGACGCAACACGTGCGGCAGCAATTGGCGGTTTCTTAAATCGCTGCCTTTGGGCGACTGGACGCCCTGTATAAATCCAGTTGTTTGCGTAGATTCCATCCGGAAACAGTCGGCGATTTGATTATAATTGCGGCCGAATGGGAAGCACGGCATATGATTTTGCAGGTTTCGGGCAGGAAAATCTAATGTTTTGTGGTAACCGAAGAGCGCGCACGGAAACGACACCGTCCGTTCCTCTCAGTTGCCAGGATTGGATAGACGAGCCGGTTGTTGAGTAACCGAATGCCGGCCAGTCCTTTCACCTCATCAAATAACGTCCGCTAGCGCGGACAACGCATGTAATTGGCCGATTTTCGCGTTTGTCCCGAATTTTCGGCGCTCTATTAAATCATCGGTGAAATATGGGCCGTTACGAGGTGGCGTTAATAATGTGCATAAATATGCAGGCAATTAATTCGCTAAAGTGGGCATGCGAATGCAGAAAAATGCGCGCCCAGGACAGGCCGAGATAAAACACAAGTAGCTGGTAGGCCCAGCGTGAGCTGCATTAGGTCCTGGACTTGTCCGACTGCGCCATTATTTATGTGACACCCAGTATGAATAACTGCCGCTCTCCACATTTTCTTGTCTTAAGTATGCGCCTATTAATTATCGAATCGCCGGGATGGGCGCAGCCCATTCCGGCCGTGCTCTGTTCAATTTCATTAGGCGCAATCACGTTAGAGCAAGTTGATGCCAAAGGGGGCTCCAATTTCACGCTCGTAGTCAAAGGGCCGAGTCCTGCGGTTTGCAAACGGCATTAGCGGCGATTTAATTCGAAATAATCAACTTGGCAATATTGGATTTGCCCCACTGTTATCGTTGGGGGCGCAACAAATCGAACATTAACAATGTTTCCAGGTCCTTTGCCCCCTTTAGTCAATAAGCCCTAATTATTCATCGGTGCCACGCCCTCACGATTTATCCAGGTTTAATGCGGGATTACCACAGGTGCAGTATGGCGGGTTGCATATGCACTCTCAACTACAGTATTTTTCCTCATTGTGTTTTTATCAACTTTTTGCCTAATCTTTGCTCGTCGAAAATGCACTTAATTGTCTTCATAATCTGCAATAAGTCTGTTTATACGAAATTTATTTTTGAAATTTTCGCAAAACTTCCCGGCGGGTAAGAAGGGTTGCCTGCTCACAGTGTCCAATTTCCTTTTGAAGTTTTCGTAAACGTCAGTGCGTGTATCCAAGATTTTTTACTGTTTTTGCCCCGAAAAAACTAACGAAGGCCAGTGAAACTGTATAGAGAACGATCAGGAGTTTCTGGGTTTTCTGCAGCACCACCTGGTTCAATGGTAAGTGCCAGTTTTTAAGCACAAACTACTTGCGAAAGTTTCACTTGCCCAGCCAGAGCCCATTTCCTCAAATCCCCCATTCAATTGACTGTAACTTATTAAACTTAATGGCTAGTTAAACTTGAGATTTCAAATGTCGTGTGGCACAAAAAAGGCAGCTCTAAATAATTTTTATGCTTTAACTTGAGTTTAGTGTATGAAGGGTCACATAAAAAGGCCGTGAATTTGCAAAATCTCTCGCGCTGTATGTTGGATTGCCTGCCCACAGAATCTAGTTACTTTTTGAAGTTTTTACAAACGTCAGTGCTTGTATCTCAAGATTTTTTACTGTTTTTGCCCCGAAAAAAACTAGCGAGTGCCAGTGAAACTATACAGGGAACCATCAGGAGTTTATGGGTTTTCCGCAACACCACCTGGTTCAATGGTAAGTGCCAGTTTTTAAGCACAAACTCCTTGCGAAAGTTTCACTTGCCCAGCCAGGGACCATTTCCTCAAATCCCCCATTCAATTGACTGTAACTGATTAAACTCAATGGGCAGTGAAACTTGAGATTTCAAATGTCGTGTGGCACAAAAAAATGCAGCTCTAAATAATTTTTATGCATTAACTTGAGTTTAGTGTATGAAGGGTCACATAAAAAGGCCGTGAATTTGCAAAATCTCTCGCGCTGTATGTTGGATTGCCTGCCCACAGAATCTAGTTACTTTTTGAAGTTTTTGTAAACGTCAGTGCGTGTGTCCAAGATTTTTTACTGTTTTTGCCCCGAAAAAACTAGCGAAGGCCAGTGAAACTGTATAGAGAACGATCAGGAGTTTCTGGGTTTTCCGCAGCACCACCTGGTTCAATGGTAAGTGCCAGTTTTTAAGCACAAACTCCTTGCGAAAGTTTCACTTGCCCAGCCAGGGCCCATTTCCTCAAATCCCCCATTCAATTGACTGTAACTGATTAAACTCAATGGCTAGTGAAACTTGAGATTTCAAATGTCGTGTGGCACAAAAATGCAGCTCTAAATAATTTTTATGCTTTAACTTGAGTTTAGTGTATGAAGGGTCACATAAAAAGGCCGTGAATTTGCAAAATCTCTCGCGCTGTATGTTGGATTGCCTGCCCACAGAATCTAGTTACTTTTTGAAGTTTTTGTAAACGTCAGTGCGTGTGTCTCAAGATTTTTTACTGTTTTTGCCCCGAAAAAAACTAGCGAGTGCCAGTGAAACTATACAGGGAACCATCAGGAGTTTATGGGTTTTCCGCAACACCACCTGGTTCAATGGTAAGTGCCAGTTTTTAAGCACAAACTCCTTGCAAAAGTTTCACTTGCCCAGCCAGAGCCCATTTCCTCAAATCCCCCATTCAATTGACTGTAACTGATTAAACTCAATGGCTAGTGAAACTTGAGATTTCAAATGCCGTGTGGCACAAAAATGCAGCTCTAAATAATTTTTATGCTTTAACTTGAGTTTAGTGTATGAAGGGTCACATAAAAAGGCCGTGAATTTGCAAAATCTCTCGCGCTGTATAGTTGGATTGCCTGCCCACAGAATCTAGCTACTTTTTGAAGTTTTTGTAAACGTCAGTGCGTGTGTCCAAGATTTTTTACTGTTTTTGCCCCGAAAAAACTAGCGAAGGCCAGTGAAACTGTATAGAGAACGATCACGAGTTTCTGGGTTTTCCGCAGTACCACCTGGTTCAATGGTAAGTGCCAGTTTTTAAGCACAAACTCCTTGCAAAAGTTTCACTTGCCCAGCCAGAGCCCATTTCCTCAAATCCCCCATTCCATTGACTGTAACTGATTAAACTCAATGGCTAGTGAAACTTGAGATTTCAAATGCCGTGTGGCACAAAAATGCAGCTCTAAATAATTTTTATGCTTTAACTTGAGTTTAGTGTATGAAGGGTCACATAAACAGGCCGTGAATCTCCAAAATCTCTCGCGCTGTATGTTGGATTGCCTGCCCACAAAATCTAGTTACTTTTTGAAGTTTTTGTAAACGTCAGTGCGTGTGTCCAAGATTTTTTACTGTTTTTGCCCCGAAAAAAACTAGCGAGTGCCAGTGAAACTATACAGGGAACCATCAGGAGTTTATGGGTTTTCCGCAACACCACCTGGTTCAATGGTAAGTGCCAGTTTTTAAGCACAAACTCCTTGCAAAAGTTTCACTTGCCCAGCCAGAGCCCATTTCCTCAAATCCCCCATTCAATTGACTGTAACTGATTAAACTCAATGGCTAGTGAAACTTGAGATTTCAAATGCCGTGTGGCACAAAAATGCAGCTCTAAATAATTTTTATGCTTTAACTTGAGTTTAGTGTATGAAGGGTCACATAAAAAGGCCGTGAATTTGCAAAATCTCTCGCGCTGTATGTTGGATTGCCTGCCCACAGAATCTAGTTACTTTTTGAAGTTTTTGTAAACGTCAGTGCGTGTGTCCAAGATTTTTTACTGTTTTTGCCCCGAAAAAACTAGCGAAGGCCAGTGAAACTGTATAGAGAACGATCACGAGTTTCTGGGTTTTCCGCAACACCACCTGGTTCAATGGTAAGTGCCAGTTTTTAAGCACAAACTCCTTGCGAAAGTTTCACTTGCCCAGCCAGGGCCTATTTCCTCAAAACCCCCATTCAATTGACTGTAACTGATTAAACTCAATGGGCAGTGAAACTTGAGATTTCAAATGTCGTGTGGCACAAAAAATGCAGCTCTAAATAATTTTTATGCTTTAACTTGAGTTTAGTGTATGAAGGGTCACATAAAAAGGCCGTGAATTTGCAAAATCTCTCGCGCTGTATGTTGGATTGCCTGCCCACAGAATCTAGTTACTTTTTGAAGTTTTTGTAAACGTCAGTGCGTGTGTCCAAGATTTTTTACTGTTTTTGCCCCGAAAAAACTAGCGAAGGCCAGTGAAACTGTGTAGAGAACGATCACGAGTTTCTGGGTTTTCCGCAGTACCACCTGGTTCAATGGTAAGTGCCAGTTTTTAAGCACAAACTCCTTGCGAAAGTTTCACTTGCCCAGCCAGGGCCCTATTTGCTCAAATCCCCCATTCAATTGACTGTAACTGATTAAACTCAATGGGCAGTGAAACTTGAGATTTCAAATGTCGTGTGGCACAAAAAAATGCAGCTCTAAATAATTTTTATGCTTTAACTTGAGTTTAGTGTATGAAGGGTCACATAAAAAGGCCGTGAATTTGCAAAATCTCTCGCGCTGTATGTTGGATTGCCTGCCCACAGAATCTAGTTACTTTTTGAAGTTTTTGTAAACGTCAGTGCGTGTGTCCAAGATTTTTTACTGTTTTTGCCCCGAAAAAACTATCGAAGGCCAGTGAAACTGTATAGAGAACGATCACGAGTTTCTGGGTTTTCCGCAACACCACCTGGTTCAATGGTAAGTGCCAGTTTTTAAGCACAAACTCCTTGCGAAAGTTTCACTTGCCCAGCCAGGGCCTATTTCCTCAAAACCCCCATTCAATTGACTGTAACTGATTAAACTCAATGGGCAGTGAAACTTGAGATTTCAAATGTCGTGTGGCACAAAAAATGCAGCTCTGGGTTATCCGCAGCACCACCTGGTTCAATGGTAAGTGCCAGTTTTTAACCACCGACTTCATGCGAAAGTTTTACCGGCCAAATCCCCCATACATATAAGACATTTCAAAATATTCCTGGGTTTCAGTCAATTTTATTTATTATTTAAAATGTTACAAATACGTTTCGGTGTCTTTCTCCACCATCATCAGTTTGTCTAAAATATATATTTACAGTTATCATCAATTTAAATAAAAAACTTTCACCAAAATTCACATATCTTCACATATTAAAAATTCTCATTCTATTCACAAATCTAGTTCTATTCACAAATCACACACATATTAAAAAGTACATTAAGAACATTGGTTTTCAGGTGATGAGTCAGGACAAACATGTCTAGGAAAAGACTAGAATCTATTGTTTAAAGATTTAAATTTAACTTACGTGTCTAGTTGTTTCTACCTTCACATTTGACTGGTTATTGAATTTTCTGTTTTATTCGATATCGAGCGAGAGAACAAAAAAACTGTTTATACTTCGCCTTTTCTTTGCATTTTAGGAATTGCTCTGCAATTCCTTAATATCAGGTGTTTATATTTCACTTACCAGGTCCAATTAGTTCATGCATGCGATCTCTCATCACTTGAAAACCAATGTTCTTAATGTACTTTTTAATATGTGTGTGATTTGTGAATAGAACTAGATTTGTGAATAGAATGAGAATTTTTAATATGTGAAGATATGTGAATTTTGGTGAAAGTTTTTTATTTAAATTGATGATAACTGTAAATATATATTTTAGACAAACTGATGATGGTGGAGAAAGACACCGAAACGTATTTGTAACATTTTAAATAATAAACAATAAAATTGACTGAAACCCAGGAATATTTTGAAATAAATTAAAGTACGGTCAGGAAAATATACACAACATATAAGACATTGGGAAAAAAAAATGATGAAGGGAAACTAATAAATTTCAAGAGACGGCCAAATGAGCAAAAGAAGTTCCATTTGGAAAGTTCGAGCTATCAATCAACGTATCAATAACTATACATTAACACCATAAACCTGGCTAGCATGATAGTGTGAAAGCTATAAAAGAGCGGCTCAAAGGAATTACCAGTGATTTACGGGGAAGATGCCACAGTTAGGTATTTTGATTTACCACCCAGATAGATTTGTCGACTACCTGAAAGATGTGGACTGACCTAAATTAAAATCCACCCCAATGCCCAGAATCTGGTGTAAACTTGACTCAAACTCCATCCAATCGGGGGTGGAAATATTTTAATAAATAAGTGAAACCACTCACCTGAACTATTAGCCAAGCAATTCTCTGATGCTATTCTCAACCAAGAAGCAAACCACCTCACTAAACAAATACAGATTCAAATAAAAAACATTAAAAACGAAAAGTGGTCCGAGCTATTGGAAAACATCTCAACAGGCGACAACGTCGCCTGAAAAATCGCCAAGAGTTTGACAGGAAAGACAAAACCACACTTCACCCTAATACATGGAGAGAGAGAACTGGTCTATACGGACAAGGAGAAAGCGGAAGTCTTCGCCGACTCCCTAGAGCACCAGTTTTCTCCCAACATGTCTAAGACAAACGACCCTGATTTCGAAGAGGAAGTTAAAAACAACCTCAGAGAAATCAAACATAGATAAATTCCCCCAGATTGCCCTCAAATTCCACCCGTAACACTGACCGAACTGAAAACACAAATATCCGCCCTCAAAACCCGCAAGGCTCCCGGACCACACCAAATTACAAACAAAATCCTAAAACATCTTCCAGAAAGTCTCCTAAACCAAATCCTAACTTTAATAAATGCCTCTTTCTCCCTCAGAGAGTTCCCTACATCCTGGAAAACCGCCTCTATCATACTAATCCCCATAACCACTAAAAACAAAACTTTCCCCCAAAACTGGAGACCTATCAGCCTCCTCTCTACGCCCTCAAAACTCTCCGAACGACTATTCCTTGAACGCCTCAACGATCTACTCTCCCAAAACCAAACGATCCCTCGGGAGCAGTTCGGTTTCATGCAAAAACATGATGCCGTACTGCAAGCAGCCAGGCTAACTCAAGATGCCACGATCGCGCTCCAGGGAAAGGGCTCCACTGGAACCATTTTCCTGGACATAGAAAAAGCTTTCGACAAAGTATGGCACGAGGGCTTGGTTTGGAAACTCCAAAACATCCACAACCTACCCCCAACCTTCGTTCAGTTCGTGGCAAACTTTCTACACGAGAGAAAGTTTTTCATAACTCTGAACGAAACAAAATCCTCCACCCGATCCCTAAAAGCAGGAGTCCCACAGGGCGCCCCGCTTTCCCCAACTCTTTACAACCTATACACAGCTGATGCTGCAAAAAGCCCCCATTCCAAAGTTGCTCTTTTCGCTGATGACACGAGCCTCTATTATTGTAATAAAAACATCAACTACATAATCCCACCTTTACAACGACACTAAAACACTTTCTAAGCCTGGGTCGACACCTGGAAAATCAAAATTAACTCTGAAAAAACTAAAGCCATGATAATAACTAGAAAAACAGTCAACACAAACACTCCAAAACTAACACTGAACAACACGCAAATCGAATACACAAAGGAAGTTAAATATCTTGGCATAATAATAGGCTCTAAGCTAAACTTCTCTCATCACATAAACAAAAGTATTAAAACAGGAATTCAAACGGCCGTCTACCTACACCCTCTTCTTAATCGCAAAAGCACACTCTCACTACAAAACAAAACTTTAATTTACAAACAAGTGATCAGAGCACAAGTTTGTTACGGGGCACCTGTCATCGGCCAAACATGCAACACAAACATCAAGAAACTCCAAACATTCCAAAACAAACTCCTACGTCGAATTTCACGCGCTCCTTGGTATATTCGAAACATCCAAATCCACAAAAACCTCGAAATGGAAACGATTCAGGTATTCATCTCGAAACTACACAAAAAGTTCAAAACCAAATATCCTCGACTACACAAATCCCCTAATCCAAGAGACTTTTTCCCGAACAATCCCAAAACTCTACTCTTGGGAACACCCACCTTAAGAAAAAACCCGGCTAAATAAAACACTAAATTTAAACACCTTAAAGATAAATCAGGCCAAACCACAGAACCAGTTTCTTCCAAACTACCCAAAACTTACCTTTTCTTTTTCAGTGGATCTATTTATTTTATTTTTATGTTTTAATTTTTTAAAATTTTTATTTTTATTTTGTTTTTCCACTCATTAATCTCAGGCAAATAATCCCCTTCCTCATCTAGGCTTACTCATAGGCCAGCACTAAAGACTAAAAGCCTTAACTGGCTAAGTCTAAAAAAACAGACGGCCTGAACTATTAGTGCTTGTTTATTATATTTTGTTTATAAAATTATTCAACAGGTGAGTGTTCTCACAGAATAGCATATTCAGCATACTTCTATTTGGTGTACCATTAAAGATAACGTTAATTAGTGAGTGTTCTCACAGAGTAGCCTATTCAGCATATTTATATTTGGTGAACCATTAAACATAACGTTAATTAGTGAGTGTTTCTCACAGAGTAGCTTATTCAGCATATTTCTATTTGGTGACCCATTGAAGATAACGTTAATTAGTGAGTGTTTCTCACAGAGTAGCTTATTCAGCATATTTCTATTTGGTGACCCATTGAAGATAACGTTAATTAGTGAGTGTTCTCACGGAGTAGCCTATTCAGCATATTTCTATTTGGTGAACCATTAAAGATAACGTTAATTAGTCAGTGTTCTCACAGAGAAGCCTATTTAGCATATTTCTATTTGGTGAACCATTAAAGATAACGTTAATTAGTGAGTGTTCTCACAGAGTAGCCTATTCAGTATATGTCTATTTGGTGAAACATTAACGATAATTACTGTGTATATTTTCCTGACTGTACTTCAATTTAATCCAAAGAAATTCCTGGGTTTCAGTCAATTTTATTGTTTATTATTTAAAATATTACAAATACGTTTCGGTGTCTTTCTCCACCATCATCAGTTTGTCAAAAATATTAGACATATATTATTGTATTTTAGACAAACTGATGATGGTGGAGAAAGACACCGAAACGTATTTGTGACATTTTAAATAATAAACAATAAAATTGACTGGAACCCAGGAATTTCTTTTGGTCTAAATATTAGATGGGTTCTCAGAACTTTCTACTTCTACAGATGGTTTTATCGGAAATTCCGAACCGTTAAAGAGATAGAAGCCACAAAAAATGCACAAAAAATGCAGCTCTAAAGAATTTTTATGCTTAAACTTAACTTTAGTGTATGAAGGGTCACATAAAAAGGCCGTGAATTTGCAAATCTCACGCGCTGTATGTTGGATTGCCTGCCCACAGAATCTAGTTACTTTTTGAAGTTTTTACAAACGTCAGTGCGTGTGTCCAAGATTTTTTACTGTTTTTGCCCCGAAAAAACTAGCGAAGGCCAGTGAAACTGTATAGAGAACGATCAGGAGTTTCTGGGTTTTCCGCAGCACCACCTGGTTCAATGGTAAGTGCCAGTTTTTAACCACCGACTTTATGCGAAAGTTTCACCGGCCAAACCCCCCATACTGCTGAGTGCAATTCCCAGTTTATGCCATTTTTCACAAAAGTCGGCTTTAACAACCAACGGAACCAATGAAGGTTTCCAGGGCGTACCTTAAGTCGCCCTAGATATATGGGGTGGCCCAAAATTATTCCAAATGCATATTCTACAAACAAAAATTGGACATATCAAAAGAGATAGACTTTCGAGGCCATTCCTTGAAACAAGTGGGTTTTTAGGCCGTCGTTCGGTAGAATTTCTTCTTGACGTTTCGCAAGCACGTGCGGCTTGCATCTTCAGAAGTGGTTTGCTTGAACGCTTACACTGTTCTGATGCGATTCCTCGGGCGCAGTCCGTATTTATGCACCGGTTGCGATGACGTGGCCTGTGTCATCGGAGCCTACGCATTCTGTTGGCTGTTGCTATCCTCCGGTGTACTGGATTCTCTCTCCTGTCCTGAGTTGTTGCTTTTTCTTGCTGTTTTTGCGTTGGTGAGTGCTGGAAACCATATCCTGTTCAGCGCCATTGTCTCTTCTTTTCTGTTGAAATTGTCGTCGTGTTTGTAGATTTCAATGGCTTCTCGTATTAGTCGGGGGCGATACCCTGTTGTCGTGGCCAGGACCTGTGCCTCTGCGAAATAGATGTTGTGTGTTCCATCGCTGAGGGCATGTTCCGCCACTGCCGACTTCTCCACATGTCCCAGTTTACGATTCCGTCGGTGTTCTTCTATTCTTGTCGCAACCGATCTCTTAGTAGTTCCTATGTAGACGCTTCCACAGGGGCATGGAATCCGGTAGATTCCTGCAGTTGCTAGGTTGGGTCTTTTGTCTTTAACTGACCCTAGACATTCTCGGATCTTTGTTGTGGGCTTGTAGACCGTTCTTATGTTGTGTTTCCTCAAGAGCCTCCCAATTCTGTCCGTAACCCTGGGAACATAGGGCAGGAAAGTTTTCAGAGTGGACTCACTTTTTTCAGCACGGCCCACTCCTACAGCTTTTTTGATGTCCAACTGGGACTATCCGTTCTGAAGAAAAGCTTTTTCCAAGTGCTGTAGTTCCGTTGTTAGATGATGTGGTCCACATATTTTTCTGGCTGTATCCGTGAGAGTCTTAATGATTCCCTGCTTCTGACTCGGATGGTGGTTAGATAGCTTGTGAAGATATCTGTCTGTGTGGGTGGCTTTTCGATATACCTTGTGGTCCAAACGATTCCCCTGCCTAGGCACCAAAACATCCAGGAAGGCCAGTTGGTGGTTTTGTTCAACTTCCATGGTGAATTGGATGTCTGGGTGCTGTTTGTTTAGATGGTCGAGAAACATGTCCGGGTTTTTGCGTCCATGCCTCCATAGCACGAACTTGTCATCGACATATCGGTACCAGATCGTTGGTTTGAGGGGTGCGGTGCTCAACGCTGCTTCCTCAAACTTCTCCATGAATAGATTCGCCACCACCGGACTGAGTGGGCTTCCCGTGGCTACTCCTTCCTTTTGCTCGTAGTAATCTCCATTCCACAGGAAGTAGCTGCCCTTTAGACAAGCCTTGACAGATTTGTTGTACTTTCTTCGAATAGCTCCGCCACTAATCCTATTGATTCGTCCAAGGGTACCTTTGTGAATAGAGATACAACATCGAAGCTGACCAGCATATCCGTAGGTTCCCGTCTGAGGTCTTGGATCTTCTCAATGGAATGTTTGGAATCCTTGATGTATGTTTCCGTGGACCCCAAGTGTGGCTGCAGAAGAGAGGATAGATATTTTGATATATCGTAAGTTGGTGATCCCGGGGCACTGACGATTGGTCTTAGTGGTATTCCTTCCTTGTGAATCTTCGGTAATCCATACAAACGCGGGGGGAGGGCTTCTGATCTAATAATCCTCTTCCTGGTGTTCTCGTCTATTGAGGATATTTTGATCAGGCGGTTGATGTTTCTGAGCTTGGCTTGAGTCGGGTCTTTTTTGAGCTTCGTATAAGTGACTGGGTCCAATAAGTTTTGGATTTTCTGCTCGTACTGCTCTCTGTTCATGACGACTGTAGCGTTTCCTTTGTCAGCTGGCAGGACGACAATGCTCGTGTTCCTTCGTATTTCCTTGAGGGCATGTTGTTCTTCTCTGCTTAAGTTGCTTGGTGGTGGCTTCGCTTTTCGTAGGCTTTGGGTGGTTTCCAGACGTATTTCATTTGCCGTTTGTTCTGGGAGCCCTTGCAATGCTGTTTCGGTGTTCGCGATAATTTCCTCTATTGGTATCGTTCTCGGGCTAATAGCAAAGTTTCCTCCCTTGGCTAAGACGGATTGCTCCGCAGGCGTTAGTGAGTGACTGCTCAGGTTCACCACAGTTCGTGCTGGGTCCAGGCCTGACGTCGTTTGGGTTGATCCTTTAGATTTGGCTTCCAATTTTTCACTGTTCAAGTTGGTTGGAGCTGGTTGGAGTTGGTCACCAGCTTCTAACCAAATTTGAAATTCTAGGTAAACCTTTACAGGGTGTGTGCGTATTTAGGGCAAATTTGCGTCTATCTACAGGGTGTAATTGTTTGTCGACTCATAGCCCCTTTGAGCCCCCAAATATTTTTTGGGGCGCCACTGGTTTTGCGTTCCTCCATATTTAAATTCTCCATTGAGTTTGCCCTTTGCTTTGTTTTCGTACCTGTCCACGTTTTCGGATTGGATATCTGGCGGACTCTGATTGGATAACAATGCTTGCACACCAGGAAAAAGAAATTTTGTTGGAATAAAAAAACATATTAGAAGACCCAAACGCTGTTTAAATTAACTTGAATTCAACTGGAACTTAGCGCAGAAAAGTGTTGTTCATAACATTGAAAGCGAAGAAGTTTCGCCCGATATTTGGGGCCGATAAAGTTTCAATTTCACTGTCCCTTCACATTTTCTAAAGAGTTTTTAGTACCAGTTGGGGTTCAATTTTGAATTTTCTGTGCGTTTGGTTTACAATGCGTAAAATGTAACTTATTTAGGTGGTGTGTTTTCAACTACTTATAGTACTGGCCGCAGGTAAACGAAATTAGTAGATATGGACTTAAGTCCCATTTGGATCACCCTGTATAGAGTAGAGGAAGCAATCGCTCCAGGATTTGAATGAAGACATGTTTTTTTTTTCGATTAGTCAAGCAGCAAAAGTTTCATCTCTGAGCAGCGAACGGCACTGGAGCCCAAAAGAGGCCTCTCATCGCCCCCTTTTGCAATCACGTCCCGATACTTGTTCGAGTTGTTTCCGGTCGTGCAAGTACCCCGTGTGACTGTTATCCCATTGGGCGAAAAAACAGCTCCAGCCGCCTCAGATCTGGCGCAGAGTTTGCGTTTTGTTTTGTTTCGTCGCCCGCCGTCCGAACTATTCGGGTTGTAAAATTCCAAACTCCGATTCGGCTACCCCTTTTAGCAGGGAAATTAGTGGCGCTGGGGAGTAAGAGGAAAAACAATCCGCTCACTTAATGACAAGTTACAACCCCATACGGTCGCTAAAAATCAAATCGGTAAACCCGTCGAGTGGATGGAAGAGGGGCAGTTCACCCTGTGCAGTAATTGTACCGTGGGAAAGGTCCGGCCAGGCCCTTTTCCACCTGTGCACATGAGAACTTTCCACGCACAGGTATCCGAGATTTCAAATTCATGTGAAAATATGCCCGATTCACATGCAATTACGCCACCCCTTTAGCTGCTCCGTTCCAACGGGGTGGTTTCGTGATTTAGCGCAGCCCTGATTTTCGTCCACGTCGGTCTGACAGTGTCGGATCTGGGCCAGCGGGGCGGCCAAGAGCCAATTTTTATTCCATCTGTCATCAATGGGGCCGACATTAAGTCCCCCCAAATGCATGCGGGCATTTCCCCGTTAACACGTTCTCTAATAATATGATTATGCCGTTCGGTAATGACTTAGCTAAAAGTCGTCGATTTTGGGGGGCAGATAAGGCATTACTCGACGTGTAAAATCGTATGTCGGTCATTTAAGTTAGCGGCGCTAATTTTGCTGGTGCGTGTCCGGCCATGTCGTGCGATGACATCTGAATTAAAGCGCAATCAACCATTTAGATCTATATCCTCGATTTTATTTCGGGGGGCAGTTTGCGTGTATTCGAATTGGACGCTTTACGTTACGTTTCGGGGCCATTAGCAAGCTCTCGCCAATCGATTAATTGATTGATTGATTGTCAGTTGTATCAACGTCTTTGACTTCCTTCGATCTATCACTGGTCGCTTCGGGTCTGTCCCAGGCTCTCTGCGACGTTACCTGCTCTTCTGCAAATTACAATAAATTATCTTGACATTGATAGGGTTGCTTCGATTCCTATGGAATTCCGCCACTCGATCGCGTCTGCTATCATCGAGTCCACCGGTGTTACCTGCTCATATCTAATTTTTAAGTTGTCTGTTGCTTGATGGCTGATCTTTACAAGAGCTTAGCCTCAGAGGGGTTCTGTGAGCTTAACGAAAGCAGATTTTGTCTTAAATTCAACGGTGTCATTTATATGGCGTTCTCCCGCAGATATTTTTTCCTTAACCGTCCGCCCCAGTCCTGGAGGTTCGCGCTTGTGCGTCTCATTGCCATGTTGCCGCTATGTAGATATTTGTTACCTAACCATCCGCCCCAGTCCTGGGTGTTCGCCTTGCTCGGATAGTGACTCCTAATGATAAAATTAGCATGAATTTCAGCAACAGCAACCGACCCTGCCGCCGTCATCGCATTTCAATGGATTTACCCCGTCCCATAAGAAGTTATCACTTCAATAAAGCAATTTCAATTTCTAATTAAGCAAGTATTTTTCATGCTTTTATTGCCCTCTTAATATTAGAACAAAACAACAAACTAATTTAGTTTTCTCAGCTCACATAGGGCATGCTCTATAGAAAAGGAGCAAAGCGGGATTATCCAGCTAATTTGGGATCGGATCTATGAATTTTTGAATGTCGGGTCGGGTGTTTTTAGAACGAAAATTTCGTGTTATTGGAAATTCCCAAACAGTCGAAAAAAGCGAGCAGCAATCAAACAACTTTTTATAGAATAGAACTGAAAATAATGAGTTTCAAAAATTGATTTTCCGTGAACCAATGGAGGTGCTTTGTAGTACTTTTTGAGGATCCAAGCGATGTTGCCTGCTTCTCGTTAATTTCCCAGTCATTGAAACTTTGGCGTTTGTTCTTAATTGATGGTCATGTTTCTGCCGCAAGCTTAAAACCGGCTGCCATTCGGCCGATAGCGAAGTGAGGCGTTCCATA
Organism: Dendroctonus valens; assembly: GCA_024550625.1. Classification (NCBI taxonomy): domain Eukaryota; kingdom Metazoa; phylum Arthropoda; class Insecta; order Coleoptera; family Curculionidae; genus Dendroctonus; species Dendroctonus valens. Next base: position 1,108,480 of record JAJTJO010000110.1, read on the forward strand.
ATTATATTATAAACTCGATATTATCACACCGAATGTGTGTGTGTGTGTATGCGGTTTTTTGTGTGTGTCATGCTGCCTAATTACCTGTCCGCCTTCGACGATCTGTCAGTGAACGGATATTAGATGAGGGCGCATTTTTAGGAATCGTCTTTGGCTTCAATCTTCAATCTTCACTCGTCTTTGTGGCACTTTACCTGCCACAGTGGTGCTTTTGGTGGTCGCAGCCTGCGAATGTCCATGTGAATTTTTGCGAAAAATATCGACTACTCATTGTGGTCCTGGCGATGGATGATCAAAGTGTCGAGAATATGATTATTAATATGAATGGGTCCCGAGAAATCGTAAACTTTGATACCTATGGGTGCCAGGTTGACAGTTGGAGGTTCGCCGATATTGAGCCTTGACGAATTGTCCGTCCGACGCTTCGGTTCCACGAAGTCTGTCGTAAAGGCGACCCATCCATCGCTTGCCTGCCTACCTGCAGCAGATGGTGTGCGTGTTTTGCCTTTTTCTGGTCGCAATCGCATTCGAATAATCGACTTTACCACCAAATTGGCAATGGCGCAATTCGTGGCCGCAGGATGTCCGATTTAACTCTCTGCTCGAAATATCCGTTAATCGGAACATTCGGTGGACACACACCAGAGACCCGAAAACCCATTGGGGCGAGTCGCTCGTGCGAAATCACAACAATAATCGGTCGGGTGGAGCTGCAGGCAACCGTGTTTCCCCGGTTCTCCGTTGCGGCGCCACTCACCTGTCCGGAAGCGGAAGTGCGCCACCATGGGAATGGTGCTCTGGCTGCCAGCATCCGCATTCCATCAGTCACTCACTCACTCGCCTGTTGGCAACGATGCCCATGCGTTTTCCAGTTGAAGTTGACAATGTCAGTTGACAGTGACAGTTAAAAGGGCTGTCACACGTCAAGAAGGATTTACATTACACGCCCACAACATGATGGATGCGAGCGTTAAAACGTAAATCTAGGGATTTCGGTCGAAATGATGGGAAAATACACAAGCGCATTAGGGCAATTGCGTGTGCCGAATACGACATTAAATTTTCAGCCCTGATGGGAGTAAATGGGCCGTGGACCCCAGATTGTCTAAATCTTATCGGGGCGGCCTAATGAAAAAATAATGTCGATGATGTTGGGGCGGAAAAGCGCCCGGTTTTTCGCCAAAAAACCGCCGTAAATCAGCCCCAATTTGGCAACATTTTGTTGATCTGTGTGCGATGTTGCGTGATGACTATTTCGAATTAAGTACACAACTAAAACCACCCGTTTTCTTTTGGGTCAAATTAAAATACAGAGTGATTAGAGAGTGGTCACAGAATGTGTTGGTTGAGGGTTTTTAAGGAGTGTGGGAAAATTGGTCGTCAATTTGGCAACTGCGTATTTTCTACAACAATCCCTGTCTGGATTCCATTGTGATTTTTTCAGGAGAAACAGCTCGGATTTTTTAGTTATCATTTTCATTTTCATTATAAAATACAGAGGCCATCACCTGCAGTATTTTGCATAGGTTTAAGACGAAATTCCTTTTTTGAATCACACATTTGTATTTTTGATTTGACCAGCCTTCTTTGAGGTACCTGAGCTTGAAAAATGTGTTTCGAGATATACAAACAGCGCCATAGCCATAGTCTGCGCCAACCCTTTTGGCAGTGACGCAATAATATGCTTTCTTTTTCTATTACTCGTCCACCAAGCGAGACGGAAATTTGATGTTATTGGCGTATGTCTGTCATCAAACTGTTTCAATTCGCAGAAATATGGAAGCATATAAAATTATTGATTTTCCAAGTTATCATTTCAATTTACCGATACCTTTTCTACTTGTGTGTGTTATTTCCGGCACCAAAAATACCTAATGCGGGCATAAAATGGGCCTCTTATGGAAGAGCATCAAAGGCAAACTAACCCAAATTTCCGAAATTCACCCAAACAAGACCTGGCAAACCCAAACAAACCTACGAACCCAAACAAACCTACGAACCCAAGCAAACCTACGAACCCAAACAAACATACAGACAAACAACTCGAACAGAAGCAAACCCAAACAGACCCAAATAAACCAGTTCAAAAGCGAACGTAAATGAGCCCTGGTTTTATGGTAGTATTGAAAAAAGTTTTTCCCAAAGATCTCTTGACAGCTATTAAATTTTAGAAAAATTAAATTGGTTTCGAGTAGAGCATGCAAAACTACAATTCTTTGTCCATTCGGCCTTCTTCGTACCTGCTCTAGTTCCGAAGATCCCTGTACTGATCATCGAAAACCTCACCCTGTAGAAGCTACACAATACAAGAACAAAGCATTTTATAGAATTGTGATCAATGAATTGTGGAATACAGGTAGATAGCTTTTGTCAAGAACATCATTCATTTGTCAAACTGTGACTTTCTGACTAAAGCTTCTTTTACAAAATGTACGGCAATATCGATTATTATGGAGGAAAGCAACAGTAACACGGCAGAAGCTGTTAGAACTTCAGCCAACAAAGGACTAGAGGAGGTTACTGGACTACAATAACTGTTCGGGTTCCAGACACAGAGGAACAGGTATTGGAGATAATTGCCATTAATACTGCCAAATAATCAGAGCCTGCCAGGGGTACTCAGAGCATTGCACATCAACTCACACCTTCCCAGGCAACTGTGATAATTACCGAGGAAGGGCGAAGAAGAAGTAAGGTACACAGGACACAAAGACACATTAAATCTCTGGTCTACCAAGGACCGGTACAAATTGAGCAGGGTTCAGGGCTCGTCAGCGCATCAGAAAATTTACAACTTAGTAAGTGTCTTGGTGCATATTAATTCGATTAACTGAACTGAATTCACTACGATCTACAGAGTTGCTAAATCCGGTAACTAAAACCAAAATTGTCATTATAAAATGCAAATACAAACAGCGCCATAGCCTTAGTCTGCGCCAACCCTTTTGGCAGTGACGCAATAATATGCTTTCTTTTTCTATTACTCGTCCACCAAGCGAGACGGAAATTTGATGTTATTGGCGTATGTCTGTCATCAAACTGTTTCAATTCGCAGAAATATGGAAGCATATAAAATTATTGATTTTCCAAGTTATCATTTCAATTTACTGATACCTTTTCTACTTGTGTGTGTTATTTCCGGCACCAAAAATACCTAATGCGGGTATAAAATGGGCCTCTTATCGAAGAGCATCAAAGGCAAACTAACCCAAATTTCCGAAATTCACCCAAACAAGACCTGGCAAACCCAAACAAACCTACGAACCCAAACAAACCTACGAACCCAAGCAAACCTACGAACCCAAACAAACATACAGACAAACAACTCGAACAGAAGCAAACCCAAACAGACCCAAATAAATCAGTTCAAAAGCGAACGTAAATGAGCCCTGGTTTTATGGTAGTATTGAAAAAAGTTTTTCCCAAAGATCTCTTGACAGCTATTAAATTTTAGAAAAATTAAATTGGTTTCGAGTAGAGCATGCAAAACTACAATTCTTTGTCCATTCGGCCTTCTTCGTACCTGCTCTAGTTCCGAAGATCCCTGTACTGATCATCGAAAACCTCACCCTGTAGAAGCTACACAATACAAGAACAAAGCATTTTATAGAATTGTGATCAATGAATTGTGGAATACAGGTAGATAGCTTTTGTCAAGAACATCATTCATTTGTCAAACTGTGACTTTCTGACTAAAGCTTCTTTTACAAAATGTACGGCAATATCGATTATTATGGAGGAAAGCAACAGTAACACGGTAGAAGCTGTTAGAATTTCAGCCAACAAAGGGCTAGAGGAGGTTAGTGGACTACAATAACTGTTCGGGTTCCAGACACAGAGGAACAGGTATTGGAGATAATTGCCATTAATATTGCCAAATAATCAGAGCCTGCCAGGGGTACTCAGAGCATTGGACATCAACTGACACCTTCCCAGGCAACTGTGATAATTACCGAGGAAGGGCGAAGAAGAAGTAAGGTACACAGGACACAAAGACACATTAAATCTCTGGTCTACCAAGGACCGGTACAAATTGAGCAGGGTTCAGGGCTCGTCAGCGCATCAGAAAATTTACAACTTAGTAAGTGTCTTGGTGCATATTAATTCGATTAACTGAACTGAATTCACTACGATCTACAGAGTTGCTAAATCCGGTAACTAAAACCAAAATTGTCATTATAAAATGCAAATACAAACAGCGCCATAGCCTTAGTCTGCGCCAACCCTTTTGGCAGTGACGCAATAATATGCTTTCTTTTTCTATTACTCGTCCACCAAGCGAGACGGAAATTTGATGTTATTGGCGTATGTCTGTCATCAAACTGTTTCAATTCGCAGAAATATGGAAGCATATAAAATTATTGATTTTCCAAGTTATCATTTCAATTTACTGATACCTTTTCTACTTGTGTGTGTTATTTCCGGCACCAAAAATACCTAATGCGGGTATAAAATGGGCCTCTTATCGAAGAGCATCAAAGGCAAACTAACCCAAATTTCCGAAATTCACCCAAACAAGACCTGGCAAACCCAAACAAACCTACGAACCCAAACAAACCTACGAACCCAAGCAAACCTACGAACCCAAACAAACATACAGACAAACAACTCGAACAGAAGCAAACCCAAACAGACCCAAATAAATCAGTTCAAAAGCGAACGTAAATGAACCCTGGTTTTATGGTACTATTGAAAAAAGTTTTTCTCAAATATCTCTTGACAGCTGTCAAATTTTAGAAAAATAAAATTGGTTTCGAGTAGAGCATGCAAAACTACAATTCTTTGTCCATTCGGCCTTCTTCGTACCTGCTCTAGTTCCGAAGATCCCTGTACTGGTCATCGAAAACCTCAACCTGTAGAAGCTACACAATACAAGAACAAAGCATTTTATAGAATTGTGATCAATGAATTGTGGAATACAGGTAGATAGCTTTTGTCAAGAACATCATTCATTTGTCAAACTGTGACTTTCTGACTAAAGCTTCTTTTACAAAATGTACGGCAATATCGATTATTATGGAGGAAAGCAACAGTAACACGGTAGAAGCTGTTAGAATTTCAGCCAACAAAGGGCTAGAGGAGGTTAGTGGACTACAATAACTGTTCGGGTTCCAGACACAGAGGAACAGGTATTGGAGATAATTGCCATTAATATTGCCAAATAATCAGAGCCTGCCAGGGGTACTCAGAGCATTGGACATCAACTGACACCTTCCCAGGCAACTGTGATAATTACCGAGGAAGGGCGAAGAAGAAGTAAGGTACACAGGACACAAAGACACATTAAATCTCTGGTCTACCAAGAACCGGTACAAATTGAGCAGGGTTTAATTAACCGAGTACGAGAAGCTGCCAAAACGTTAACCCAGTAATGCTGCGAAGAGTGCACAATAAAGTGATTTCAGGGGCACAAACATGTTTGGAGTCAAACGGGAGGAACTTCGAACACCTTTTGTCAGTTGTCCGTATTTCCAAGCGGTTCTTTTCGAACCCACAGCTTCATATCTAATAATTTCGTTCCACCACCAATCACCAAAATGTTTCTCTTATTCATAGGTTACTGACTTTCTTCTTCTTTACTTACCGTGAGTTTAATTGTAAATAGATCATTGAGCCATAGGTTTTTATAGGAGGTATTGTTGAAATCCGTTGAGTTTTCCGGTTACCCTAACCTATTTCATTATCACTTGAGCTTTTGATATTTAAGCTAGCAAGTTGCAACTAAGCAACAGGTATTTACGTAATGGTAATGAGGCAGATTGCCTTGAAATACATTGTTGCCGAACTTCTGATCTAGTTTTTTGCAATTATCTCAGTTTTTGATAGGAATTAATTTTACAATTTGTCCTCAGGCAGCACCCCGAGAGGAATCACCCTCTATTGTAACGCCTGTTGGCACATATTGTAACGATACACCGGGTTTTAAGGGGAAAAATACCAAAAACTAAAGTATCCTTGCACTGTGGCAAAGTAGAGGTTAGATGGTGATTTGGCCCGTATTAGAGACATCCTGTATACACCCGAGTCGTATGATATACAGCCGTTTTTTCATGCAAAGCATCGCGCGCGTTTGTATAAATCAATCGTGCATGATTTACGAGCAGTAAAATCACCTATAAACGGCATGATTTTTAACTCAATTTTGCGTTTGATTCCGTCGTAAATTTGGGCAGTCGTTAAATTCTCAAAATGCACGCTTTATTAGTGGGATTTCGAGCGAACCTCCAGCATAAATCACCCTGAGATGGTGTTTACCTGGAAGGCCATCGAGGGGAAGATGGGAACATTGAGCAGTTTCGCTGTTGCTCAGTGGGGGCTGTAGCCCTTAGAGGGCGCTGCCATTCAATCGCGGGCAAACACCTAAACATTAAAGCCAAGTTTTATGGAATTTTTGCCCAAATCAACTGTAAGCGCGCATTTGCCTTATTTTCAATGAAATAAAGCACATGCATACAGGGTGGTTCAAAGTGGGCGTGGGATGTTTTGACATTTCAAAATAATTCTTATCAACAAAGTTGAAATTCGATTTGCAACTGTAAATAGGTTTCGTACTCTCCAGATGAGCTCCTATAACCCCCTATAAGGAATGATGCCACTTTTGAATCACCCTGTATGTATGTGCGTGATGTCATTTAAAATAAGGCAAATATTAATTTTCATTTGTGGGATTCGAGCAGTGCAGTCAAATACTCGGTTACCTCAATGCAAAAAAATTGAGCCTCAATGCACCCAAGTGCATATTGAAGGACAAGGTTGATCAGTTTTGAGGTTGACCGGTAGGAGCTAAGAGAGGGCTCCGGGCTGCAGGCGCGCGTCAACGCACACCGACTCCTTGATTAGTGTGTTAATCACTCTGGCTAATGTCCAGCGAACAAAACCGAAGAAAAAAACCGTGAACTGAATGTTATCCAGTATGGATTCCGGCACACCATTAGGAGCGCGACGAGCTAATGAATGGTTCGCGTGAATCGAGGGTTTGAGCCTCCCTCAATCGCGTCTCCCCGAATTAATTGAGGCCCGCACTGGTCACGTAAATAGGCTTTTAAGTATTCGGGCTTTTGTTTCGTTTTGTACCTGTAAATTACGTCTCGTTTGGAACTGGCGAGTATCAGTAGCACGTGGCTCGAGTCTAATTTCTTCGGAACTGGCGATGGAGCTGCGATAGCTACCGACACCCATTGTGTGTAAATTGTGGGTTTCGGTGCCGTTGAGGTGACAAAACGCAATTTGTTTTCGGCCCCCGATTTTTTTCCGTTTTGTTTACGTTAATCGGAATGGTATCAAGACGGCTGGTGTGGGCGGCCCTCCCGAATCAGCGCTAATGCACTTTTTGCCCAACCCAATCCGCCCCAGATGGGCTCACATTCCACTTCATACCTTTTCGGCTCACTTAATTGAAATCAGAAAAACAAACACGTCGAGCTGATTGGTGTTAATGAACCCGCATTTTGTGCAGATAGTTGAGGATTTTTATCGGGATTCTGTTGCGTTGTGAGAGCCAAAGATTGAAGTGGCTGAGCGTGGGTTTTCAGCGTTTTTGGAGAAATTTGCGAACGTTTTGAGGGCGGTTTTATGCTTTCGTGCAGTAGCATTTTATTAGGAAAAATTGTGCTTGTGTAAGGGGTGAAAGTTTCGATGTTTTGCCACTTTTGCAGCTTTCTTTTTTCTTGCCACTAGTGCCTAAACATGATGTTTAATGCTAGCTGATTTTCAAAAATTGTTTGTTCGAAAAACAATCCAGATTGAGACGATTTTTATGCTGCATTTTATGGCAAAATGTCGCTTGGTTCCGGTATAAAAATTTCGAAATGTTGCCACTTTGATGACATTTTCGGCAATGTCTTTTTGTACCAGTTCGCTAAAATGTTGTTTAATGAGAACTGATATTTAAACATTGATTTCTTAAGAACAAATAGAGATTAAAGCTTTTGCTATCTTGCATTTTATGGGAAAAAGTCGCTGGTTTCAGGTCCGAAAGTTTCAAAATGTTGCCACTTTTAGGATTTTTTCTGAGAATTTTCTATTTCGGGCACTCTGCCTTAAAAAGTTGTTTAATTCAGACAGAAATTCAAAAATTAATTTTCTCGAAACCAAAAGAGATTTAGGCATTGGCTCTACTGCATTTTATGAGAAGCAGTCCCTTGTTTCAGGTCTGAAAGTTTCAAAATGTTGCTACTTTAGGGTATTTTTCAGCAATTTTTTTTTGTTCTGTCTTAAAAACTGTTAAGCCGACTTACAAAAATAGTTTTCTCCAGAACCAATAGAGATAGAAACGTTCCTTGTGCAGCATTTTATGACACAAAGAGAGTGAAAGTTTCGAGGTGTTGCCACTTTGCGGGATTTTTCCGAATTTTTTTGCTGCTATTCTGCCTTTCAACGTTGTTTAATACGGGGTGATATTGAAAAATTGATGTCTGAAGAATTAATAGAGATAGAGGCTTTCGGTCTTTTGCATTTTCTGGGATAAAATCGCATCATTAAGTCCTAAAGCTTCAAAATGTTGCCACTTTTGTAGTTTTTCCGCTAATTTTTCGGCGGCACTTTGCCTTAAGAAGCTGTTTCATTTAAAATGAAATTGAACATTTTATTTTTTCAGAACTAAAGGAACTTTCAGGCGTTGGCTTTATGGCGTTTCATCAGGAAAACTTGCTTGTTTCAGGTCTAAAACTTTGGAAATGTTGCTATTTTAGGGTATTTTCAGACAATTTTTTTGTTGAAACAAGTGGGTTTTTCGGGTTTTTAGGCCGTCGTTCGGTAGAATTTCTTCTTGACGTTTCGCAAGCACGTGTGGCTTGCATCTTCAGAAGTGCATCTTCGCAAGCCACACGTGCTTGCGAAACGTCAAGAAGAAATTCTACCGAACGACGGCCTAAAAACCCGAAAAACCCACTTGTTTCAAGGAATGGCCTCGAAAGTCTATCTCTTTTGATAATTTTTTTGTTGTTCTGTATGTATAAAATGTTGTTAAGTGCGAGCCGATTTCCAAGAATTGTTTTCTCCAGAACCAATAGAGTTAGAAACGTTCCTTGTGAAGCATTTTATGTTCACAAAGAGAGTGAAAGTTTCGAGGTGTTGCCACTTTGCGGGATTTTTCTGATTTTTTTTGCTATTACTCAACCTTTAAAGGGCCGATATTCAAAAATAGATTTCCAAGAATGAATCGATCTAGAGACGTTCGCTTTGTTGCATTTTATTGGAATAAGTTGCTCGTTTTTTGGCGTTTTTTTTCCAGACCGAAGTACAAGAATTCATATTTTAAGAACCAAACGAAATTCAGGCGTTGACTTTATTGCATTTTATGAGGAAAAGTCGCTTGTTTCAGGTCTAAAAGTTTCGTATTGTTGCCACTTGAAGGTATTTTTCAGAATTTTTTTTTGTGACACTTCCATAAAATGTTGATTAATGAGGCTTTCAAAAATGAATTTCTCAAAAACGAACAGAGATAGAGACGTTTGCTCTGTTTCATTGTATGGGAAAAAGTAGATTGTTCAGGCTTGAAAATTTCGAAATGTTGCCACATTTGGCGCTTTTCCGCAAATTTTTTTTTACCAGGCACTTTGCTCTAAAAGTTTGTAAAATGGGAGCCGAATTTTCAAAAATTGTTTTCGCAGGGACGAATAGAGGTAGAGACGTTGGCTTTGAGTCATTTTATGAGAAAAATTAGACTGTTCAGGGTTGAAAACTTCGAAATGTTGTCATTTTTCGGGATTTTTTTACCATTTTTTCTTTGCTTGACACTTCTTTAAAATGCTGTTAAGGGCCGTTGTTCAAAAATTAATTTTGCAATAGAGATTGAAGCGTTTTTTGTATTGAATTTTATGAAAAAATGTCGATTATTTCGGGTTCGAAAGTTTCAAAATGTTGCCAGTTTTGGGGTTTTGTCCGCGAATTTGCTTTATTCGGCCTTAAAACCTGATTTAATGCCTGCCGATTTTCAAAAATCGTTTTCTCGAGAACCAATCGATATTGAGATGTTTTTTGTATAGCATTTTATCCCAAAAAGTCAACTGTTTCAGGTGTGAAAGTTGCAAAATGTTGCCACTTTGAGGGATTTTTTCGCAAGTTCTTTTCAAGCAATTTTGCGTAAAAAATTATTAACTGCGAGTCGATTTTCAAATATTAATTCCGTGAAACCCAATTGAGATTGAGAATTGTTTGCTCCTTGCCATTTACGAGCGAAAGTCGTTTGTATTAAAGCTGAAAATTTTGGATGTTGCCACTTTCAGGGATTTTTCAGCAGTTCCTCTGCCTTAAAAGGTAGTATAATACGGGCTGATTTTCGAAAATTGTTTGTTCAAAATTTAATATTCTTTAAGATGTTCACTCTACGGAATTTTATGAGAAAAAGTCGATTGTTTCAGTTTTGAAAATTTCGAAATGTTGCCACTTTTGGGATTTTTCTACAGATTTTCTTTCCTTGCCACGTCTCCTTAAAAGGTTGTTAAGGGCCGATGTTCAAAAATTAATTTTACAAGAACCAATCAAGACTGAGACGTTTTTTGTGTTGTATGATTGTTTCACACCTGAAAGTTTTGAAGTGTTGCCACGTTTTGCTATTTTTCGGCAATGTTTTTTTCGGTCGTTCTGCATTAAGATTTTGTTTAATTCGGGTCGATTTCCAAAAATTTCCTCAAGCACCAATACGGAATGAAACATTTTTTGTGTTCCATTTTATGGCAAAAAGTCAATTGTTTCAGTGGTGGAATTTCAAAATGTTGCCAGTTTGGGGGATTTTTTCGCAAGTTTCGTGCTAATTTATCTAAAAAATTGTTAAATGCAGGACCGATTTTCAAATATGAATTCAGGTGAGATCCAATTGAGCTGGAATTATTGGCTCCCTTGCCATTTATGAGCGAAAGGCGTTTGTTTTAATCCTGAAAGTTTGAAAGGTTGCCACTTGTAGAGATTTTTCTGCACAGTTTCTTTAACCTATTTTAGAAGCGTTCTTGGCCATCCTCAGGAAAGTTTTCCAAAAGTCAGGTTTTGTCGATGTAATTATTAAGGAAATGTGTGTAAAATTTGTTTTTTTTTTAATGGAGAATTGCAGTGCATTAAACTTAAGGTGCTGAATTAACTGAAAGGAAATATTGAATTTTATTAGAATTACAAGATTGGAAGAGCAGAGTCGATTGTTAAATTCTGGAAGTTACAAGTCAACTGAATTCATTTTTTGGTCCCACTTTCTGAGGAAAGTACTTACCGATCATTATGCCAATGTTCCACAGAAAAGGTCATTCATTGAACTAGCTTGCAAAGTTTCGAATTGCGCTGTCATCAGTCCAAGGAGTTTTTGCATGCCAACCTTTCGATTGCAAGCTGCACAAACGCCATACTTACTTATGTGCTTGGTAGTTTTGTGAATTTGAATGACTATTAAAAAAGGGGAAAAGGCACCGCAGAGGATCCAGTGAAGAGGAAAAAAAAGAAAAATTAACTCGTTCAGTTTTATATTACAGAAATCATTGATTCATTCAACTGGCTAACAACACGTTGTACACAAATATTTCATATTAAATGATACAACCTATGTACATCCCTTATTCGCTAGTCCTTAGATGCTAGGTGCTTCTATCGATATCACATGTTTTGTACATCTTGTACGTTCCAACGAGCGATTAAATTAAGAACATTTTCAGTCGGTTTACCATTGCATTCCATCCGAAATTAAACCGCGCCTGGGACGAAACATGAGATTGAGCTATAGAAAGCCGATATGAAGGAGGAACTGGTGAATAAAGAAAGTCCAAATTTTGAACTGTTGCTAGAAGGAATGAGGGAATAGTCCACATGGCAAACCTTACTATTTCATAAATCGAATAGGCCCGTTGTTACGGTGTACCGGGCGTTTCGCATGTATGTCATTTACCAAACACCCGGTATCATTAAGACATTTTATTAGTACTGGAGTGTTTAATACTAGTACCCAGCTGACTTGTTAATGGCGATTGACAGACAGGTACGTCGGCTCAGGCCGGATTTCCGAGAAAGATCCCAAGATGGGAAACTGTTTGAAATTGGTTCCGGCCTATCGGCCTGATGGGCATCCCACGAAGGGCTTTCTCGGAATCGGCACTGAGATTAGCCACTGGATACCTACCAGGGCCAAAACAAGAAGCCCGATTTCCCTCCGAACCGAAGGAATAACAATCATTAAGAGTACTTTCTAACCACTAGATCAATGTACATTTTTATACAATATGGAACAACAAAGACGGGCACGCGAGGTTGCCCTTAAAAAATAGGACTTTGATTTGTTCGTTTAGACGAATGTTTCAGGGCTCGTCAGCGCGTCAGAAAATTTACAACTTAGTAAGTGTCTTGATGCATATTAATTCGATTAACTGAACTGAATTCACTACGATATACAGAGTTTCTAAATCCGGTAACTAAAACCAAAATTGTCAGTATAAAATGCCAGTTGCATTTTTTGTTGAAATAACTACAAACTAACGATAAATTAAATACAAAAAAAAATTGAAAAAAAACACAAATCTACTTGACTAAAAAATCGGTGATTATCACCAAAAGGGTTCTGTTTGATGGACTCGACTTTCTTGAGATTAACAACCAATGTACACTGTTTATTCACTTTTACAAATCTACATCAAACTGTTGGACACACATTGGAACAGTTTTAGAGAAGTAATAACTTGAATCCACGTCTGGGATTTTCCTAGAAAACAAATGCATTTTTTGGCTTAGTTTCCATCAGAAGATTGCCCGTCGAATATCGGTATAAACAACCCGAAACGTTTTTAATATTCCAAGTGCATGAAACAACAGCTAAAGGTAGAGTGTAGCTGTGAACAATGTATATAACGTAATAAATCATCAATAAAAATATTCAATAATGAATATTTAGATTTGGTGGTCAAAACCGTCTCTAAAATGCGGCTCAAACGGCTGATTTGATTTGAATATGACAGATAATTGACAGTGAATATATAATAAAAATAATAAAATGACAAACATTACATCAAGCGCAAACAAACATCATTATTGAGCTTTCAATTTCGGCGCTTTCACCGATTGAAATCGAGCCCTTTCCGATCAAACAGTAGTTAATTATGCAGGCAAAAATAATGGCTGATCGTTTCTAATTCGTCAAACTTTTCCTGAGAATGTCTCTTTTAACGTTTTATCACATTTATTTTGAAGCTAATATTAAACGTTTTGCAGGTTTTTGGTCAGACAAATTAGAGAACAGACAGCGGCAGACAAGGGCGCCCTATAATGCAGGTAAGTCCTAAGGCAAACCATGATAGGATGTAAGACGAGCCATTGCACGAAATAAAACAGTAGGTACCCGAAACGATCGAATTACATTTGATGATGCGAAAGTCGCATCAATGAAGCAAAAATGAAGGAAATTCCGCAAAAATTAAGGAAATTACTCCACTACCAATGGCTTCTAAACCGGAACCATCAAGTAATTTGATCAGTTCCTTCATATATTGCTGTTTCCTCCAGTGTCTTCTGAAATGCTTCCTTTAAAGTTCTGGGATCTATATGGATGCAGATGGCAACAGTGGAAAATGGGTTTGTAAAATATTCCCAAAATATACTTTTTAACTTTAGGGTTAGGTAAAGTCTGGTTATGTTTAAAGCAGACTTTACCTAACCCTAAAGTTAAAAAGACAAAAGTATTTATAATGTAATTCGATCGTTTCGATCAGTAAATTATCATCAAACCGAATAATAGTAATATAATACAAATAATAACAATAGAAAATGATCCCAAATAGTCATTTTATTAAAAATTAACAGCGAATGATAATACTTGAAGGTCCTACGAACCTTATGGCGTTGGATGGTTCTACTTTGAATTTCAAAAAACTAACATTTTAAAACGCGGGTCTTTTTTTTCTTCAAATTTTCAAAAGACCCGCAATACGTAATAAACGTCTACATTAATAAATTAGTTTTCAGTTTTCTTCCTCAATTGATATTATTGTTCTCTAAGAGGAAGCGAAAAAATAAGTTTTATCAGTTGTGAGAAAATTGAAAAAAATTAACAGTTTTTTATGGTTAAGAACGGAGGAATTATGCCCAGAAAATGAGAGGAGGAGGTGTAGTTTTACTTTGAACTTAAGCTGTGTATGCACTTACTAGATATTGAAGTTCCCTTTGCAACGATATAAATTCCTATTGTCGAAAGAGAACTAACTCCAGCTCGCCTTAGCGATGCACATAATTGAGTTTATTCACTGGACACTTCACAGGGGCGGCAAATGGATGCTTGGTGCCCCAAATGGGGGTTCTCACATGTGCGCCAAGCGGGCGTGGGAGCCCGCGCCCATCGGATCGGCCGACGGATTGTACATCGCATGTTGCGTGTGGGATCCGTCCGTCGGTAAATACATATTTATCATTTGCCTCAGGTCCGGTTGTTGTTGGGGAACATACTCTCTCTTAATACCGCCCTGCGAGGGTGTCGGTAGTCCGGAATTGGGTGGTGAAACTGGTTCTGATTTGATACTGGAACCAGACGGGCTTTGGGAGGCGCTAGGTTGGTGCATCCCGTATGGTGAGTTTTGCGGCACGGAGGCCGTCGGATAGTTGTACGCTCCGTTCATGTATTGGTGATGTTGTACCTGGCTAAGTGAGTCAAAACGAGGCACATAATTGGCGGAAAGCGCACCATATTGCTGATAGGCATTAGGTTCAGACATCATGTTGAAGCCGTTTGGAATGTACTCTGAGCCACCAGCCTGTTGCAATTGGTACATTTCGCGGGGCACTTGTTGAACCGCGGAGACAGCATTACGATGAGCGGCCTCCGATCCGCCGGACATCATAAGGTTTGGATCCATGTACTGAGGCTTGCCTGACTCTTTTCTGAGTGTTTTGGCCTTCCTGCGCGGCCGGTACTTGTAGTCCGGATGCTCTTTCATGTGGACGGACCGCAGACGTTTCGCTTCGTCGATAAATGGCCGCTTCTCCAGCTCATTGAGCCGTTTCCATTCGGCTCCCAATCGTTTGGAGATCTCCGAATTGTGCATTTTTGGATTTTCTTGTGCCATTTTCCTTCGCTGCCCTCTGGACCACACCATGAAGGCATTCATCGGACGTTTGACGCGCTCGTTATTGTTCTGAGCCTTCGTCGAATTATTGTTAGCAGCAGCATTGTTAACTACAGTTTGATTCAATTGGCTTTGCAGCAGCTGCTGATGATGTTGCTGCTGCTGCTGCTGTTGCTGCTGCTGCTGTTGATGCTGTTGATGCTGTTGAAGCTGCTGCTGCTGATGCTGCAGCTGAGCTTGTTGATGATGTAACGGTATATGCACCTGATGAGAAATTGAATGCATACCCACTTGAGCCATGATCGAGTTGTATTCTGGACGCACCTGACTTAATGGGTGTACAGTTCCATTTTTTAAATCTGACTCCATCGTCAGCATGTCAACTGACGACGCGCACTATTTCACACTAACGCACAAGAACACTGATTGAATATCGCGAATGATACTAAAGTCGATTTGTTGTTGTTTATACGGATTCCGGCCGGCATGCGAGCGAAGCTATATAGTAGGGAACTTCACGTACCATCACTACGTGAAACTAAACTAACTAACTTCGAGCTTGTGGATCGAGCCCGGTCCCCTATTTGCGGCGGGGCCCCCACTCTTGCCCGATGATTGACAGGCCCGCCTGCCATCTTGCCGTGCGGCCAATCCGGTGGCGCGACGGCCAGCTTATCCCCTCCTTATTCCGAATGCGCATGATTCGGCGGCGCAATGCTTCCACCGTCCTAATTATTCGCCCGATTACTAATTATACCTCGCGGGTATTTTTACGGCACGTCGTCGTACCGAGCAATAATAATTAATTAATATAAGCGCATCATTTCATGCTTAAAAATCTCTAATTAATGGGCTGCCGTTACTGATGGCCAATACCAATTTTTTACATCTTAACACACTTTGCCAGCATGAAAAGTCACATTCCCAGCTAATTATCACTGTGTTTTGATTTTTTTGCCACACTTGCAATCAGAGGATGGCGAGCATGTGGTTTATGGGACACAGTGATATTGGGTTTTAGTGGGAAAAATGCAATGTGCAAAAAGTTTGCGAAAGACACATTTGACATTTTTTATTGCAATTGAGTTTATAGTTCTCTGAAAATGCCAGTCTCTCGGGTGTGCGAAACGTCAGGACGATATTCCTTTCTAGTCTACCACGGCCTCAAAGGCCGTCTGTAAACCCCCAAAACTGTGAAAGTTTCAATGAAAAAAATATACTTGGCGCTTAGAAGCTTCTAGTTTGAAGTCGATTTAAATTTTTTTGAAACCAACGATGATTTTACTGAAGTACACTGTCTTAATGCCTTCCTTAAAGACTTCCGAAATATTTGAACTTTTGTATTCCCTAATCGATTATTAATTTTATTTTGAATGCTTTGGGCATAGCATCCAGCTTTTGAAATTTGAAGTTAAGCTGACACTTTGATTTGCAGCATTAGAAGTTCCGTCCGAGTGCATGAAATTGAATATCCGGAAAAAGCATTAAAAAGGAATTTCGGTCAACCCTAAGCCCTTAAGTATTTTTAAGTATTTAACTAAGGTCCAATCAAGATTTCAGAGGTTTCGAAACTTGTAACGATTACTTCATGTCATTTAATACGAATCTTTTTTGCCATATTTTGGCTGCATTTCGATTCTTTCACGTAAATTTGGATTGTTTCAGATTCACTTTTAGTTTATTTTGAAGTCAATTTGAAATTATTTTCGATTAGTTTGAGTTTATTTTCATCGTTTCAGGTTTAGTTGACCTCATTTGGATTTATTAATTTTTTTTTCGGGCTAGACTGTTTGACATTAATCTGCATTTATTTTCACTTAATTTCGGCACTGATTATTTTTCGGGTTTATTTCAAATTAACTCACAACTAGATTTGTAACATTAGGTAACATACCTTCACTGTGCAGGAAATGGAATTCTCCGAAAACGCATTAAATAGTAATTTCGGTCAACCCTTAAAGGGTTCTGAGGTCCGTTGAAGGCATTTTTTCACTACCTGAATGTGAACGCTTAACCAATTGTCTTCCATGCGCTTCGACAGGAAATCGAGATAACGTACTTTCAAGAATTTTGCTAATGTGATTCAAATGGTGCCGTCAAAATATTGCCGCCTTTGTTAGTGGCTAGGAAACTAAAGAAAGGGTTCTAAACGTCTTTATGCAAGCAAGCAAAGTTCTAAT
This sequence comes from Dendroctonus valens, assembly GCA_024550625.1. Classification (NCBI taxonomy): domain Eukaryota; kingdom Metazoa; phylum Arthropoda; class Insecta; order Coleoptera; family Curculionidae; genus Dendroctonus; species Dendroctonus valens. Next base: position 1,125,683 of record JAJTJO010000110.1, read on the forward strand.
AGTTCGTTCATCCGAAATTAAGTCCGTTTCCCATGATTATGATGACAAAACATTATATTTGGGCATTTTACATCAAAATTTCATGTTTTGAAACTTGTGACGATTTATTTATGTCATTTATTGTATTACGAATTGATAGTGAATTCTCTTTTTTGCCATATTTTGGCATGATTTCGATGTTTTCAGGTTGATTTGAATTTATTTCGGATGTTTCTAGTTCACTTTGAAGTCAATTTCAGTTTATTTGATTTAATTTGCGTTTATTCCAACATTTCTTTGGATTAGTTTGAACTAATTTTGGATTTGTTTTCATTTATCGGAGATAATTTGGATTTTGTCCGATTGATTTCAGTTTCCTTGAGGCTGATACCTGAATTTATTTTCGCTTAATTTCGACACTTTAATTATTTTTTCTTGTTTATTTGGCTTAATTTAGGTTTGTGTGAATTTTTTTGAGAATTTGTTTTCATTTTTCGGGGTTAATTTGAGTTATTTTAGGGTTTATTCAAATTTAGATTAGCTTAATTTAGGCATTTTCACTTTTCGCCGGTGTATTTCACTTAATTAGGGCATGTTTCAATTTTTTTTCGAGTTTATTTGAAGTTATTTTTGCTTAATTTGAACGTTTTCAATATTCAGTCATTCATCCCTTTCATATTTTGTGGGTTAGTTTGAATTTACTTTCAGTTTTTTTGCGTTTATTTGGATTTTTTCGGGTTGATTTCAATTCTCCTTGGATTAGGTCGATTTATTTATATTATTTAAGGTTGCTCAATTTCGACCCTTTGATTTTTTTGGGAGTATTTGACTTAATTTGGGTTTGAGTGAATTTTTTTGAGGAGTTGTTTTGATTTTTCCGGGTTAATTTGAATTTTTTTTTGGCTTTATTCAAATTTAGATTAGCTTAATTTAGGCATTTTCACTTTTCGCCGGTTTATTTCACTTAATTTCGGTATGTTTCAATTAGGCATGGGTAACTCAGTGAATTTGAAAGAGTTGGCGCAGTGCTGGCTGGAATGGCTTGGTGCACCGCCAACACAACGCACCGGCTCAGTGACTAATGACCGGTGCAGGGGCGTGGCAGTGACCCACTTGGGGTAAAACGTTACTCATCAAAAATGTGATGACCGGTTTTTTTAGGTGTTAAATAATCGCCGAACTGGAAAAACGGTACCCAAAACAAATTGTAATCGTAAAATTCTAGTCCCGGGCCTCGAAAAGTTTTAATCCGGGTCTGCGTTAAATGCTAAGCGTAATTCAAAGTGCATTTATAACTCAGTACCTGAAGAGCTATAACTCATTAACTCACAAACCGGCATCAACTCAAAAGTGCAACTCAACACAGTGTTACCCATGCCTAGTTTCAATTTCTTTTGACGCTCAGTTCGAATTTATTTTAGATTTATTGGGAGTTTTTGTGGTTAACTTAGATCTTCGAGTTTATTTGAAGTTATTTTTGCTTGATTTGAACGTTTTCAATAATCAATCATTCCGTCCTTTCATATTTTGTGGCTTACTTTGAATTTACTTTCTCTTTTTTGGGTTAATTTGGATTTTTCGGGTTGATTTCAATTCTCCTTGGGTTAGGTCCGTTTATTTAGAGCATTTAAGGTTGCTTAATATCGTCACTTTATTTTTTTTTGGTTTATTTGGCTTAATTTTTTTTTTGGCTTAATTTCGGTTTGTTTAAATTTCTGTTGGCGGTTAGTTCGAATTTATGTGGATTTGAAGTGAGCATTCCATTAAATTCTGCATCAATTATGTATGAAAGTATGTTAGTTGCATGTTTTTTTTATTTTTTATTTAACGCTCTTGAGGTTTCTCTTGCCTATATTTTATTGAATTTATAAAAAACTTTATAAATTACGTTTGTTCCATTCTTTTGTTTATACATTGAAATTAAAAATGCGATTTATATGTGTCAAATTTCCCTGTTCAAAAGTTAAATGAAAAATTGAAATAAGGATGCACAGATTTAAATCACACCAAAAGAAAGTTGAGATAAACCAAAACCCTGACAAACAAATTGACCGAATAAAACGCAAATCAACTGAAAAGGAAACTTATTTAACGCAAAAAACTGAAATAATCCCGGACTATCCGAACTTTTCTAGAACAAAATCCAATTGGAACAAAAATAATATCGAAATGATTTCGAATTAGGCCAATAAAATTTGAAAAGACTGAAAACAACCCGCAAATATTGAAAGAAATCGAAAAAAACAACTGCAAAAAAATAAATAAATGCTGGATGATACTGAAAAAGTGCCAATTGTGGCCTCAACTGGAGGAATCTGAGAAACCTCATGACCATTAGTCTTAATAAATTTTGGCAATCCCAGATAGAACAACGACGTGGGCTATTTAAAAAGTGGCGTAGGGTCATTGTCAAGATGGGCAAATTGCTAGAAGGACACCTGGGCTATTATGTGCAACACCAATCAATCTTCATCTTGTCTCACTAATGTCATACCTGATCTATTGGGTTGGGTGGCCAGGTCGTTCCGACAGGACACCATGCAGAGCGGAGAAAAGCAAAATTTGGTAGACGGCGGAATTTATTTTGTTTTCGGCTGAAAATGTACTTGAAAAGAAAGCGACCTTGAAGCATGAAAATTTCGGAATCAACTTTATGGGACATTTCTGCTCCCCAATCGAGACGTTGTCAGTCAAAAAAGCACATGGCCGAGAGATAACTGAAGGTTCTAGTGGCAGGTAAACGAGCAGGATAATGAGTAGCAGAGTAGTTACCTGCAATCAGCGCCTCTGACGGTTGCAGGAAACCAACAGGCGCGTCACTTGGTTGTCCAAGTTTGACATTAGGAAATGTCCCGTCAGGAATGGTTGCTCGTTAACGCGGTTCACTAATACTTCAAGCCCAGCAATTTGTCAGATGTTGGGTACCGAACCAGGTGCAGGTAGAGCGAAATATCCATAACAAATTGGAATTCTTGTAATCGACGCCGAACAGTCTGCGAATCGAAGCCGCCGGAGACCCCATCGAGTACCTTACGACCATAATTTGTTCACGATTGTCCAATCTGGATGGGTTGCACCTAGTGATGGGAAGACTAGTATTAATCTTTAATTAATAATAATTAATAACTAGTAGCACCAAGATACCTAATTGAACTACCATTCGCAAAGGGTAAGAGAAAGAGAGTAGCTAAATAGCGAAGAGAGATGTCATGCTTTGGAGACTAAGCACGGTGAGCAAGATATACGGGGTGACCCACTAAGGAAGGTGTTTTTGGTGAAAGGTTTGCACAATTAGTTCAATCTTCCATATGAGAAAAGCAAGAGATTTACTGTGTTGACGTTGGTATATGAATATAACAAATTGCAAGAAAATCATGAGGTTTTCGCTCAATGGTTTGCAAAAAACACTGTTTTCTCCGGCTGAAAAAACTTGAACCGAAAGTTGGCCCAGCTAGAAGTTGATGTCATGCAAAGAAATTGACCGTTGCTAGTTACCGAGTCAGAAAGGTTCGTGGCGAAAGCTGATAGGTAAAAGTGATGCTTTTGTCATTAAAAACAGTGGCGAAAGCACGTACTTTCCACCAGGGCATCAAGAAAAAACAGTTTTTTTGCCAATCATTGACCGAAAACCCCATCATTTTCGTTGCAGCGAATTTGTGGTTAGTTTTCCCATTATGCTCCTCAAAAGTTGCAATGTATAACAATCGCGAACATACAAAAAGGATATGTTCTTGGTGATGACCCTAAATTAGTTCAATCTTCTATACAAAATGCAAATTTTCGGTGGTTCCCGGTGTGACACCCTGTATAAGAAAAGCAAGAGATTTACGGTGTTGTCGTTGGTATATGATTATAACAAGTTTCAAGAAAATGGTGAGGTTTTCGCTCAATGGTTTGCAAAAAAACGTTGGCCCGAAAAAACGGTGTTTTTGCTCCAACCATTGACCGAAAACACCATCATTCTCTTTGCAGCATATTTGTGGTTAGTTTTCCAATTATGCTCTTCAAAACTGACAATGTATAACAATGTCGAATATGCATAAAATTTGAAGAAAATTGAGGCACAACTGAGATTATCTTCCGGAAAGTAAATCGAAAATTCGGCAACAATGTATTTGATCGCATCGGCAAGTGACGTTTTTTTTTAAACCATCATTTGCAGGGGCGATCAAAAACACTGCGGCCTAAGTTTCGTTTTGTTTTTTTTGCGAAAATCTCAGTTTTTAGTGAGGCTTTAACAGTCATGGCAACATCTCCAGAGGGAAGTTGGAAATTTTGCTTCGAGATATTCGATTATTGCCATCACTAGATCGAGGGCAGGTAGGTAATGTTGCGCTATCGCTAATGTATTCGACAGCTAATGAAGGAACGATTTTATGGGGCCACATTCCGGGAAAACCGAAGTCATAACCGGGGTTTTAACACCTTGAATTTGTCACGGTCCGTCAGGCCTCCATATATAAATTGTTATTTTGCCGTTCGGAAACGCATTGACTGTTAATTTTTCTCGATGAAAAATCGTTTTTGTAAAACTATTAATAATCACCGCCCCGCCCGCCTCCCCCCAGTTGCCCCCGTCGGTCCCACGGTCCCGGCTCGTTCCAGCAGCGGCGATGAAAAACCATTTTGTGATTTAATGGGCCTTTTGATTAATTAAAAATCACAAAAACGAAAATGTTGCCCAGACAACGGAATCGATAAGGGTTTCGCGTTATTGGCCGTGCTGAATCGTGATTATGCATATTATTGCGATTATTGTTTTTGCCGCCTCTTATTCTCGCACCTCGTTAATTTAATTGGTGTCCGCTTGACGGCCATTCCAATGCAATTTGCTGCTCTACTGCCAATTTTGGCCAGCTGGCAACGTTGTTTGTTGCATTGATTGCTCCACCCTGTAGGCAATGTCTGAACTTGAAAAGAAACCTGCGAACTTTGAGTCACCCTGTATATCTGGAAAAGTTTGGCAATAAGGGCACGAAAAACTAGGATTTTTTGCGAGAAAAGCAGTGTTGCCGCTGATTGCGGGTCGGTCCTTTTTGGGGTCAATTTCGCTTGAAACACGCGCCGGTTGGTTGGGGCGGGCAAACATAACCTCGACGGGCGTAAAACTGTGTCAACACAGCAAATTGTGCATGCAGCCATTGTAGCGAAGGGCCATCAAAGATGCATGAGCTGTGCCGAGGCAGGACCGCGCCCCAGGCCCCTGTTTGATTTTAATACATTTTCAATGAGGCGACTGCGGGGCCGCCGCCTCCTATCTCGCATCAGTGTCGGTGGCAATCTGGTTTATAATAGGTTTTAAAATTTAACATGTGTGTTTGCCATCGGACCCATTCGGAACGGGTTTTTGCCGCAAAATCAACACTGTTGCGAATAATTGACCAATGACGGCAACAGCGCCACAGTTGGGACACTGCACATTCTAACCGACTATACCCAACTGTCACTGATTAGCCAAAACAACAACCTCCGGACTCAGATTCACAAGAGCCTTTTGAGGCTTTTTTCCGTGATTTTGCCACCAAGAAAAGTTGCCAACTTACAGGGTGAATCAAACTTGGCTTCATTCCTTTGAAGGTGTTAAAAGGGCTCACTTAAATGTGCAGGAGTTAGTTAACCGGAAACGAGAAACTGCTCAAAATGTGAGCCCAATAATGGTGTGAGGAGTGCACAACAACGTGATGGCACGGGCACAGACATGTTTGGAGTTAAACGGGCAAAACTTCGAACACCTTTTGTGAGTTGTCCACATTTCAAAGCGGTTCTTTTCGAACCCACAGATTCATATCTAAGAATTTCGTTTCGCCACCAATTAGCAAAATGTTTTTCTTATTTGTCGGTTACTGACTTTCTTCTTCTTTTTTCAAGTTTTTATATGAGGTTTTGTTGAATTTACCGGTTACCCTAAACTATTTCATTTTCACTTCAGCTTTTTATATTTAAGGAGCACAGGTATTTACGTAACGTAATGAGGCAGATTACCTTGAAAAGCATTGTTGCCTAATTTCTGATCTAGTTTTCCGCAAATATCTCAGTGTTCGTTAATAATTAATTTTTTAAAATATTTTTCCTGTACTCCCTAAACACCCTAGACAACACCTTGATGCCCATTTTAAATCACCCTGTATTATAGAAAATCCCTGGTTTTCCACCATATACATATGGATATACAGGGTGTTTGAATCGGAGATGGATGATGTACAAAAATGGGCAACGATGCCACGTGGACAAAAAATAAACAGCCTACTCTCGAAAGGTGATTGTCCGGCCGTTGACGACCTTTAAACGGCGTTAGATAATTAAGTTTCATAACAAGCCCACAAGCATATTTAATGGATTACCGTAAAACCGAGCACAGGCCGCTAACCAGCTGGTTCCCATAGCTGAGATCGGGGCCGAAATCGTCCAATCAGAAGAAGCAGGCCGGAGAAGCAAGAAAAAAAGTGATTAAACTATAGTCCCTATTTCGGATGTTCGAGGCTCGCGGATCTATTTAGAGGCGGCGGAACGATTGGGTAATAATAATCGGTGAAAAAGTCGCCGTTTTTAATGGGCAAATGTACGTGAGAACATTCAATTTGGCGTCGTGGTGTATTTTTCGTTGGTATCGATTGCATCTTCTCGAGTCCTGACCCCGCGTCTTACCGGTCCCGGTCGCTTTCTGACAACTTATTCTTCTAGATCGATCTATGGTGATTAGGCTGAAAATAACATCACGACCGGCCGGAATATTTTATCATATATTTATTAACTCGAACTGCGCCTCCGTTTGTTTGACTGGACCGCATCCAAGTCGCTGGATCTGGGAGGATTTTCCATGTCCAAGAGACAATTGCTGGTGGCGCTTGTCACTATTTTCAGTGAATGGAAAGGAAAATAATGCCACCTGTCTGCACCTTCTTATTATTAACATGTTCCTGCTCGTGCCCCTTTACACTCATTCACACTAATCGTCCTTTATCATATAATAAAGAACTTGTACATAATCTATGGACAATTACCTGGAGCACAATAAGCATGCTGCGGGATTGGCCCACAACAGTTACAATACCGTAGCATTATAGTCGTGAGTAGTAGTAGTAGTAGTAAAGTGTTGAAGCCCATTCAAACTGCCTTCTTTGGGTCATTGGTAGTTAGTATAAAGGCCCGGTTGAATTTGAAAAGATGGCTTTTTTCCGGGTAATAATAGCGTCTATGAATGCGTCTGGATTGGTGCGCCAGATACAGCTTCGCATTCAATCATTGAAAGTGAATTGGATGCAAAATGTATGCCTTTGTATGCGTCCAAACAAAACACTGTCCCGTTAAGAAAAACAGTCAATTATATGCCGTAAGTGGACTCTTTTAGAGGTAATGGTTGCCAAAACTCTTACTAAAGCCAGTTGGACCTCAGTAGTTGACCATGAATGTTGCTCTGTAAGCGCGATTTTCAGGTAGAAATCGAGAATTCATTGTGAACAAGCTCCCTGTAGTCTCGCCAAACTATTTCAAGTTGATCAGACGTCTTTGAAAGCTCAAATTAATAGAAAAGTCATAAATCATTGACGAGAACACGACAGTTTTAACACTATTAGGGGAGACAGTATTTAAAGAAATAAGCAGGTACACGTCTGGATGGAAAATGATGTTTTTGGTTTGATTTGCGACTGAATTCTGGCCGGGAATTTGTAGCGATGTTTTGAAAGCATTCCAAATTCTCTGTCTGAAGCACTTGAAAATTGAAATTTCAAATAAGAGTAGCGGATAATTGCTTTTTAAGGGTGGTTTTTGTGTATAAAAACTGCTTTCGGTGCTGGTTTGATCTTACGGCAGAACTCTAACCCGGAATTTGCCAAATTTATTAAAAAATCAGAATTTTCTCATCATCTGAAAGTTAACTCCATATGAAAGTAGCAACGGACTGTAACTTAAGGGCGATTTTCTCGTATGAAAAGGCAATTTGTGCAGGTTGTTTGATTTGGGTTCTCAATTCTGGCCGGGAATTTGCAAATATGTTTCAAGAACATCCGAAAACTCCCCCTTCAAGCACTTGAGAGTGGAGGTTTCATGAGAGAATGTTTAAGGATTGTTTCTTAAATGCGGTTTTCGTGTACCTATAATTAGGGTGTTTTTGGTGTTTGTTTAAACTTGTGGCTGAATTCTGGCCGGGAGTTTGCCAACATTTTTGCAAAAAAATGGGCATTTCCTCCATTGGAGTAGGCTTGGGTAACTCAGTGAATTTTCAAAAGTTGGCGCAGTGCTGGCGGAATGGCTTGGCGCGCCAACACAACGCACCGGCGCAGTAACTCACCGGTGCAGTGGCATGGCAGTCACCTACATAGGGTCAAACGTTACTCCTAAAAAATGTGGTGGACTTTTTTTAGCTGTGGCTTTTTTTTTGAGCGATTAAAATAAAGTTCCGATAAACTGGAAAAATGTTACCCATAAAAAAGGTGATGACTTTTTTCAGGAGGTAAAATTCTAATCCCGGATCTCATAAAACTTTAATCCGGTCCTGGGTTAAATGCTAAACGTAATTCAAAGCGCAGCGCAGTGAGACGCGGTGAGTTAAAACTCATTAGCTGAGGAGTTATAACTCATTAACTCACAGAGCGACATCAACTCAAAAGCGCAACTCAACACAGTGTTACCCATGCTTATATTGGAGCGTCTGAGGGTAAAAACTGCATATGAAAGTAATGAAGGATTGTGACTTAAGGGCGATTTTCTTATAAAAAAAGTTCTTTTTGTGGTTTATGTGATTTTGGCAGCGTAGTTCTGACCGGGAATTTGCACGTATGTTTCGTGAAACTGCAAAAATTTTCAGTTGACGCACTTGAGGGTGGCGATTTCACAGGAAAATCTTCAAGGAGTGGTTTTAAGGGTTTTTTGTGTACGACAGGGCTCTTTGTGTTTGTTTGATCCTCCAACACAATTCTGGCCGGGGATTCGCAAAAAATGTTTCCAAATATCCCAAATTTCTCACTTGAAGAATTTGAGAGTTGAAAGTGGCTACATTTGAACCTTACGGGCGGTTTCCAGGTATAAAGATGCTGTTTCTGGCTGAATTCTGGCCGGGAATTTGAAGAGATTTTTTGAAAAAATTCCAAATTCTCTGTTTGATTCACGCGAAAATTGAAATTTTAAATAGAAGGAGCTGATGATTATTCCTTAAGGCGGTTCTTCTGTATAGAAACTGTTCTTGGTGTTGGTTTGGTACTCAAAAATGCTTAACAAAATGCTGTTTTTGGCTTTGGTTTGATTTGTGACTGAATTCTGACCGGAAATTTGAAGCGATGTTTTGATAGCATTCCAAATTCTCTGTTTGAAGCACTTGGAAGTTGAAACTGCACATGAAAGAACTAAAATATTGTTCCTTAAGGGCGTTTTTTTTTGGAGAAAACGTCTATTTAGTAGGTTGGTCGAACTTGCGGCAGAAGTCCGGCCAGAAATTGGCCAAAATGTTTCAAAAAAATGCCAAATTCCTCACTGGGTGCACCGAATAACTGAAGCTTCATATGAAAGTAGCAAAATATCGATTCTTAAGGGTGGTTTTCTAGCAAAACAAAGCCAGTTTTCCTGCTTGCTTGCATTTGCCGCGAAATTCTGGCCGGGAAAAAGGTTTCCAAGAAATCTGGAATTCTTCTGGGCTGATGAGAGCTAATAGGCTCGAACTGGTCCTGTGGGTGCCTCAGATGAACACAGCTTGAGATCTTAAGGGCGAGTTTCTTGTATAAAAAGCATGATTTTTGGTGTTTGTTTTATGGGGTTTTCGAAAAAATCGTGTTTCTATTGTTAGAGATGAGAAACCCGGCAACAATGAACTTTAATTATTATTTTATTGTGATTGGCATCAATGCAATATAGAGATATTGGCTGGAAAACCAAATATTTGCATTAAATCTGGTTATTAAATAAACAAGTTTGCCCTTTATGGTGACCTTCACATATTTGTCTGTTTGAAAAAAGTCGCGCAATGCGCGGCGCACTAACCGCATGGCAGTTTAGTAAATTTATCAATTTTGAACTTGGAAAAATCGAGAAAATTAACGTTTTTGGTGTTTTCAGTGCGTTGAGTGGAGAGAAAAGTGGCGGTTTTGCTCCAGAATCCTGCTAGACACGGACCTCAACGGCTGCTCCTTTGCCTTGGAGAGTTGGAGACTTCCATGAAAGGTTAGAGAGTTTGCACATTTTATGCTTGTAGCCAATACTAGATGTACCGGGTGGGTGTAGAAAGTTGCCAAGAATTTCCGGTTGCAAATAAATATTTGCCGAGTATCATTTAGGTAAACGCGCGGTGGCATCGATTCGGGATCGGTTTGAAAAGTTCACCCTCTGCCCAGGCCGTCGCGATTTGTACCTGAACGAAGGTGTAAAAACAGAATAAACGGAGCGTGGGAGAAATCTGGTAAATCGCTGTTTCCCAACTAAAGCCCCCGTTTCGTCTACAATTACCAGAGCCAACTAATACCCAGGCTACCTAAAAAGGCTCGTTCAAATGTGGGGTTATTAGATTCCGTGCCCCGCATTTAACTGTATGAACTGAAAATGTTTTAAGTAATTGCGGGGCCCGCTCGCTTGATACACAATGATTAGCGTCTCTTTGATTGTTGTGTTTATCCAAATGTTTCCATATTATTTCGGGTCTCGTTTTACGTATCCGCTTTCTCGACCCCGGGCCCCCCTTTTGGCCGCACTTAATTTGCATTTTCGTACATCGACACACACACATACACATGTCTTTACGCAACACCTTTGTTTGCTTTTTGCCCCCCAAATGAGCGGATTCTAGCCGATGGAAAGTCATGGAAATTAGCGGCAAAAGGTGAGCGCAATAACGAGTTTTCCCCGCAATCCGAATGCCCCCCTCGGCCAGCCTCACTGCAAGTCATCCGAGGCGTTATTAAGAAGTGTTTAATGGGCATTTACACCCTTTTGTGTGATGCGTCTCTATCAATCCTGCGGCTCTGCTGAATCATGCTTCTTCCTCTCACCTTCGGCTGTGACAACGAGGAATGCGGCCCAATCAACGTCCCAAAGACGAAAAAGCCGTCAGGGATGATGAAAAATGGCCCTAATTAATTAATGGTGGCCGATCGGCGTGTTGTGATGGCTGGTAGTCGATGGAAATTTGTATCTTAATTCATTGGCTGTCTTTGCCCCAGTTTTTTTTCTCACTAACTCCTGAAATCACCCTGGCCAGGTTCACCTATGGGCAACTAGGAAAAGTTCGGATTTTTTTGCCAGTTTTGTCCCGCATTTATTTCATCAAGAATATATTTTGACTGCGTTTTGTAGCGAATTGTTCACAAAGTTTCGTTTTTTCTCAACATCAAGCTATAAATTTTCAAAGTTGGACTTGGTTTTGGCCGGTTTCTTGCAAAATAGAATTTGTAAGAATTTTTGTCCAGAGATAGTGAAGATTGTTTGCAGATGTTTTTAGCTGCTTTGTGTGATATATTGCGTGCTTTTTAAGAGAAAAGCGTTTCGATTTCCAGTCATCCTCAGGTGATTTTTCAGGAATTTTTCAAACAGCCCCGTACTCTAAAGGTTTGTTGACTCAACCACTGGTTTTTTCAGAAACTAGTGTAGTTTCAAAGTGGCTGTTTGCGATTTTTTATACAGCAACGTTCGTTCTTTGAACGCAGAAAGTTTTAACTTTGAGGTCCCATCAGGAAATTTTCCACGAATTTTCAAAGTTTGGGTTGTTTTGAAACATTGGTTTTCTCAGAAACTAGGGTAGTTAGAGCGCGACCTTTTGCTGTATTTTGTAGGGCAAAGTTTGTTCTATAAATGCAGAAATTTTCCACTTTGGGTTGTTTTCGCAATGTTTCTTGCAAAAGAGAGTTTGTAACACATTTCATCAGGAAACAGTGAAACAGTCTTCACAGTTGCAGTTGATTTTACGTGCTTTGTGTAGAAAGTTGAGTGCTTTTTAAGGGAAAAACGTTTTCTAATATGCAGTCATTCTTAGGTGATTTTTAAAAATTTTCCATGCAGCGACGTGTTTGGAAGGGATTTGCTGACTAAACCATCGGTTTCTCAAAAACCAGTGGAGTTCAAGAGTGTTCGTTTCAGACATTTTAGCTGCTTTGTGTGGGAAATTGCGTTTTTTTAAGAGAAAAACGTTTCGATTTCCAGTCATCCTCAGGTGATTTTTTAGAATTTGTCAAACAGCGACGTGTTGTGAAGGCATGCTGACTGAACGATTGGTTTCCTCAAAAGCCAGTGCTGTTAGAGGGTGGTCATTTCCAGGGTTTTGTAGAGCAACGTTTGTTCTATAAACGCAGAAAGTTTCACATTTAAGTTATCATCGCGAAATTTTTGACGATTTTTCAAAGTTTGGGTAGTTTGCGCAATGTTTCTTGCAGGACGGAAATTACAACATATTTTGTCAGAAAGCAGTGAAGACTGTTTGCTTGCAGTTGCTTTTAGCTGCTTTGTGTGGGAAGTTGCGTTTTTTTAAGAGAAAAACGTTTCGATTTCCAGTCATCCTCAGGTGATTTTTTAGAATTTTTCAAACAGCGACGTGCTTGTGAAGGCTTGCTGACTGAACCATTGGTTTCCTCAAAAAGCCAGTGCTGTTAGAGAGTGGTAATTTCCAGGGTTTTGTAGAGCAACGTTTGTTCTATAAATGCAGAAAGTTTCATCTTTAAGTTATCAGCACGAAATTTTCCACGATTTTTCAAAGTTTGGGTCGTTTGCGCAAGGTTTCTTGCAGGACGGAACTTGCAACATATTTTGTCAGGAAACAGTGAAGACTCGTTGCTTGCAGTTGCTTTCACCTGCTTTGTGGAAGGACATTTGCGCCTCTTTTTAGTGGAAAGCGTCCTAGGCATCCGCAAGTGATTTTTTAGGAGTTTTCAACCAACCACGTGATTTGAAGGTTTGTTCATTGGACCATTGAATTTCTCAGAAACCAGTAGAGCAAGGTAGTGGTAATTGCCGGCATTTAGTAGCGCAAAATTCGTTCTACAAATGCAGGAAGTTTCAATTTTTGGTCATCATCAGTCAATTTTCCACGATCTTTCAAACTTTGTCTAGTTTTTGTTGTTTCAGTTGTAGTTGTCATTTCCGACTCTTTATAGGGGGAAAGTCATCAGGAAAGTTTCTACGAATTTCTACGAAGTTGCTCTTGTTTTCCACTTGTCATTGCAGGTTTGAACTTGCTCGTGTTTTGTTCCAGAAATTAGCAAAGGTTTACAGACAGGTTGTTTGTACTTGCTTTGTGGGGAAAATGTTGGGACTCTTTAGTGGAAGGCGTTTTCGTTTTCAGCCATTGTCAGAAACAACTGGTCAATAATGGAAACAACAAACACTTTGGGTTGTTTTCGTAATGTTTCTTGCAAAAGAGAGAGTTTGTAACACATTTTATCAGGAAACAGTGAAACAGTCTTCACAGTTGCAGTTGATTTTACGTCCTTTGTGTAGAAAGTTGGGTGTTTTTTAAAGGAAAAACGTTTCGATATGCAGTCCTTCTCAGGTAATTTATTAAAAATTTTCCATGCAGCGACGTGTTTGGAAGGTTTGCTGACTAAACCATCGGTTTTCTCAAAAACCAGTGGAATTCAAGAGTGTTCATTTGAGTCATTTTGTAGAGCAAAGCTCGTAATATAAATGCAAAAATTTTCAACTTGATGCTATTACCAGGAAGTTTTCCTGGAATTTTTAAAATTTCTGTTATTTTCGGCACGGTCTTTGCCAGAGGGAATTTGGAACATATTTGGTCAGGACCTGTGGAGGCTGTTATACGGAGCTTTTACCTGGTTTGTGTGGCCCTTTGGGTCTTTATGGTAGAAAGCGCTGGGATTTATGGTCATCAAGTGATTTTGACGGTTTATTCACTAAACTATACATTTTAGCAGAAACTTGTGGACTTGGAGCGTGGCCGTTTCCAATATTTTGTAGAGCAAAAAAAAAGGGTTTGATCTATGAATGCAAAAAGTTTCAACTTAACACCAGGAAAATTTCCGCGATTTTTCAAAGTTTGGGTTGCTTTCCGCATGTTTCTTGCAAGACGGAATTTTTAAGATATTTTGTCAGAAGATAGTGACGCTTGTTTGGAGTTGCTTTCACCTTTTTTGCGTAGGAAATTGCGTGGTTTAAAGGAAAAACGTTGGAAAGTTTGCTGACTGAACCATTGGTTTCCTCAAAAACCAGTGGAGTTAGAGGGTGGTAATTTCCAGCATTTTGAAGAGTAACGTTTGTTCTATAAATGCAGAAAGTTTCACATTTAAGTTATCATCGCGAAATTTTTGACAATTTTTCAAAGTTTGGGTAGTTTGCGCAAGGTTTCTTGCAGGACGGAACTTGCAACATATTTTGTCAGGAAACAGTGAAGACTGTTTCCTTGCAGTTGCTTTTAGCTGCTTTGTGTGGGAAATTGCGTTTTTTTAAGAGAAAAACGTTTCGATTTCTAGTCATCCCCAGGTGATTTTTTAGAATTTTTCAAACAGCGACGTGCTGTGAAGGCTTGCTGACTGAACCATTGGTTTCCTCAAAAACCAGTGCTGTTAGAGAGTGGTAATTTCCAGGGTTTTGTAGAGCAACGTTTGTTCTATAATTGCAGAAATTTCAGTCTTTAAGTTATCCATCACAAAATTTTCCACGATTTTCTCAAAGTTTGGGTCGTTTGCGCAAGGTTTCTTGCAGGACGGAACTTGCAACATATTTTAGTCAGGAAACAGTGAAGACTCGTTTCCTTGCAGTTGCTTTCACCTGCTTTGTGGAAGGACATTTGCGCCTCTTTTTAGTGGAAAGCGTCCTAGGCATCCGCAAGTGATTTTTTAGGAGTTTTCAACCAACCACGTGTTTTGAAGGTTTGTTCATTGGTCCATTGAATTTCTCAGAAACCAGTAGAGCAAGGTAGTGGTAATTGCCGGCATTTAGTAGCGCAAAATTCGTTCTACAAATGCAGGAAGTTTCAATTTTTGGTCATCATCAGTCAATTTTCCACGATCTTTCAAACTTTGTCTAGTTTTTGTTGTTTCAGTTGTAGTTGTCATTTCCGACTCTTTATAGGGGAAAGTCATCAGGAAAGTTTCTACGAATTTCTACGAAGTTGCTCTTGCTTTCCACTTGTCATTGCAGGTTTGAACTTGCTCGTGTTTTGTTCCAGAAATTAGCAAAGGTTTACAGACAGGTTGTTTGTCCTTGCTTTGTGGGGAAAATGTTGGGACTTTTTAGTGGAAGGCGTTTTCGTTTTCAGCCATTGTCAGAAACAACTGGTCAATAATGGAAACAACAAACACTTGGGGTTGTTTTCGCAATGTTTCTTGCAAAAGAGAGAGTTTGTAACACATTTTATCAGGAAACAGTGAAACAGTCTTCACAGTTGCAGTTGATTTTACGTCCTTTGTGTAGAAAGTTGGGTGTTTTTTAAAGGAAAAACGTTTCGATATGCAGTCCTTCTCAGGTAATTTATTAAAAATTTTCCATGCAGCGACGTGTTTGGAAGGTTTGCTGACTAAACCATCGGTTTTCTCAAAAACCAGTGGAATTCAAGAGTGTTCATTTGAGTCATTTTGTAGAGCAAAGCTCGTAATATAAATGCAAAAATTTTCAACTTGATGCTATTACCAGGAAGTTTTCCTGGAATTTTTAAAATTTCTGTTATTTTCGGCACGGTCTTTGCCAGAGGGAATTTGGAACATATTTGGTCAGGACCTGTGGAGGCTGTTATACGGAGCTTTTACCTGGTTTGTGTGGCCCTTTGGGTCTTTATGGTAGAAAGCGCTGGGATTTATGGTCATCAAGTGATTTTGACGGTTTATTCACTAAACTATACATTTTAGCAGAAACTTGTGGACTTGGAGCGTGGCCGTTTCCAATATTTTGTAGAGCAAAAAAAAAGGGTTTGATCTATGAATGCAAAAAGTTTCAACTTAACACCAGGAAAATTTCCGCGATTTTTCAAAGTTTGGGTTGCTTTCCGCATGTTTCTTGCAAGACGGAATTTTTAAGATATTTTGTCAGAAGATAGTGACGCTTGTTTGGAGTTGCTTTCACCTTTTTTGCGTAGGAAATTGCGTGGTTTAAAGGAAAAACGTTGGAAAGTTTGCTGACTGAACCATTGGTTTCCTCAAAAACCAGTGGAGTTAGAGGGTGGTAATTTCCAGCATTTTGAAGAGTAACGTTTGTTCTATAAATGCAGAAAGTTTCACATTTAAGTTATCATCGCGAAATTTTTGACAATTTTTCAAAGTTTGGGTAGTTTGCGCAAGGTTTCTTGCAGGACGGAACTTGCAACATATTTTGTCAGGAAACAGTGAAGACTGTTTCCTTGCAGTTGCTTTTAGCTGCTTTGTGTGGGAAATTGCGTTTTTTTAAGAGAAAAACGTTTCGATTTCTAGTCATCCCCAGGTGATTTTTTAGAATTTTTCAAACAGCGACGTGCTGTGAAGGCTTGCTGACTGAACCATTGGTTTCCTCAAAAACCAGTGCTGTTAGAGAGTGGTAATTTCCAGGGTTTTGTAGAGCAACGTTTGTTCTATAATTGCAGAAATTTCGTCTTTAAGTTACCATCACAAAATTTTCCACGATTTTTCAAAGTTTGGGTCGTTTGCGCAAGGTTTCTTGCAGGACGGAACTTGCAACATATTTTGTCAGGAAACAGTGAAGACTGTTTCCTTGCAGTTGCTTTCACCTGCTTTGTGGAAGGACATTTGCGCCTCTTTTTAGTGGAAAGCGTCCTAGGCATCCGCAAGTGATTTTTTAGGAGTTTTCAACCAACCACGTGTTTTGAAGGTTTGTTCATTGGTCCATTGAATTTCTCAGAAACCAGTAGAGCAAGGTAGTGGTAATTGCCGGCATTTAGTAGCGCAAAATTCGTTCTACAAATGCAGGAAGTTTCAATTTTTGGTCATCATCAGTCAATTTTCCACGATCTTTCAAACTTTGTCTAGTTTTTGTTGTTTCAGTTGTAGTTGTCATTTCCGACTCTTTATAGGGGAAAGTCATCAGGAAAGTTTCTACGAATTTCTACGAAGTTGCTCTTGCTTTCCACTTGTCATTGCAGGTTTGAACTTGCTCGTGTTTTGTTCCAGAAATTAGCAAAGGTTTACAGACAGGTTGTTTGTCCTTGCTTTGTGGGGAAAATGTTGGGACTTTTTAGTGGAAGGCGTTTTCGTTTTCAGCCATTGTCAGAAACAACTGGTCAATAATGGAAACAACAAACACTTGGGGTTGTTTTCGCAATGTTTCTTGCAAAAGAGAGAGTTTGTAACACATTTTATCAGGAAACAGTGAAACAGTCTTCACAGTTGCAGTTGATTTTACGTCCTTTGTGTAGAAAGTTGGGTGTTTTTTAAAGGAAAAACGTTTCGATATGCAGTCCTTCTCAGGTAATTTATTAAAAATTTTCCATGCAGCGACGTGTTTGGAAGGTTTGCTGACTAAACCATCGGTTTTCTCAAAAACCAGTGGAATTCAAGAGTGTTCATTTGAGTCATTTTGTAGAGCAAAGCTCGTAATATAAATGCAAAAATTTTCAACTTGATGCTATTACCAGGAAGTTTTCCTGGAATTTTTAAAATTTCTGTTATTTTCGGCACGGTCTTTGCCAGAGGGAATTTGGAACATATTTGGTCATGAGCTGTGGAGGCTGTTATACGGAGCTTTTACCTGCTTTCTGTGGCCCTTTGGGTCTTTATGGTAGAAAGCGCTGGGATTTATGGTCATCAAGTGATTTTGACGGTTTATTCACTAAACTATACATTTTAGCAGAAACTTGTGGACTTGGAGCGTGGTCGTTTCCAATATTTTGTAGAGCAAAAAAAAAGGGTTTGATCTATGAATGCAAAAGTTTCAACTTAACACCAGGAAAATTTCCGCGATTTTTCAAAGTTTGGGTTGCTTTCCGCATGTTTCTTGCAAGACGGAATTTTTAAGATATTTTGTCAGAAGACAGTGACGCTTGTTTGGAGTTGCTTTCACCTTTTTTGCGTAGGAAATTGCGTGGTTTAAAGGAAAAACGTTGGAAAGTTTGCTGACTGAACCATTGGTTTCCTCAAAAACCAGTGGAGTTAGAGAGTGGTAATTTCCAGCGTTTTGTAGAGCAACGTTTGTTCTATAAACGCAGAAAGTTTCACATTTAAGTTATCATCGCGAAATTTTTGACGATTTTTCAAAGTTTGGGTAGTTTGCGCAATGTTTCTTGCAGGACGGAAATTTGAACATATTTTGTCAGAAAGTAGTGAAGACTGTTTGCTTGCAGTTGCTTTTAGCTGCTTTGTGTGGGAAATTGCGTTTTTTTAAGAGAAAAACGTTTCGATTTCCAGTCGTCCCCAGGTCATTTTTTAGAATTTTTCAAACAACGACGTGTCGTGAAGGCTTGCTGACTGAACCATTGGTTTCCTCAAAAGCCAGTGCTGTTAGAGAGTGGTAATTTCCAGCGTTTTGTAGGGCAACGTTTGTTCTATAAATGCAGAAAGTTTCATCTTTAAGTTATCAGCACGAAATTTTCCACGATTTTTCAAAGTTTGGGTCGTTTGGGCAAGGTTTCTTGCAGGACGGAACTTGCAACATATTTTGTCAGGAAACAGTAAAGACTGGTTGCTTGCAGTTGCTTTCACCTGATTTGTGGAAGGACATTTGCGCCTCTTTTTAGTGGAAAGCGTTCTAAGCATCCGCAAGTGATTTTTTAGGAGTTTTCAACCAACCACGTGTTTTGAAAGTTTATTCATTGGACCATTGAATTTCTCAGAAACCAGTAGAGCACGGTAGTGGTAATTGCCGGCATTTAGTAGCGCAAAATTCGTTCTACAAATGCAGGAAGTTTCAATTTTTGGTCATCATCAGTCACTTTTCCACGATCTTTCAAACTTTGTCTAGTTTTTGTTGTTTCAGTTGTAGTTGTCATTTCCGACTCTTTATAGGGGAAAGTCATCAGGAAAGTTTCTACGAATTTCTACGAAGTTGCTCTTGTTTCCACTTGTCATTGCAGGTTTGAACTTGCTCGTGTTTTGTTCCAGAAATTAGCAAAGGTTTACAGACAGGTTGTTTGTACTTGCTTTGTGGGGAAAATGTTGGGACTCTTTAGTGGAAGGCGTTTTCGTTTTCAGCCATTGTCAGAAACAACTGGTCAATAATGGAAACAACAAACACTTTGGGTTGTTTTCGCTATGTTTCTTGCAAAAGAGAGAGTTTGTAACACATTTTATCAGGAAACAGTGAAACAGTCTTCACAGTTGCAGTTGATTTTACGTCCTTTGTGTAGAAAGTTGGGTGTTTTTTAAAGGAAAAACGTTTCGATATGCAGTCCTTCTCAGGTAATTTATTAAAAATTTTCCATGCAGCGACGTGTTTGGAAGGTTTGCTGACTAAACCATCGGTTTTCTCAAAAACCAGTGGAATTCAAGAGTGTTCATTTGAGTCATTTTGTAGAGCAAAGCTCGTAATATAAATGCAAAAATTTTCAACTTGATGCTATTACCAGGAAGTTTTCCTGGAATTTTTAAAATTTCTGTTATTTTCGGCACGGTCTTTGCCAGAGGGAATTTGGAACATATTTGGTCAGGACCTGTGGAGGCTGTTATACGGAGCTTTTACCTGATTTGTGTGGCCCTTTGGGTCTTTATGGTAGAAAGCGCAGGGATTTATGGTCATCAAGTGATTTTGACGGTTTATTCACTAAACTATACATTTTAGCAGAAACTTGTGGACTTGGAGCGTGGCCGTTTCCAATATTTTGTAGAGCAAAAAAAAAGGGTTTGATCTATGAATGCAAAAAGTTTCAACTTAACACCAGGAAAATTTCCGCGATTTTTCAAAGTTTGGGTTGCTTTCCGCATGTTTCTTGCAAGACGGAATTTTTAAGATATTTTGTCAGAAGATAGTGACGCTTGTTTGGAGTTGCTTTCACCTTTTTTGCGTAGGAAATTGCGTGGTTTAAAGGAAAAACGTTGGAAAGTTTGCTGACTGAACCATTGGTTTCCTCAAAAACCAGTGGAGTTAGAGGGTGGTAATTTCCAGCATTTTGAAGAGTAACGTTTGTTCTATAAATGCAGAAAGTTTCACATTTAAGTTATCATCGCGAAATTTTTGACAATTTTTCAAAGTTTGGGTAGTTTGCGCAAGGTTTCTTGCAGGACGGAAATTGCAACATATTTTGTCAGAAAGCAGTGAAGACTGTTTGCTTGCAGTTGCTTTTAGCTGCTTTGTGTGGGAAATTGCGTTTTTTTTAAAGAAAAACGTTTCGATTTTCAGTCATCCTCAGGTGATTTTTTAGAATTTTTGAAACAGCGACGTGTTGTGAAGGCTTGCTGACTGAACCATTGGTTTCCTCAAAAGCCAGTGCTGTTAGAGAGTGGTAATTTCCAGCGTTTTGTAGGGCAACGTTTGTTCTATAAATGCAGAAAGTTTCATCTTTAAGTTATCAGCACGAAATTTTCCACGATTTCTCAAAATTTGGGTCGTTTGCTCAAGATTTCTTGCAGGACGGAACTTGCAACATATTTTGTCAGGAAACAGTGAAGACTCGTTGCTTGCAGTTGCTTTCACCTGCTTTGTGGAAGGACATTTGCGCCTCTTTTTAGTGGAAAGCGTCCTAAGCATCCTCAAGTGATTTTTTAGGAGTTTTCAACCAACCACGTGTTTTGAAGGTTTGTTCATTGGACCATTGAATTTCTCAGAAACCAGTAGAGCAAGGTAGTGGTAATTGCCGGCATTTAGTAGCGCAAAATTCGTTCTACAAATGCAGGAAGTTTCAATTTTTGGTCATCATCAGTCAATTTTCCACGATCTTTCAAACTTTGTCTAGTTTTTGTTGTTTCAGTTGTAGTTGTCATTTCCGACTCTTTATAGGGGAAAGTCATCAGGAAAGTTTCTACGAATTTCTACGAAGTTGCTCTTATTTTCCACTTGTTCATTGCAGGTTTGAACTTGGTCGTGTTTTGTTCCAGAAATTAGCAAAGGTTTACAGACAGGTTGTTTGTACTTGCTTTGTGGGGAAAATGTTGGGACTCTTTAGTGGAAGGCGTTTTCGTTTTCAGCCATTGTCAGAAACAACTGGTCAATAATGGAAACAACAAACACTTTGGGTTGTTTTCGCAATGTTTCTTGCAAAAGAGAGAGTTTGTAACACATTTTATCAGGAAACAGTGAAACAGTCTTCACAGTTGCAGTTGATTTTACGTCCTTTGTGTAGAAAGTTGGGTGTTTTTAAAGGAAAAACGTTTCGATATGCAGTCCTTCTCAGGTAATTTATTAAAAATTTTCCATGCAGCGACGTGTTTGGAAGGTTTGCTGACTAAACCATCGGTTTTCTCAAAAACCAGTGGAATTCAAGAGTGTTCATTTGAGTCATTTTGTAGAGCAAAGCTCGTAATATAAATGCAAAAATTTTCAACTTGATGCTATTACCAGGAAGTTTTCCTGGAATTTTTAAAATTTCTGTTATTTTCGGCACGGTCTTTGCCAGAGGGAATTTGGAACATATTTGGTCAAGAGCTGTGGAGGCTGTTATACGGAGCTTTTACCTGCTTTGTGTGGCCCTTTGGGTCTTTATGGTAGAAAGCGCTGGGATTTATGGTCATCAAGTGATTTTGACGGTTTATTCACTAAACTATACATTTTAGCAGAAACTTGTGGACTTGGAACGTGGCCGTTTCCAATATTTTGTAGAGCAAAAAAAAGGGTTTGATCTATGAATGCAAAAAGTTTCAACTTAACACCAGGAAAATTTCCGCGATTTTTCAAAGTTTGGGTTGCTTTCCGCATGTTTCTTGCAAGACGGAATTTTTAAGATATTTTGTCAGAAGATAGTGACGCTTGTTTGGAGTTGCTTTCACCTTTTTTGCGTAGGAAATTGCGTGGTTTAAAGGAAAAACGTTGGAAAGTTTGCTGACTGAACCATTGGTTTCCTCAAAAACCAGTGGAGTTAGAGGGTGGTAATTTCCAGCATTTTGAAGAGTAACGTTTGTTCTATAAATGCAGAAAGTTTCACATTTAAGTTATCATCGCGAAATTTTTGACAATTTTTCAAAGTTTGGGTAGTTTGTGCAAGGTTTCTTGCAGGACGGAACTTGCAACATATTTTGTCAGGAAACAGTGAAGACTGTTTCCTTGCAGTTGCTTTTAGCTGCTTTGTGTGGGAAATTGCGTTTTTTTAAGAGAAAAACGTTTCGATTTCTAGTCATCCCCAGGTGATTTTTTAGAATTTTTCAAACAGCGACGTGCTGTGAAGGCTTGCTGACTGAACCATTGGTTTCCTCAAAAACCAGTGCTGTTAGAGAGTGGTAATTTCCAGGGTTTTGTAGAGCAACGTTTGTTCTATAAATGCAGAAATTTCGTCTTTAAGTTACCATCACAAAATTTTCCACGATTTTTCAAAGTTTGGGTCGTTTGCGCAAGGTTTCTTGCAGGACGGAACTTGCAACATATTTTGTCAGGAAACAGTGAAGACTCGTTGCTTGCAGTTGTTTTCACCTGCTTTGTGGAAGGACATTTGCGCCTCTTTTTAGTGGAAAGCGTCCTAAGCATCCTCAAGTGATTTTTTAGGAGTTTTCAACCAACCACGTGTTTTGAAGGTTTGTTCATTGGACCATTGAATTTATCAGAAACCAGTAGAGCAAGGTAGTGGTAATTGCCGGCATTTAGTAGCGCAAAATTCGTTCTACAAATGCAGGAAGTTTCAATTTTTGGTCATCATCAGTCAATTTTCCACGATCTTTCAAACTTTGTCTAGTTTTTGTTGTTTCAGTTGTAGTTGTCATTTCCGACTCTTTATAGGGGAAAGTCATCAGGAAAGTTTCTACGAATTTCTACGAAGTTGCTCTTATTTTCCACTTGTTCATTGCAGGTTTGAACTTGGTCGTGTTTTGTTCCAGAAATTAGCAAAGGTTTACAGACAGGTTGTTTGTACTTGCTTTGTGGGGAAAATGTTGGGACTCTTTAGTGGAAGGCGTTTTCGTTTTCAGCCATTGTCAGAAACAACTCGTCAATAATGGAAACAACAAACACTTTGGGTTGTTTTCGCAATGTTTCTTGCAAAAGAGAAAGTTTGTAACACATTTTATCAGGAAACAGTGAAACAGTCTTCACAGTTGCAGTTGATTTTACGTGCTTTGTGTAGAAAGTTGAGTGCTTTTTAAGGGAAAAACGTTTTCTAATATGCAGTCATTCTTAGGTGATTTTTAAAAATTTTCCATGCAGCGACGTGTTTGGAAGGGATTTGCTGACTAAACCATCGGTTTCTCAAAAACCAGTGGAGTTCAAGAGTGTTCGTTTCAGACATTTTAGCTGCTTTGTGTGGGAAATTGCGTTTTTTTAAGAGAAAAACGTTTCGATTTCCAGTCATCCTCAGGTGATTTTTTAGAATTTGTCAAACAGCGACGTGTTGTGAAGGCTTGCTGACTGAACCATTGGTTTCCTCAAAAGCCAGTGGAGTTAGAGGGTGGTAATTTCCAGCATTTTGAAGAGTAACGTTTGTTCTATAAATGCAGAAAATTTCACATTTAAGTTATCATCGCGAAATTTTTGACAATTTTTCAAAGTTTGGGTAGTTTGCGCAAGGTTTCTTGCAGGACGGAACTTGCAACATATTTTGTCAGGAAACAGTAAAGACTGGTTGCTTGCAGTTGCTTTCACCTGATTTGTGGAAGGACATTTGCGCCTCTTTTTAGTGGAAAGCGTTCTAAGCATCCGCAAGTGATTTTTTAGGAGTTTTCAACCAACCACGTGTTTTGAAAGTTTATTCATTGGACCATTGAATTTCTCAGAAACCAGTAGAGCTAGGTAGTGGTAATTGCCGGCATTTAGTAGCGCAAAGTTCTTTCTACAAATGCAGGAAGTTTCAATTTTTGGTCATCATCAAGAAATTTTCCATGAACTTTCAAACTTTGTCTAGTTTGGAAGATTTCTTGGATTTCGGAGGAATTCGTAACTTATTTATTACCAAAGACCCGTGACGGTTAAGTGTTGCTTTTGCCTGCCATCTCTGACCACTAAAGTGTGAAAATTCACAGGCCTTTATCAGGAATTTGCGGACCAATTTTGGTCCTTAAACCGCACAAGTTGAGTTATAATTTCCGACTCTGGGTATAGGTGAAAGTCATCATAAAAGTTTCTACGAATTTCTACGAAGTTGCTCTTGTTTTCCACTTGTTCATTGCAGGTTTGAACTTGCTCGTGTTTTGTTACAGAAATTAGCAAAGGTTTACAGACAGGTTGTTTGTACTTTCTTTGTTGGGGAAATGTTGGGACTCTTTAGTGAAGGCGTTTTCGTTTTCAGTTATTGTCAGAGACAACTGGTCAATGGTAGGTTCTTGATGACATTTTCTAGAATCAAATGTGCTCAATTAACGAGCCAATGTTTGAATTCAGGATTCCAAAACATACATAAATATTCGATCACTGTTGAAGTATTAGATCCTTTGAGAGTACCTGACGTGTCCTAACGCATCTGTACCCTTGAAGCCTGCCAGGTACCCAAAGAGAAGGGCCGGAGGATAAATCCGAAACCGTTTTCGACCAGAGCCGAATTCCGACAAAAAGCAATAAATTACATTTCGGATTAGATGTACCAGGAGATGGAGAATTGCTGAAGAAAGTAATAGACATTTTTGCACAAGTAGCTAGCAGTTCGGAGTAGAGTTGAGTTTTGCTTTGTTGAGTTGCTGAGCCAAAGCCGGTATTGAAAACGCCCAACCCACCTAGGATTTCACACCAATTAAAACCTGTCTTATTTATGGTGATATACCGCCATCAAGTTTGCAGACAGGCGACCCAGATAGGGCAATTTCTAAAAGCACGACAGGTACCAAAAACATGGTCCCTTTAATATAGATGATAACTTTCACATCACCTTAACAAGTTACCAACATCTATAAGTTACCAACCGCCTATACACAATTTGTGGCAAACTTCCTAACCCACCGAAAATTCAAAGTCCAAATAAACAACAAACTATCCTCACTAAGAACGGCCGAAGCAGGAGTCCCACAAGGTTCCCCCCTCTCCCCAATTCTCTATAACATTTTCACCGCCGACATACCAAAAGATCCTGCCGCTGAAATCGCCCTATACGCAGACGATACCTGTATATACTACACCAACAAAAACCCGACATACGTACACGCAAAACTACAAAAACAACTAAACGAACTGGAAAACTGGACTAACACATGGAAAATAAAAATTAACACGGAGAAAACACAAGCCCTAATGATCACAAACAAACAGACATACAAACTGAAACACTTAACCTTGGACAACAACGACATAGCCTGGGAAAAACAAATTCAATACCTTGGAATCACTCTCGACAAAAGACTAACCTTCACTCCCCACATAAAAAACAAATTAGCCAGAGCAAGAGCGGGAAAAGCCGCCCTTTCCCCGCTTCTCAAACGTACCAGCAAGCTATCCCTGAAAAACAAACTCCTTCTCTACAAACAAATCTTCCGACCCCAGATCCTTTATGTCCCAAATCCAAACATTCCAAAACAAATTCCTCAGATACATCACAAAAGCGCCCTGGTACGTTCGAAACTCGGCAATACATGAGGACCTGAAAATGGACACCATCAGGCAATTCCTCACTAAAAAGCATAGCAAATTCAAAACAAAAGTACAAAACCACCCAAACCCAGTGGTAAAATCCACATTTGAGACAAACCATGGCGAACGACGCGAACAATCGAGCCAAAAGATCTATTATGGCTCCCGTGGAATGGGATCTCCCATAACGAAATCACAGATAGATCATTGAAAGCACCTTCCATTTTATACTTAGGTTTTATTGGAAATTCCTAACCTTTAAAGAGATAGAAGCAAAACTACTATATAGCAAACTACTTAAAAGAAATAGACACAATTTTGATGATGTCTGGGACATTTTCATTGATATCTCGCAAGCGGTTGAAAATATCGAAATAACCCATAGAACCTTATCGATAGAGCACCTCCAGAGCTATTGTTTGCTGCTTGGGTTTGATCAGAAATTTCTAACCTCTAAAGAGATAGAAGCAAAAATATAATAAAAACCACTTATTTCTTGTAAACTGAAAAAAAAGTTGTTCAGTTATCAGAACCGTTTCGATAGGGCGGTTTGGAGGCAAATTTTTTCTTTTTAGAGTTGAATCAAATTTTCTCACCTGGAAAGAAATCACCCTGTTTTTATGGTTTTTTGGACACTTTCATTCATAACTCAGAAACAGTTCAGAATATTTGAATAACTCATAGGTTTTTTTCGATAGATCATTGAAAGCACCTTCCATTTTATACTTAGGTTCTATCGGAAGTTCCTAACCTTTAAAGATATAGAAGCAAAACTACTATATAGCAAACTACTTAAAAGAAATAGACACAATTTTGATGATGTCTGGGACATTTTCATTGATATCTCGCAAGCGGTTGAAAATATCGAAATAATCCATAGGAGCTTATCGATAGAGCACCTCCAGAGCTATTGTTTGCTGCTTGGGTTTGATCAGAAATTTCTAACCTCTAAAGAGATAGAAGCAAAAATATAATAAAAACCACTTATTTCTTGTAAACTGAAAAAAAAGTTGTTCAGTTATCAGAACCGTTTCGATAGGGCGGTTTGGAGGCAAATTTTTTCTTTTTAGAGTTGAATCAAATTTTCTCACCTGGAAAGAAATCACCCTGTTTTTATGGTTTTTTGGACACTTTCATTCATAACTCAGAAACAGTTCAGAATATTTGAATAACTCATAGGTTTTTTTCGATAGATCATTGAAAGCACCTTCCATTTTATACTTAGGTTTTATTGGAAGTTCCTAACCTTTAAAGAGATAGATGCAAAACAACTATATAGCAAACTACTTAAAAGAAATAGACACAATTTTGATGATGTCTGGGACATTTTCATTGATATCTCGCAAGCGGTTGAAAATATCGAAATAATCCATAGGAGCTTATCGATAGAGCACCTCCAGAGCTATTGTTTGCTACTTGGGTTTGATCAGAAATTTCTAACCTCTAAAGCGGTAGATGCAAAAATGCACTGAAAATCACTTATATCTCGCAACCGGTAGTAATTATCTGATCAGTTGTAAGAACCGTTTTGAAGGGCAGTTCAGAAGCAATTTTTCCTTCTTGTGGAGTTGTGGCAAATTTTCTAAACTCAAAAGAAATAGACCAAATTTCGATGGTTTCTGGGAAATTTTCTGATATCTGGCAGCCGGTTGAAAGTATCAGAAGAACAGATAGAGCATCTAAAAGATATCGCTTGCTTCTTAGGTTCTACTGAATTTTCTAACCTCAAAAGGAATAGACTCGATTTTAATGAATTTTGTGGACACTCACATTCATACCTAGCAAGCAGTGCGGAATATTTGAATAATTCATCATAACTTTTCGATGGCAGAAGAGCCATTGTTTGTCACTTAGGCTTTTCAAAAATTCCTAACCTCGAAAACGATAGAAGCAAAAGTATACTGAAAACAGTGCAAATTTCGGAAACGGTAGCCAATGAGCCGGAAGAACCATTTCGATAGAGTTTTCCCAAAGCTGTTCTGTCCCAATAGGATTGTAGCAAATTTTCTAACCTCAAGAGAATTAGATTCGATTTTGATTGATGATTTATGGGACCTTATCATTGATATCTCGCAAACGGTTGAAAATATCGAAATAATCCATAGAACCTAATCGAAAGAGCGTATGAAAAGCTGTCGTATATCGCTAGTGTTTTATCAGAAATTTGTAACTTCTAGAGAGGTAGAAGCAAAAACAAGGCCGAATTTGATGATTTATCGGACATTTTCATTGCTGTCTCGCAAACAGCTGAAAATATTGAAATAATTCATAGGTCCTTATCCATATCGCATTCCCAAAGCTGTCGTTTGCTGCTCGGGATTAACCAGAAATTCCTAACCTTTAAGGAGATAGAACCAAAATTGCCACAAATTATTCGTAATTTTTCTTCAATGGAATTTCAAAAAATTTGGAGGCATGTGCAAGAGTGCCACTCAAACGGTCTACAGAGTGAACGGGTTAAAATGCCAAAGAGAAATGAGTTTGAAAGCCTCGCCTGAGCACTAAGTAACTGACTAGTTGGGATACCGTTAAGAAAAAATTCTGATGGACGAGGACGTTTGCAGGAGCACCCGAACCAAAAATGCCAATAAAGCACAAAGGCCGCGTCTTTGAATGACGGACGTGAAATGTTCGTATTTTGCCGCAGACGGTGAAATATTACTCGGAGATGGGGTCTCCTGTTCCAGCCTGCTCTCGAAAGAAGGTTGGCCGCTTTCATTCATCCCGGCGAGGAACCTTTGAGAGGCCCCCCGTCGCTCTATTGTGTCGTTCGCCCATGGACATTCCTCTGTTCGCACTGCAAGAACACCCCACCTGGGTACCTTCCATCTCAGCCGACCATGCCTTTGCAGGTTTGCGCTTAGTTTTACGCATTTTGCTGATGTTATAACTCTGCAAGTAGCGATTTGGTGATATTGACAAGAGAAAAAACGACCCCAAGCTTGTACCCCTTTGAATCAGCGGCGGCGTGTGGTTTAGCCCAAAAATAATTGGCTGTTCTTCAATGATCAGTCCATTAAGGTGGTTGCCAGTAGATAACATTGCGGGAGAAAATGGCGCATTCTCGCCCTCTGCACTTCTAATGGACGATTTTATTGACTATGACCTTCGCATTCTCGCATGCATCGTGCACCGACTAAATGTGCCCTTGAGGACAGTCGCGGGGAGCAAAGAGCGCGGGCGGAAAAGTTGTGGACGATATTTTTTAAATGTTTGGTCTTTGTAATGAATCGGAATCGTTTCCTGGTTGATTTTTTCGCAAAATTTGGAAGAGCACGTGCA
Source organism: Dendroctonus valens (assembly GCA_024550625.1). Taxonomy (NCBI): domain Eukaryota; kingdom Metazoa; phylum Arthropoda; class Insecta; order Coleoptera; family Curculionidae; genus Dendroctonus; species Dendroctonus valens. The sequence goes on from JAJTJO010000110.1 coordinate 1,154,420, forward strand.
CATGTGCACTTATTGGGGAACCGCCGCTGCTTTGAATAGATCCCCAATCAGGCCGGTTATCGAGTCAGTGTACGGTGGCTGTCTGAACGCGGCCGGAAATGACGTGTGTCGTCTTGTTCCGGGCGCTATTCGGGGCGCTTCTTCCGGTGTCCGCGAGCCCGATAAACGCGCTCACGTACCGGAAGCTTAAACTGTTGGCCGGAGGTGAACGATGCGATGTGTTGCCAACTAGATGGGGCATGTTTGCGTTTTTCATTTTTTCATTTTTTTTTGTCGTCGTTTTCCCATCCTCGTCCCCCGGTCCTTCGAACTTTGCCCGCTTGAACTGATTGAAATTTCGCTGTCTAATTTTCAAAGTCTCAATCTTGTCTGTCACACGGTCGCACGGTAATTTATGGGGAGGCGGCGGCGGGCAGTCCAGCAGTGTTGCCGAGTGGGTCGCAGACGCGGAGCGAAGGGCGTCCCTTCATAATAATTAATCCAGATTAGAAATTGACGCAAACAGTGGAAATTTGCAATGTAAACTGCAAACATACATCATCCGTTGACAGTCAGATCAAGTCGTGGACCATCTCGTTGATCCCCGTAATTCCCCACATCCATCATCGTTTTGGGGGGCGGTGCGCGGTTTCGGGATGCACTCGGCCGGACCGGCCGCCCCCGGTTCCCCCATTAATTTTGCATGTTTTAACTTGCTGTTTCTTTGCTGATTGCTGAAGGATGTTGTTTCTGGATCATGTTTCTGAAATATGAACTAGTGCAAAAATAGCCAGACCAAAACTGGCTTTTGCTGGGCAAGATCGACACTGTTGCAAGACTGCAGCGGATTATTGTTTATTTATTTGAAATTATCGGTATTTTACTTTCGATTTCATTGACAGCGGGAAATTAGTTTCGGGTTTCTTCATTAACAATTAAGTGGGGGGAAAATGTTTTGCTGAAATGCGCAAATCGATCGTTTTGCTTGGAAAGCAATGGCGGCGGACCCGATCAAAAAAAGTTATCCGATAAGGGTAGTTTTTTTTGGAAAATGTACATAACTCGAAAAGAAGTCGTCTTCTGGACTGCAAAAAAATCATGCTTGTACAACACCAACAAAGATATACTTTTACAAATGTTAACGTTAATTAAATCATTTACGCGCGAAAAAAAATTAAAACCTGAAAAATCGGGTTTTCGCCATTTTGAGGGTTAATTTGAGGTGATGTCAAAAAGTGTTAAATACAAAAGTTTTAGAATTCTTTATAATCTACAACTATGCCATTGAACGTTTTCCGATAGGAGGTCACGTTTCGCCGCAAATCGCAAAAAAAGGTTTTCAACTCCTAAACTTCATCTCCATTTCATTTCCAGAAATTTCGTGTTTAAATTTTACTTTTCCTTAAAGTTGGAGCCTCAACAACATTTTCCACCTGGTCCTTGCCTGTTACTATTTTAATTTTTTTAAATTTGTTTCGGTTTCTTCATTACTCAGCGAACCAGTTTCGAAGAACTTTTTTACCAAATCCAGCACATATCTGTGACTTATTTCATGATTCCGATTTCTGTCATTGAAAACCAATGCCGTCTTTCGTGCCCACTTTCTAGCCTCTCCATAGACGAAAATAAGTTCAATTCTTTCTTGAAGAGAATAAACCATTCTCACACTTTATGCACTTAAGAAAAGTTATCACTGAACAGCCCAAGAAGCAAAAGCGAAATAACAATAAAATTCCTATTTTAGCTACATCTTTTACATTTTCTGACCATGTTTTTTGGTTAAAAAAACATCGTACTTTTAGAATTTGTGATAGAATTTACAGGCTTTTGTGGAATTTCAGCGATAAGACATCGAATGAACGCAAATTAACGAGGTACTCGTAGTACCATCGAAATATTATTTACAAATAATTATTTTCAAATGAAGTTTGAAATGGTGCCACCCATGGGTGTAGCGAGAAAGAGGTGGGGGAAGGTCATGCCACTGAAAAGATAATTGAAGGCCCTGTAAAACGATGTGCCACTTGACCCCCATTCTCCTCCTAGGGGGTTGAAACAAGAAGGCTACAAATATTAATTTAAAGTGACCCACTTCAAACAAAATTGCGCTGTCTTTCCGATTTTCCTTATGATGGCGACGACTTTCGCTATGGGTGTCCTTTGACAAAAGGCCTGCGAAGGAAAAACCTTTCGGACGAAGTTTCACACATTTGTGTTCGATTGCGATTGGCAGCTCAAGAGCGAGAATGTGTGTTCTTTTATTAGCTTTTAACCATTAAACATAGGATGATATCTTCCTGCCTTTCTTGACTTGGCTCTTGAGCCGGGGGTATTGAAGACTTTCTCAGCGGTTTTATAGCTCCTACCTGCATGACCAACCTGCCTCAGTTTGCTACGAAGGATTTACTATTACTAACATCAAAGTATTCCTAGCATCTGAAGGCTTGCCTACCCGGAAAGAAGTTTTGAAGATTTGCAGAGTTTGTACAACGATTTTCACAATGCTTATGGGATTGGTTGCGCGGAGGTGGAGGCGGATCTGAGCACCTACAGATCACATGTTGTTTCGGAGAGGACGGTGCAACTTCATAAGTACAGTGAAAGTCACCACAACTACTTTTCCAGTGGCTCTCCGAAGAGAAAAAAATTTTAGGTAGAATGACGCGTTTTGAGCGACTAGACTCCTCAAGTCCTGACGCCAGGTTTAGCATGGTTCTTGTCAATATTGCTTCATTGAGGAACAAAACGGATGAGTTGTACTTGTTTTTGGAGGGGTTAGGGTTTCCCCAGTTGGTTGCGATTACGGAACACTGGCTGAACATGAATGAACCTTTTTATATCGAAAAGTACGCCACAATAGCCAGATACAACCGGGAGGGCTCGGCCCATGGGGGAACTTTGATTCTATCCTTGACTGAGGGCTTCTCTCCATTAACTAAGTTTGATTATCTTCAAGCGAATCACTTCTTCGAATTTTCCGCTGTATACAATAAACATATTGATCTGTATGTAATCTGCATCTATAGAGCGCCAAGTTCCGATGTGCAGCAATTTTTTGTAAGCCTGCTAAACTTGCTAGATTGAAATTGCAAACGGAGTCTTCCCTAAAATCGAAGAACGAGTTATCTAGGTGTTCTTCCTAGTGTCTTCAATACCTCTTTGCTCCACGACAAGTTCTTCGTTGTTCTGACGAGTTTTTCCATTGCTTCCTTGTTAATCTTTTCAGTTCATTTAGTTGCAATGATCTGGATCATCAATTGCTAGCAACGTCCCAGTCTTACTTAGAGTGACTACATGTGTCTTATTTTTTCGGGACCTTCAAATTTAACAAATCTAGATAAGGTATAATAACTCGATCTGGTTTTTTCAGCTGTGACTCTGATTTATAAATTCAAATTCATATTTTCCTTGAACCAAAGGCAAGTCGTGCCAAGTTTCCTAATGTTTGGTTACTTCTGGTTCTGGAAACATTGAAACAGTTTCAGAATGCTTCGTAACTTTCTTCTAAGCAAGAAAGTGGCCCAATTTTCCGCTGATTTTAGTGGATTCTTGGTAACTTGCGGTTTTGAAACCCGCTTATTGTCTCGAAACTTTTTGCATCTTCATTCATGTGCTGCAGTCCAATTTCAGCCTTCAGTTTTTCTACAATTGTGTTTTTTTGGCCACAGCAACTGTTCTGTTCATCAGGTTGTTTTCTGTCAATCTGTGCTTTCTTAGAATGCCAAGATTGGACCACCCTGTATACGGAGACATATGACAGGCGAATATGAGATATGGACGACTAATGCAGCGTGTCGAATGACCGAAGAAACGAGGGAAACCTGTCGAGACTATTAGGCGCCTAAAACAAATGCCCTTCGGTGTGTTGACAAAGTAACCGGAGAGCGGGCGCGCGCCCAATTTCAGGGGGTGTGAAATGGCCCAAAAAGTCGCCGACTAAGTGTCATGTCGGCGACAAGGGCCCGTTTCCGCAACCAGAGAAAACACAAATATTGACGACTTTGACGCCCCCACGACTCAACTCAACGCAATCCAACATGTTCGAATTCCTGCTGGCTGATGGTAATTAAGCAGTGCCCTCTGCGGCCCACCACTGGGCGCCCCCACTGGGGGGGCCCCGGTAAATTAGAATTCGGCTAGCAGGGTCCGCGTACGCTGCCCATCTGCGAGAAGTCTGCGAAAAACGGCTGCAGGCGGCAACGTAGTACCCGAAAGCCCCACAAAGTCATGCGATGTTGTCAGATTCTCAAGCTGCTGGAGCTTGATTTGGTGGGGCAGAGTTGATGGAATTAAACCACAGGAATCAGGCTGCTTCATCAACATACTGATTGGCAATCGAACGCTCCTTCGTCCGCATCATTAACACTTATTACGATGGGCGATGGCAATTAATGCTGCCTGCTGTGGCTCTGATGAGTGCTGCGGCTCTAGCAAGCAAAACGTTACAGGTGTGATATCACCTCAAATAGTAATGGCGGGTTGTTGAATTGTGTACTTTTACAATGTTGCAACGTTTCAAATCAGTGCCATCATCAGGGATTGATTGATTGTGGAACGTATACAGGATGATTCAGTTTTTGTATAGAGGGTGATTGAAAATTGGCGCCATTCCTGTTAAGGGGTTATGGGTTATGCAGAGTACGAAAAAAATTAGACGATATTAACAGTTGAAAATCGAACTCGAACGTTACTGACTTTCTTCTTCTTCTTCCCTTACCGTGAAGATCATTGAGCCATAACTTTTTATAGGAGGTATTGTTGAATTTACCGGTTACCCTAACCTATTTCATTTTCACTTTAGCTTTTGATATTTAAGAAGCAACAGGTATTTCCGTAATGTTAATGGCGCAGATTACCTTTGAAAAACATTGTTGCCGCCCTTCCGATGTAGTTTTTCGCCAATATCTCAGTTTTTGATAAGAATTAAAAATTTTTACTATTTTTCCTGTACTCCCTAATCACCTCCAGAGGAATGACGCCAATTTTGAGTCATCCTGTAGAGATGGTGCTGCTAGTCAAAGCGATTTGAGGCAACTTGCGGATAATTAGCATGCGCCGCCTGTGACCTTTAGCCTCAACTCCTGTCTGTTTGCACCCGGTTTGGTGGTGCGGGGGAGGACGCACTGTTTGTGATTTATTATTTATTACTGCTAAATTATATTTTGCTTTTGAAAGCGGATGGTAACGGATCCGCGCGGCTGCCAGCTCACAGTCATTAATCCCTTGGGCGGTAATGGTCTGACGAAAGTATCAAAACCGAAACAAAATTAATATGTGTGTGTGCAAGCTTCTTGTATCGAAGGAAGCTGGGTACAAAGGCATGATGAATAACCAGGTAGACAAACAGGTGGCTGTTGCCCCCAGCCACCCTTTTGAATGGCATGCCTAGTATGATCCAGGGCAGTAAACAGTAAACAAATTTTTTCGTTTGTTCCAGATGCTGCCACCAATCCAGACTAGTCCAGGTAAGTGTTGCCAAACTTCTTTATGCGATGCGGTCCATTAAGCGGGAATTAACTAGATCCAGACTGGGGCTGCTTCGCTAATACACACCAGTAAATTAAATAATTTGATTTGGTGTCCGTCGGTCTTTTGTGCCCGCGATGGGAACACGGCCAGTTGTTGCCCAGGATAAAATGCATCAACGCGTCCTCCAATAAATCTCCCTGTCGTCTCTTTGCCAGAGAAAATGGATTTTCTTATTTACTTCTTGGTCGCATCGTGTCGGAATTGTGTCGCTATTATTTTAGTCACCCGTTTAGGACATTTGAACGTCATTGGCAACAGTGTTCGGCGGTTAAGTGACATTGACAGTTCGATGCACTTGCATTAAGCAGTGTTGCCAGGCGGGTCTAGTCATATCCCGCACTTGTTCACTGGCCCTGGCTGGTACCGGGTGATTAAAAAACTCGTTTGAACGGTTTTTCGTGGATTTTGATCGATGCAGTTCGGGAAATTTTCTTTCTACACTTGAAAATTTAAATTCCCTTGAATGCACTGAACATAAGCGAGATTTCAGCGATTTGGCGCGTCACTCGACTGCTGTTTCCGAAGGGTTTATCTGGAATCTCTCTGGAAATTAGGCTGGGCCTTTCATACATTTCAAACAGCCGTCCGGGGGCTTCACAGGGAGAAACCACTAGGAATTTTATACGGGGTGTTGCCAAAATGAACAAAAACACTGGTAGTTTCTGGAAACTGGTTAACCCGGGTTTTTTTCAATTTTTTCCGTTTGTTGTTTTTTCCGTTGGATTTTTTCGAACAAGCATTTCATGAGCGTTTTCAAGATCGAAGTAGGATTTGGCGCCGCTTTGGGGTTTTGAAGGTTTTTGAACGTCCGATCCGCGAAAGCATTGGAAATATTCTAGCAGTCGCAAGAACCATTTCAATAGCTTGTTTCCAGGACTGTCTTTAAGCATTTTGACCTCAAAGTTTAAAACACCCTGTATCTCAATTAGTCGTTAAAACCTTTTTCGCGCAGAGCTTCGTTTGCCTTGTCTGTTCCATGCTGTTTGGCAGTGACGTCATATTGACATTTACTCATGTCCGAGATTGGTTCGAGAGATTTTCTTTCATATTGCGTGGTTGCCAGCTTGAGCGTTTGTTCCCGATTTATTTTTGTTGACTCAGATATTACTGTTATAGCACGATTTTATGGAAGTTCTCTATAAAATGCCCATTCAGTTTTTACAGGGGCAGTCGTCAACATGACATTTAAATGATTTGAAGCAAGAAAAGTGAGGTTAAGTTTGCAGAATGTAAGCAATTAATTGGGAAAATAAGTCACTTTCTTCGAATTCGTTAATAATTTGCCTCAATTGTATAGTTCTTGGTGTTAACTCTGAGCGTTAAAGTGCTTTATTTTTGTGGTGGTAACCGGCAGTCAAATTATGAAGAAAATGGATGAAAAACTCATCCAAGATCTATAGAAAATATAAGCAAATTTAGTAACGCATAAAAATGTACAGATCTGGGTCGGAGTAACACAAAAAAATGTTGTCAACGTTGCCAAGTCCAGCAAATTATCACCAAACCATGCTCTAGCGTGCAGAAAAACCCGTAAAATATCCGAGAACAATCGAGGGAAGAGATGTCGCATTTAAAAGCGACTACTAAGCTCCGTTTCGATTATAAGAAAACCGTCCTGAGGGCATTATCGAACTGTCTCTAATAATCTCTGTACACGCAATCATCGTGCCTGTTACGTGCGCGTGTCCTTTTATCTGGCGAGCACATTTTCCTAGATAATGGACGCTGCCAACCGGGAGTCCTTCGGGAGATTATTTTAAAGTAATTTGGATTTGGAGGAGCGCGTCGATGGGGATTCGATTAAGCATCGGCGATCGGACTCATCATTTGGCCGGGAACAAACTGCAACCGACGACGATTCGGGCCACAAGTTGCGAATTGGGGTCAATTTGTCATAAATAATTCTTACACCGGCACATCGGCCCACTGTTTCGGTTATCTGTGTGATTTAATGACTTGCCGGAAGAGTGCTAATAATTGTTTCCCCACTATACTCTCGTTGCGGCTTATCAGATCGTTTGGATTACGGCCGGGTTTCCCTGCTTCTCCGGAATTTATTCGATTTGGCCCTTAAACAACGGACCCGCATAACGACCGCCATAACTCACCTCGATTATCTCGCGCTTTCAATGCGCCAGCAAACTTAGGAAAATTGCCTCGGCTTGGCAACACTGATGGTTCTGCTGTTTTGCCCAATTTTTCCGACCATTTCTGGGAAAGTTGGGAAATTGGTTGCACTTGGCAAGTCTGATGGTTCTGGCGAGATGAAAGCGGTGTTGCCACTGAGGCGGGAATTTCATGGAAGCCATTGAGGTGCCGCAAAGAGGGCCGATGAATTGAATGGAGCAACGTTCTACTAGGGAGAGGGCGATGGATCAGGCAAGGGCAATTTTCCCGAGCGCACTATTTGCGTAATTAAAATCACTGCACAAATCTAGTCATCGCGCAAGAGGACATTCATTAGGCCAAAAGCAAAGTGTAATGACAGCAATTTGGCCAACTGGAGAGAATTCGGTACGCGAGCGAGGGTCTTCCCATCTGTGTGCGTTTTTGTTGTGCGCCCCCCCGAACGCTCCCCTTTTCGCCATATGTACGATTGCGTCTATTTTTTACCGGCAGTCGCCTTATCTCGGCCCGTCTTAATTAAAGTCTTTGTACGGGGCCGGGTCTTGTCATTAGTTTCCTGCTATTTGGATTAAAATGCGAACGAGCCGAACCGCCACAGCGAACAGGGGATCGATACACCCCCGCTTTGGTCCCCCCTTCCGTTTTTCGTTTCGTTTTCGCAAATTCAATTCGAAAGTTTTCGTTGCACAGATCACATTAAGTGCGTTGGCTTTTGCCCGGAAACTTTTACTTGGGACACTGTGTAATATTGGGTGCATATGTGTGTATGCGTCGGATTTTTTGCGCAATTGGCGCTGCTGTTCCTGGTAACGTGAGAGCATGACTGTGTAAGAAAAATATTGGCCAATTCGGAGTTAGCGGCATTAAGTGCGCGTTTTTTAGGGATAATTTGGTGAACCTGGCAACGTCACAAGGGTGGCATCTTAAAGGGTTTGATCAGAAAACTTCATCAAACTGATAGTTTTTTGCAACCGATTTCCTCAAATTGTCTTTGCCAAAGTTTTCTAGGGATAGTTGGCAACAGCAAAGTGATCAAGAAAACACTCCGCCACTTGATAATATGCAGGTATTTCCAACTGGCCGCTTTTGGCCACGCTGAGAACATGACTTTGCATTAAAAGGTGCTCATTTTGGACCCAAGGGCTGATTTTCGCAATAGAAATCATCAATATAAAGCCACTGGAATTTGGCAATAGTTGGCAACGCCGCTTGTGTGTAATATCGGCATTAAAGGTTGGGAACTGCTGTTCAAGTTGAGAGCGTTGAAAGGGACAAAGTCCTGCTCTGATTTCAACGTGAAAATTGAAGTTGAAAGCATTCCTCACTGAGTCTAGCTCTAGGAATGTTGCCAAATTTCTGCTGAATATCTGGGAAATTGCGCCGGTAATCGTGTTGACCAGATGCATGCGTTAATTAGCCCTAAATGTTTCCCCAATGGAAATCGGCCACGGGAAATGACGAAGTTCGATGGGGAAAATTGAAATCAATATGGTCCGAGTGTCGTTACTTTGCAAAGATGCAATGGGAAGCTTCTGGAAGCGTCACTAGTCCTTTTTCCGGTGTTATTCGGCAAGTGAAAGAGGCCGCCCGTTGCGCGCCAATCAGAAACTCATTAGGATTGCACGGATTTGCGACCCTGACCCGATGAATAAGCCATCTTCAGGCTGGACGCACACGTCCATTTGACTTTCAAAATATCGGTAAATCCCGCTCGAATCCATTGTCTACAGGGTGATGCAAAAACTGACCGAATTGCTTTCAAGGGGTGACTGCCGGGCGTGCTTGAAGAGTGTCGGATTTTTTTAACTGAGGTGATGTCCCGAAGATATTCAGGCAACTTTGATATTTAGCAGTATTTCAAAGTCAGTGGTCATTTGCTAGATCACAACGGCAACCATGCATCTGGGCATGCCTCATTGCGGTTAGTTTTTCAAATGCGCTCTTCAAAACTTCAATTGCAAATTTGTCGCACTCTGTGCCGGTGTTGGGTGGTTCTTGTTGTGGACATCGTGTAGATGTAAACAGCAAATAGTTGAACGATTACAATGTAATGTCAAGGGAAGCTAAACGGTTCTGTAAGCGTCGAAGCTGAACAACGGCAAAAACTGGGCATCCGAAGCTCGAAAATACCAATCAATTACATTGGCTGGTAGTGGAACCTGGGCTGCAGTAATTATGATTATATTACCGGGTTTTTGCCGGTTAAGGCACTTTTTCGTGTTCCATTTCGCCGAGTTAAGCGTTAAACCGCAAAGTAATTCAGCGTTTTTTCGAATGTTACGGCATCTTTGGATTGCTTTTTGCGGTTATCCTAATTTAAAAAGTCATTGCTTAATCTCCGCCAGTTCAGGCCCCCAGTCTAAGTGAAATTGAGTTGTCTTGTCTTCGGCCTGTTAAATGAGATATCGCGAGACGCGATCAAAACACATCGCTTTTTTCCACTGTTTCAGCGCAATTAATTACCGCACTAGACGATGACAATGGCCAGTCAGGCAGTCGATGATTTATTTGTCTTCATCATCGGCCAGGGCAATTACACAGTCGCTTTTAAACCGAAGAAACCGGGGTCAAAGTGCCCGGTCGGTATTCCAACGACGCCATCCGGGGAAAAGGGGCTGCTCTTGGCAACGCTGGGGAGCAATTTGGGTGTTGCCGCTACCGCCCCATTTCCTTAGATCGGCCGCCAGTTTTTCCAAGACCGGAAAAATCGCAAAGTGAGAAGATAAATATAGGCTGCAAAGCCCGTTACTCCATAATTGGCCCTCGCTTGACCAGCGCTGAATGGGCCTTTCTGAGTCCACCTTCCGGTGATTGATTGGGCTGCGCCTTGATGTATGGTCGGTTATTGAAAATGCAGAAAATGAACCATTTATTATGCCCTCAACGTGCGGCCGCCGCCTCCATACGGCACAGGGCAAAATTGTTCTTGTTGCTGTTTGAGCCAGCCGAGGAAATTGCTTTTCTTTCTTTCGATCTTAGAACTGTGATAAGGCGCTGTCCGTGATGATTTTCATCAGTCCGGATCTGCAATTAAAAGATACATATATTGGCAGTAGAACGGAAAAAAATGGAAATCTTGAAACTTTAAATTCTTCCAAATATATCCCCTTTTCCGTCGATTTACGGTTGAAATTGCAAATTTGGAGATTTTGAAAATTTTTAAGAAATTTCCTGAAGATGACCAAAAGTCGAAACTCTTCACAATTATATTATATTGTCAATATACAATATTGTCATTAGCACGTGTTTTGAATGTGTGCTTAATTTTGAGTGAGTTGAAAATCCATTTTCTACGAAATCAGTCCAGATCAATAGTCGCTTTTGCCAATGTTTTGTAGAGGAAAAAAGCCTTCATATAAATGCAAAAAGCAAATTTGGGAGGATTTTTCAAAGTTTGATTCCTAAGATCAAGATTTATTTCCTAAGAAACCACCAGAGCTGAACAGCGGCGATTATCGGAATTTTGTAGAGAAAAGCTTGTTCTTTAAGGGTGGAAAGTTTCGAAATTCGGACATCTCCAGGAAATTTGTTAGGAATTTTTGATCTTCGATTTGTCTTCATAAGGTTTTTTGCATATATGAACTTATTTTTGCGGGAAAAAGTGATATTTTCAAGGTGATTTTGCTTGCTTTCGGTAGAAAAAAGCATCCCGTTTTACGTGAAAAAGTTTCGATTTCCAGCCATGCTCAGTGTGTCTCAGGAATTCGTCATTAGCACGTGTTTTGAGTGTGTGCTTAATTTTGGCTGACTTGAAAATCCCTTTTCTACGAAGTCAGTCCAGAGCAATAGTCGCTTTTGCCGATGTTTTGTAGAGGAAAAAAGCCCTCATATAAATGCAAAAAGCTTAGAGTTTTGGTCAATTTTAGGAAATTTGATAGGATTTTTCAAAGTTCGATTCCTAAGAAACCACCAGAGCTGAACAGTGGCGATTATCGGAATTTTGTAGAGAAAAGCTTGTTCTTTAAGGGCGGAAAGTTTCGAAATTCGGCCATCTTCAGGAAATTTCTTAGGAATTTCTGAACTTCGATTTGTTTTCGTAAGGTTTTTTGCAACTATGAACTTATTTTTGCGGAGAAACAGTGAAATTTTCAAGATGATTTTGCTTGCTTTCTGCAGGAAAAAGCATCCCTGTTCATGTGAAAAAGTTTCGATTTCCAGCCATACTCAGGGTGTTTTAGGAATTCGTCATTAGAACGTGTTTTGAGTGTGTGGTTAATTTTGGCTGAGTTGAAAATCCCTTTTCTACGAAGTCAGTCCAGATTAATAGTCGCTTTTGCCGATGTTTTGAAGAGGAAAAAGCCCTCATATAAATGCAAAAGTTTCGACTTTTGGTCAATTTTAGGAAATTTTGATAGGATTTTTCAAAGTTCGATTCCTAAGGTCAAGATGTATTTCTTAAGAAACTACCAGAGCTGAACAGCGGCGATTATCGGAATTTTGTAGAGAAAAGCTTGATCTGTAAGGGTGGAAAGTTTCGAAATTCGGCCATCTCCAGGAAATTTCTTAGGAATTTTTGATCTTCGATTTGTTTTCGTAAGGATTTTGCATGTATGAACTAATTTTTGCTCGAAAAAGAGAAATTTTCAAGGTGATTTTGCTTGATTTCTGCAGGAAAAAGCATCCCGTTTCACATGAAAAAGTTTCGATTTCCCGCCATACTCAGGGTGCTTTAGGCATTCGCCATTTGCACGTGCTTTGAGTGTGTGCTTAATTTTGGCTGACTTGAAAATCCCTTTTCTACGAAGTCAGTCCAGAGCAATAGTCGCTTTTGCCGATGTTTTGTAGAGGAAAAAAGCCCTCATATAAATGCAAAAAGCTTGGAGTTTTGGTCAATTTTAGGAAATTTGATAGGATTTTTCAAAGTTCGATTCCTAAGAAACCACCAGAGCTGAACAGTGGCGATTATCGGAAATTTGTAGAGAAAAGCTTGTTCATTAAGGGCGGAAAGTTTCGAAATTCGGCGATCTTCAGGAAATTTTTAAGGAATTTTTGAACCTAGATTTGTTTTCGTAAGTTTTTTTGCATCTATGAACAATATTTTTGCGGGAAATAATGAAATTTTCAAGATGATTTTGCTTGCTTTCCGGAGGAAAAGCGTCCCTGTTCATGTGAAAAAGTTTCGATTTCCAGCCATACTCAGGGTGTTTTAGGAATTCGTCATTAGAACGTCTTTTGAGTGTGTAGTTAATTTTGGCTGAGTTGAAAATCCCTTTTCTACGAAGTCAGTCCAGATTAATAGTCGCTTTTGCCGATGTTTTGAAGAGGAAAAAGCCCTCATATAAATGCAAAAGTTTCGACTTTTGGTCAATTTTAGGAAATTTTGATATGATTTTTCAAAGTTCGATTCCTAAGGTCAAGATGTATTTCCTATGAAACCACCAGAGCTGAACAGCGGCGATTATCGGAATTTTGTAGAGAAAAACTTGTTCTTTAAGGGTGGAAAGTTTCGAAATTCGGCCATCTCCAGGAAATTTCTTAGGAATTTTTGATCTTCGATTTGTTTTCGTAAGGTTTTTGCATCTATGAAGTAATTTTTGCTCGAAAAAGAGAAATTTTCAAGGTGATTTTGCTTGCTTTCTGGTGCTTTAGGCATTCGTCATTAGCACGTGTTTTGAGTGTGTGCTTAATTTTGGCTGAGTTGAAAATCCCTTTTCTACGAAGTCAGTCCAGACCAATAGTCGCTTTTTCCGATGTTTTGTAGAGGAAAAAAGCCCTCATATAAATGCAAAAAGCTTAGAGTTTTGGTCAATTTTAGGAAATTTGGTAGGATTTTTCAAAGTTCGATCCTAATTCAGCTAAGAAACCACTAGAGCTTAACAGTGGCGATTATAGGAATTTTGTAGAGAGAAGCTTGTTCTTTAAGTGCGGAAAGTTTCGATATTCGGCCATCTTCAGGAAATTTCTGAGGAGTTTTTGATCTTCGATTGGTTTCCGCAAGGTTTTTGCATCTATGAACTGATTTTAGCGGGAAAAAGTGAAATTTTCAAGGTGATTTTGCTTGCTTTCGGTAGAAAAAAGCGTCCCGTTTCACGTGAAAAAGTTTCGATTTCCAGCCATACTCAGGGTGCTTTAGGCATTCGCCATTTGCACGTGCTTTGAGTGTGTGCTTAGTTTTGGCTGAGTTGAAAATCCCTTTTCTACGAAGTCAATCGAGATCAATAGTCACTTTTGCCGATGTTTTGTAGAGAACAAAGCCTTCATATAAATGCGAAAAGAAAATTTGGTAGGAGTTTTGGTCAATTTTAGAAAATTTGCTAGGATGTTTCAAAGTTCGACTAGGTTTCATTATCTTTCCTGAAGGTGTAAATTTCTCCACAACAAATGGGAAAAGTTTGAAGTTGCTTTGGCCTGGTTTGTAAAGAAAAAACTGTGGTTCTTTAGTTGCAAACGTTTCAATGTTTCACCATCCTCAGGCCATTTTTAAGGATTTTTCAATTGGCCAATTGCCTAAACCTGGCTGAGTTCCAGATTAATTTTCGCAAAAATCATTAAAACTAAGAAGTTACTTTTATCGGAAATTTTCAGAAAAAAAGACGTTCTATAATTGCGAAAAGTTTCAACAGAGAAGTTCATCAGTTAATCTTGTTTTTCTCTTCTTTCTTGTTCCAAGCATCCACATTGTCGTGTTGTACTCTGCTAGACAGGAAAACATTCGAAAAATGCATCTTTAACTCTTCAGTCCTGCGACCTTCAAAAACATTAACGAAGTCATTTGGGGACAAATACCCAGTATATGGGGTAAATGATGGCGTTTTTCCGGTACAAAACTGGACATGATTTTCTCGATAAGCGCCAACACCAGCCGCCCCCCGATGCCGCCCCGCCACCCTACACCATAAATTAATAACACGTGGGAACGGGACATGTTGCATTTCCATTAAAAATGAATCAATCAAATTGGCCGGGAAATAAACCGAAAGTCGTCAGCGTATCAGCGAACGGTTTGGTTTGGGCTCCAGGCGAAAATTTTTGGCGATTTTTTGGCGAAATCCTGGATACTTTCCTAAGAATCCCTTCTTAGCTCTGAGGCGGACCAGCAATGTTAATTAGCGAAAACCGCACTTATCCATCCGGCTTTGAATCGATTATCCAGCGTGCCGCGATCCGGATTAGAACGTATCGTAGGGGCGGGCCCGATGGGGGGGTTTGTTTTTAATTTACCAGGGCCTGATAGGATCAGCATATTTAAAAAAAAATTGACATGTGGACAATGACATGTATTAGTGAGAGCGGGGCGATTTGCCCAGGGCGATAAGTCTTGCGTCGGCCCTCAAGCGCGAGGGGATGCGTTTTCGGGGGGTGATCCCCCCCGCAGATTACATAATGCCGTTTGCAGTTCGGATTTACAACCGATGGATCGGCCGCTTCTTATGGATTTAGTGTCGGCTTCTGCTGTTTGTTTATCGTCGATTATTGGCCCGGATTCGCCGCCCAAAAAACAATCGTGCAACGAGTGTTTGAATTACGATGGGAGCCAACATCTGATGACGCGCTGGACCCTCCCTCTATTTATCACCGGACCAATTTATTATCGATGTAATTAGTGGGCCCTACCTGGGGGCCTTAACTAAGCACGAATTAATCGTTGCCGATGAATCACATTCGAAATGAGCCGCTTTTTTCGATGATGTTGAGCGCCTTCTGAGGCGGCAATCGCTCAGAGAGGCGGCGAACAAACAGGCAAAACGGCAGGAAAACATCGTTAGGCCGTCGTGTAAACTCTCGGGGTAGTTTACAAGTTGGCGGCGGCTTCGGGAGTGCTTTCGTCGCGACGCCGTCGTATCCAAGGTGACGCCGAATCCGCGTTGCCCGGGCAACGGCGGCGGACGCCGCCAAAGCGAGCGATAACAGAGAGACAGTTTACAACTTGGACCAAAACCGCCAATAATTATCAAGTCGGGCCAGGTCGATACTTTGATTCGATTGGGAAATTGCAAAAATCGTGCAGGACTAGAGACTAAGACTGGGGACTAATCAATTGCGCCCCTTAATCCCGCTTGGAGAAGCCAATCAATCTATCCATTCAAATTGGGGGAAAAAAGGGACGCGCCACGCTACTTCAGCACGTAAAGAGCCGAAGAATGTCCACCCTTCAGGCCGGAGCTGCTGGGAGAAGAGTGAATTTGCGGCCGCAATGAGTCAAATACACGTGCCGGGGCGGACACGTGTCCAATGGGTGGGCAATATTGAAAATTGCATAATTCGACTCATGGAAGCAACCACATCAAGGCGCAAGCCGCAGTAATCTGCTCTGCTGTTTCAAAAATTCCCCCTGCCCGATACCAAAGGCCCAACTTGGCAATCCGCGCACCCTTCCAATCATTTTGGCAGTTACTCAGCATATGTCGTTCTTTTTCCATTACTCGTCCACCGAGCGAGACGGAAATTTGACGCTATTGACGTATGTCTTTGATGAAATTTTTACAATTCGCGGAAGTATGAAGGAATATTAAAATTATTGAATTGACTTCTTGGCGCGTGTGGGCAGTTTCTGTGAATTTTTTTCTTCAATTTAAAAATTGCATAAATTTTCGAAACGAAACTGAAGAGTGATTTCTTTTTCCAGTTTATCGTTTACATTCTGCAAATTTAACCTCACTTTTGCAACTTCAACGTTGCATGCCACGTTGTCGACTGCTCTCGTTACAAATGAATAGGTAGGAACAACACGTGGTAACATTGACTGATGGTTACGTTCTAGCCGACTGCTACTATTGACCGTCGTTTTTGACTACAAGGGGTGTCAAGATGTTGGTAGCCCGTATAATAGGAAAAACACAAAGTTCCCTGTTCGTCTGTATGTGGCAACGTTGTAGAGGCTGGTTACTTCTGAACAACATCAAGCAATACTAATGACAAGTGTTTAATTTAACCACAAATAATAGAGATGGTTTTCAAAACTACTCTAAAACTGATCACTTTGTTGCCAATTTTCTGCAAATATATGCGATTTCAGTGTCAGTTGCAAAATGAAAAATCCTTCCCAGTGGGGAGAGACATTGAAAAATCCATTATTCCGGAATGCAAGCGAACGTAAAATGTGACTCAGCACGGCACTTTGTACCCGAATATACAGCAGGCGAAATATATCGCCCCGGTTATAAAACCTTAACAGGCCCAACATAAAAATCAACCGTCGCGTCTTCTGTCATATCCTGTGACTTGGGCTTTTTACCCTTCGCGATCGTTCCCGTAATGAAAAATACGGCACGACTCCCCCTTTAGACAAAGTGCACATATAAAAATATTTGAGGTTGGAAATCGCTGGTATTTCGCCGACAAATCTCCTGGCAATTTTCCGGCTTAGGTACGCGATGTCCCACTTTAGTACGGGATCTTGCGACCATTTGCTCCTGTTGGCAACTGTGTACTTAAAAAAGGGGGGCGTTCCCTCTTTGATGTATGTGACAGATCACTGTCACTGACAGTGTCACTGTCTTGCACATAAATTCATTTGAAACTCTTTTAATGGGCTGTTGAGACTGTGATGTGGGAAAGTAGTTAGCTAATTAAGGCCAGTTGAATAATGACAATGTGCACAGGGCGCTGTCAATAACTGTCAGAAGAAAGTGGGCATTGGGGCCCGGACTATATGGGGCGGTTTAAAGTATATTTGGTCATCTCAAATTAATTTTCCAAGAAACCATCCAGGACAGGAAACATTAAGGAAGATTAAAAACTTGATTGTTTTAGTGCGGTTTGACCTGTTCCTCACTATAACTTTGTTATTATTCCCTATTCAACCTACATACATTTTGACAAAAGCAGGGCAGATTTCGAGGCTCGCCAACCTCAGGTTTTCCTAATAGCTTAATATATTTTTTCCCAATAAATCGTGTCACAACATGTTGCGACAATACGTGAAACGTACAGGGGGTCTGAAACGGCCTGTAGAAATCGGTCTCTCACAAAGCCGCCTTGAGTAATGTATGAAATTTTCGTTTCCAAATCAGTCAAGGACTTTTCACAGTCGAATTAAAAAGGACCGAACAGATACAGTTCTAGCTTGGCCTTCAAAACTGGGCATCTTCACAAAAATTTCTCTTAGTAACACACAAATGGCTTGATGCTGAGGCGCTTCGTTCGCAAAAAGCTCGAAAACGAGTCTTATGGGCTTCTGATTGAAGGTTTGGTTTTCCAGCATTATTTAGAAATGTTCAATTTGTGCAACCTTGGTTGCGATCACCAGTTATTTCTGCAGGAATCAGTAGAGCTAGAGCTGGATAACTCAGTAAATTTTCAAGAGCCGGCGCAATGGCTTGGTGCTCCAACCCAACGCACCGGCGCAGTAACTCACCAGTGCAGTTTATGTTGCAGTAAAACTCAAAAGCGCAACTCAATTCAGTGTTACCCATGCCTCAGTGTGCCCCATTTTGCAGAATTTATGTTTTTGGAAAGCTTGATTATGATTCTTCAGGATTGAGAAATTTTATGGAAGTTTGTTGGTGCAATTAACCGCGGTTCTGCAGGCTCAAGTCCAGAAGCTTCTTAAAGATCCAAAAATGCTCGAATTTTGACGAATTTGTGTTTTTGTGAAGTCTGCCATCTTGAATGAGGTTAATTGTTGCAACCAGGGTTGGTGCTGCCACCTGTGAGTTTGTGGATGAAGTCCGCCACAAGGGTATTAGCGCAAGAAAAGGTGCGGCGCACTCAGACGGGATGAGTTATCAGACTGACAGAGCTGCAATAACTCAAAAGCGCAACTCAACTCAGTGTTACCCATGCCTAAGTAGAGCAGTCCTGTAAAATTAGCCGATGTTTGGTAGAGAAACGTTCGTCCCTTTAGCTCAAAAAGTTTAGATTTTTTATCATCACCAGAACATTTCCAACAGGTTTACGTCATATTTTTTAGCTAGTTTGCATTTCTAATGCAAGTTTCTGGAAATTGTGACACTTTGAAGTGGCTTTTGTCTGCTTTGAATTCAAAAAAATGTGTTTTTTGCGGAAAGCGTTTCGAATTGGTCATCCTCAAGTGTTTTTGAAGGAATTTTCAATTACTATGTGCTTTTTTTTACTCGGCTTCGCCTCGGGTGTCAACTTCGCGCAGTGGCGGAACGTCGACTTTCGTCTCTTGTGCCGTATACTATTTTTCTTGATCCTCGGTGGAAACTAGACGGGAGCAAAAAGTGATAAGACAAGTGAAAGACATGGTTTCGTTATGTTTCTTGGAAATCTAAAGCTACAATTTTTTTCATCTGGAAATAGGGAAAGTTTGAAGTCGCTTTCACCTCCTTTGCATGCAAAGAAATGTCTCTTTTCGGGGGTATACATTTCGGTTTCCATTCCGGAATTTTCCGGCTTAGGTACGCAATGTCCCACTTTAGGGCGGGAGCTTGCTACCTTTTCCTCCTATTGGCAACTATGTATGACAGTGACGTCCACTGTCACTGTTCATCAATGTCAATGTCAAGGGCAGGAATTCCAACAGCTAACTAATTGAGGCCAGTTGAACGGTAGAAGTGTGTAGTACAGAACACTGTCAATAGTGACAGATGAAAGTCATAAAAAAGTGAGCATTTGGGCCCGGACTATAGGGGGCGGTTTAAAGTATTTTTGGTTGTTGGAAATGAGTGGTGCTCCGCAGAACAAATCTGTGGCGCACAAGAGCCGTTTTATTAAAGCGATTCCCGCATGAACTGATTTATGGCGGGGGCCCCAAAAATGAAACCGACATTCCTCGGCAGCGCATTGTTCGCATACCTAAAGAACTAGAGTGCCATTCCTGGCCGCAGCCACCCTCTGTTTTTCATGTAAATGTGCACGTTTTACCCGCTCGCATGCCCAGTGTAAATGCGAGGTCTTGACAGTTGGCTATGACGTTTAATTAGGGCATTGAATTAGCACCTGGTCGAGAGATGGCGTCGATGCAACTAGCACGGGTTGCTGTCACGTCAACTGCGAGGCAGGCGTTTTCTGACATTTTTGGCAGATTTTGAGTGAAAAATAAAAATGTTTAGCCGGTAGTTGAGGGGCAGCCGACGCAAACCGGGACAGAGGAAATGTGATTAAACGTGGCCGCGCATCCACGCCATACGGTCTGCTTGCTTGATGTATTCATGGATCATAACGTGCGGACATATATCAAGGCTGTCTCGGTTATTTATGACATGGGGCCCCGGAGGGATGCAGAACATTTTATTAATCAAGCCGACGATGATTATCTACCGATGACTGGGCGGTTAGCTCCTCTCTGTCTCTCTCTCGCTCTCGGGCCATAATTAATATCACTGGCGACGATTCCGGGGATTTTGTTTCGGGTTTAAACTGTTTGTTATGGCCCCCCTTTTTCATCATTTTTTTCACTGGCTGTCTGTCCATCGGCTTGTTGTGGCAACAGAGAGCATGGAATTTTTGCTTCTTTGCATTTAGAGGTTAGGAATTACTGTTGAAATTCTATTGTGTGTGGTAGACATGGGTAATACTAAGTTATCGGCACACAAACCGGGTTTTTGCGCCACCTATGTTTGAAGCGCGAAACGAAGTTTTTGCGCCACCTATGTTCGAAGCGCAAAACTTGAAACGTTCGGAATGTATTCATGTGATTTTTGCACTTAACAATCAAGTCTTTGGAAAAACAGGACTGTTTTCAAGTTGGATTTAAAAATTAAACATTACAAGACATTTCCTTGGTTAGGATTTTCGCCAGATGGTGGAATGCTTAAAAATAAAATGTCACTGTCATTGATTTATCGGTTTTAATAGGAGAAAAAAAGCTAATTCTTAAACCACTACTCGTTCCTCGAATTCCTTGTCGCTTCGCTTGTTTTGCAAAAGTTACTTGTTATCCGCCATGTTTGTTTACGTCTAGCAGCGCCCCCTAGCTCTCTCTAGTTGAAATCGCGAATTGTTCAGATACTCGCAACTGTTTACAAAACTCTAATGGAAGAATGCAGGAATCAATTATCAATTTTGGTGTCTATCTCTGTTGGGGTTAGAAATTTTTCTGGAAAGGGGGCAGCTTTTGAAATGGTTCTTGGGACTGTTTAGATTTTGCCTCAACTTCAAGCACCAAATGGGTGCGATCCTGATTGGTACTGAAGATAAAAGCCCACAGTAGCGCACGTATAAGTTTCGCGTGTTTCTTTGCGAACTGCGTTAAAGATGGCGCACCTACAGCTATTGTGATATGACATTGACAGCTGTTTGACATTGACGCAGAAAACGAGGCTGTCGACGTCCAATCAGTTGGCAGGCGCCCCAAATGAAGGAGATGGTCGCAGTCTCGTTTAATGCGATTTGATTTGACAGTAATCCGGTTATCGAGTCCGCCACCCCACGGCGCCATTCAATTATATTAAATAGCATATGCCTATCGTGCCGATCCACTTGGCATCCTTCGGGACCGGGAGCGCGCTCAATCAATTTATAAATAATTATTATTCTAATTTATTTACTCGTCCCCTCCGGCGGCCCGATAGGCCCAGCTTGGTGACCGGCTCCCCTTTTGTTGTCTTTGCTGATTTGGCCCAATGATGATGATGATGATGAACGGAAGGAGCCGATCGCGACTTCTCTTTTACGTTTGGGTGCATTCGGCTCCCCAAGCCAAGCGACCGGCCACCCCCTAATTCCGATCCCCTCGGGCGTGCTCTAATAAAATGCACGTTTAATAGTGTAAATTGAATTGCAAAATCAAGGCTATGACTCGATGATGAGGACCGACAGTGGTGACCTCAAATCCCTGCTAAGGGCTGATTCCCACACCCCCCGACTTGTCAGTCGATTTTGGGCCCGAAAGGGGGACGCGAACCCCAAGGGAAACCGACGCTCCGCTCTCGCCTGTTTACATCCTATCGCATACTTATAATGCGACAGTTGATGAGCGCGGCAATATGCTTCGGCGATATTTAATCGCACCCCCTGGCCGCAAGGGCTCGTTTAATAACTGCGGCCCGACTAAATCCGATGAAATGCTGTGTTTTTTTCTTCATTTTTACCCGGCAACTGCGCAGGTAGCTGCAGTTACACATTGCTGCCTAGTTTCACTTCTTAAAAAATTGACCAAAAACTACAGGAGTCTTACTTACCCTAAAGAAAAACTAGGACAGTTCGAGTACTGGGGCATCTCAAAAGCCGGCAACACTGTGTTTTTGCGCCGGAACCAGTCGCTTTTATTTGTCTGAAAGATTTCTTCCGCAAGGAGGACTATTTACGAAATAAACCCACCCACCTTGACATAGTTTTTGTCCATGTAGAAGAGAAAATGAAAAAAAAATTGTATTAGTTTGTGCGTGCATTTGAAATTGGTCGATTCAAAAAAAAATTCCAAAAGGCGCATTTTGGAAATGTGAAATTAGGGCTACAGAAGTAAAATTTTGAAAAAAGTTTTTCTGGATTAGTTTGGGTTGGTTTGTGACTTCATTAGGATGTCGGTCGATTATTAGATTTTTTTCTCGAAGACAGAGCTTCCTTTCGAAAAACTTTGCTCTTATTAAAGTGTTCGACTAGTTGGAAGTTATTCAGTGATATTTTCTCAAAAGGCTTATCCGCAATAGTTTTTGAGAAAATGCCCATAAAAGGCGATTTCAAAAAACCCCAATATCTTGAAAACAAAAAACGATAGGGACATTCCATTAACGCCACTGAATTGAGGGCGTCAATCTCAATGAAAAAAGTAATTTTTGTGTCACTTTTTCGCTGAAATACATAGTAAGTGAGCTACTGGTGATTTGTTGCTTTTAAGTCGTATTCTGAAGAAAAATTTTCAAAACACATGTTTCTTTTGAGTCAGTAATTAATTTAGTTTCAGTTAGTTGGTGGGTCAACCTTTTCGAAATGGATTAATTTTGCAGTCCTCCAAAACACAAATACAGAGCGATTTGATATATATTTCGATCGGCTGGTTCAGCACAACTTCGACATCCACTAGACATCCAACCACACCTACTTTGGATTGTTGTGGATGTCAAAGATGCTGGATGTCGAATTTGTTGCCGTCTCAAACGCTGGTTTGGATCCATGAAAATCTGTCAAAACTGTGCGATTTCTGGTCTAACATCCACTAGATATTCGGTCGTTTTTCATATTAACCTAAAAGCTTCTTTCACAGTTTTTTTTGTAGAAGTCGATCATTTTTTTCCGAAATAAACGCATCCAAATAGACATTTTTTTTGGTTTTGTTCCATATGGAAAGCACACAGAAGCAAAAATGTCAAAATTATTTTCTTTGGTTAGTTTGTGAGTCGTTTAGGATTTCCGTGTATTATTAATTCTTTTTCTCGAAAATAAAGGTTATTTTCGAAAACCTTTCTGCCTGATAAAGTGAGTTATTCAGTGAGATTTTCTCAAAAGTCTCATAATGCATGGTTTTTGAGAAAATGCCAAAAACGAGATTATCAAAAAAACTCAAATTTCTTCAAACCAAAAAATATGGCGACATTCCTTTAGCGCCACTGGATTGAGGGCGTCAATCTCAATTGAAAAAGTGATTTTTGTGTCACTTTTCCTTACCGGTGATTTGTCGCTTTTAAGTGCGATTCTGAAGAAAATCTTCCATCCGTTTCTAGGACTAGTTTAAGTTGGTTTAGTTTGTGGATCCGTTCGGATTTCGGTAGATTCAAAAAAATCGAATTGGACACATTTTCGACATGCGAAATTGGGGCCCCATTTTACCTTTGCATTACTTCAAAACTGAAATTTAGAGCGATTTGTTATACATTTCAATCAGAGTTGTGCCCAATGGGCTCGGCACAACATCGACCTCCATTAGACATCCACTAGACATCCAACCACACCCACTTTGGACTCTAGTGGGTGTCAAAGTCACTGGACGCTGACCCTACTGGATTTAGAAGTTGTTCCCTATTCATACGCTGGTTTGGATGCAAGAAGATATTTCTTACTGTCCAATTTCTATCCAGTTGTTGCACTTCGACACAACTTCGACATCGGCACAACTTCGACATCCAATGTGCAGCAAAGTGTTAGTTGGATGGAAAAAAATCCTCCAAACTCGCCGATTTCCAGTGTATTGGTGCACAGCTTCGACCTCCAGTAGCTTCTAACGGATTTCTTAGGTGGCTGGCGAGCAGCAAAAGTTTCGTTCTGGCCCCAAGTTAGATTATTTTATATTCCAGTTGGGCGATTAGGAGGGTATGGGGGGGAAAGTCATCCCCACAGTAGAGCCGGAAAGCAGCGTATGTATATGCATGAGAGCTGCATTGAAGCCCGTTCCGCTCCATCGGCGACAGCGCCGCGACGCCGGAAGTCCATCTAATGTATCCGCAAGCGCTAGACTGGCCCCCCCGGCCTGTGCAGCGGGGGGGTGCGACGGCGAAACTAATGCCACATTTTCGCTTTTTTCTTCCACTCGCCAAACAACCCGAAACGTTTCGGTTGCCAGCCTCAGCTGGCCGTCCTCAGTAATGGATTTCGGGGTTTTTCCCCTGCAACTTTCCATGACTAATTGCTGTCCCAATTCATTGACTTTATGGCCTCGAGTCGTGTCTCTGGATATCTATGGGGTGCAATAAAAACGTCAGGCCGAGAGGCCCATCGGTCGTGTAATCTTATATCCGATGCTCGTAAAAGCCGATTTTTTACGAGTCGTCTTTCGCACTTTTCCTGCTGTTGGTCAATTGACCAGTACAGATCAGGGTTTGCGGGCCATTCCACTGCATAATTTTTGTTTGGGGGATTTTCTCAAAATATTTGCCTATTTTCAAAACAGGGGGCCTGGAAACGGACAAAAGCGTGGCAATCTTTTGTGGCGCGCTTTATTTGTTATCGGCGACTAATAATTGTGGCAACAGGTTGTCGCCGCATTGTCCGCATTACCATCATAATCATGTCATTCTTTTCGCTTACATTCATGGAATAAAGGGGCAGCCCAGGAATGGTTTCAGGTGGCATCTTTTATGATTGTTAGTGCGCCGTTTGAATGCAACGGTTCAAAGGGCGCTTCGTTTCACACTTTAGTGTCTCATTGGATGGGGATCACTTTCACTTGATCTGTTCGTGTGACTGTCACTGTGGGCTCGATTCTGGAATGTTCGTAGCTGATGAATAATAAAATGTCGATAAAGCGGGACATGGTAAAGTCCGGTCGCATAAATCGGGGCCGAAATGCTGATTTCCTCAGTCCGGGAGCCCCAATATTGATTCCGGTGATGCATGGCCGGAAGCGATTAGTCCAATCGGTGCGCCGTATCGTCGATCGACCATAAAAATATTAGCGGTCAAGAATCCGGTCTTTAGGACGGCCGTTAGTGTCCGATGGATTGCGATTGAGGGGCGCTTCCTCGGCTCCCCCATCCATTCAAGGCCCACTTGAGGAACAGTTCAATGAGTCATATTCATTTGCGTGTAACTTTTAATAACCATCATCCAGAGCGCGGCGAAGGGTTAATTAATCCCTCTTCGAGCTGGCGGAGTTGTCATGGTCGCAAAATAATTGTCGCCACTTTCATACGGGGCCCATGTCGAATCGATTGTCGATTGTCCACGGCAAGTCGGATTTGGCTGGCATTCGGGTGGATTTTTTTCGAAAATATCCAGCCGGCCTTGAAGATGTGGCCGAGTCGGGCGCAAGCAAATGGGGAGTGTGCGACCGTTTAGGGCCAACCAACCCTCGCGACCTAAATGCCGACCAATCACTGCCTAGAACAAAAGAATACAGTCTGCGGGAAAAGTTGGCCAACTTGCGTCCCCCTGTTGCCGTTGATCGGCAACGTTTCTAAAAGGGCGCCCGCTCACGTACAGTCAGCTTCACGGCCATTTTTGCCTCGACATTGCGAGAGGGTTTTTGGTTTTTCCAGATGCTGGGGGATTATTTACGCGCTTTCGGCGGGATCGGGGCTGCTGCGCACGAAGCCGCCAGCTCGTCAAAGTGTTGTCTTTGTGCGATCGTTGCCGAAACTTTGTCAATTTGTCATTTTGCGCCCATCATAAATCATCAACAGCCTGCCTCTCCTGCCCGAAAAACCAACATGGAAATCCGAGACTAACTTTTCTTCCAAGTGGGGGAAAAGTTGGGCCACTTATGGGGGTGGCCAAAGGCCACACAGGCAAAACAAACGCGAATCATCGTAATGACAATGTCACCGACTGCAGGCAAGACGTTTTTAAAATTGCTCACTAAAACGTAGGCGATTTCTAAATCATCCAGTTCTTTTCGCTCTTTTTTTGCTTCTCTGGTCTCTTCTCAGTAGGTGCCATTTTCATTTTGTGTATCTCTATCCGATAGTCAGTCTATACTAGAGATGGGTAACTCAGTGAATTTTCAAGAGCCGGCGCAGTGCCGGCGGAATGACTTGGTGCGCCACACCAACGCACCGGCGCAGTTTGTTGCGATCACCAGTGGGTAAAAAAAACCTTACTTAAAAGTAGGTTTAGGTAAAATTATTCCAGTTTCGAGTCTCGTAAAGCTTAGCTTTAGCTTACCATTTAAATTTTAATGAGTCAAGTCATTGGTTGATGAGTTATAACTCACTAACTCACAATGCAGTTTTGCACCCAAAAGCGCGACTCAACACAGTGTTACCCATACCTAGTCTATACAAAGCCTATTGAGCTTTTATATGGGGTGGTTCTCAACAAATGTGACAAAATTCACTGACTCTTTAGGCAAAAAATAATGCGTTTCCGGCAAAATTGTCTTAGGCGAAAATTGTGGTGTCAAAATGAACGCTACCTGATTTGGTAGGTCTTAAAGGTGTTATTGAGCCCCATTTGTTTTTTGTTAGTCAGGGTTTTAATGAAAATTAAGAATCTCAGACAACATTTTTCGGCCATCTCTATTTACAGGGTGATCTCAAAAAAATCAACTTTTTGGTCTTGCACCGATAACTTTTCTGCAGGGTCTTGAACTCATGTTGAAGCTAAACCTTCATAGGCAATTTAACACGAAAATTCGTTATACAGGGTTGCGTGAAAAAAGACTCAAATCAGAATTGCCCCCAATGACTTCGGTATACGGTCCATTTTCCAATTTCTCGTATTTATAGTTTTGGCAACACTCGAATATTCTGGTTCAATTATGGAACATTCCTGGTTCTAATTCCGTCGAGCTGTATCGAAGTTTCAGTGGTCGTCTCGCTGGCAGCGTTGCCGCTACGGCTTGTTTTTCTGCGATCGCCGGAACAATGCGAATGTGTCGTTAAATTTGAATACAATTTTGTAATTCTAGGCTGCTGTCAACTTTTCAATCGTTGTCAAAACTGTAAATACACAAATTTGTCTTTTAGTTTTAGCAAGTCAATGCGGCCTAAGGTAAAGTAAGGTACATAGTTCGACTTGTAACGCAATTACGGACGTAAAGTGCTCCTTACAACTCTTATTTTGTAATATACTACATATTTCAAAGCAAATTTCTGGTTGTGGACTCGTAATTTTGTACCGCATTAAAGGATGACAATATTTGAGGTAAAAAATCATCATTCTTATGCAGCATTTTCATCGGACACTCTGTATAGGAACGGCTGCGTTGCCAGGTGGCTGGGTGTCGATGTGTTGAGACTGTTGGACTTTGACAGTGGAATGAGATGGGCTGGGGGGACAAAGGTTGCGAAGTAGGCGAACGGTGCGCGTTTAGTTGGTAAAAAATGCGAGGAGAGACGAAATAATAAATCAAACGCGGGGCAAAGCTAATCTGTTCCCATCAGCATAAATCCAGCGAAGGCTGTGAGAGAGCGATGGCCGCCGCTGCCCGTCAACAGAGACGTACAAACGCGTTAAT
Organism: Dendroctonus valens; assembly: GCA_024550625.1. NCBI lineage: Eukaryota > Metazoa > Arthropoda > Insecta > Coleoptera > Curculionidae > Dendroctonus > Dendroctonus valens. The sequence goes on from JAJTJO010000110.1 coordinate 1,181,730, forward strand.
GATTGATCCAGTCAGTGCGGCGTATATAAGCGTAATAAGCGGCCGCGGCTGCATAATTTATTGGACCTGCATTCACGTCATCGCGTTATGGATGTGACTCCGAAAATTAATTTCGGTAGTTGTAAAAGATAAATTAATAATGGCGGTCCCGATGGATGGATGGATGGATGGATGCGGCAGCAGCAGCAGGAGCAGCACCAGCATATCAGCCCGAGAAATGGACTGGAAGTATCAGGCGCGCGAGGGATGGTAATGAGCTTATTTCTTTCGCTTCTAATGGCCGTTAACGGTGAAAAATGTCCGCCGATTATCAGCGCCGCCTAATGGCTGTTCGCCTCCTTTAGCCCAACGAACGTTTAGCCGAAATTCCGCTCATTTATCCGGCCTCAATTCGAGATGGGAAAGCAATATGGGCAACTCCAATGGGCGGCAATTTGCGGCCCATTGTAATGTAAATAGATAAATAGTGACACCGGCCTTTTTCCGGTTCTTTTGTCGCGCGATCGAACACAAAGGCCCCCACTAATCGTAAGTAATAATTCGGAGTTTCGTTAAAACGCTACTTCCTTTTTACCATTTATTATGTTCTAATTGACCCACCGGTGGTGCGCTCTGTGACAACTCGGACTCTCGCTCATTCTCACAATAGGAAATTCTCCGATTTCTTTGTTGATTAACGATGGCGCACATCTCGACCCCGTAAATTTGACGCGTATCCCGCATATTTCGATTCCCGACCCAAAAAAAAGCTATGTAATAAAAATCCCCCGATTTATATCCGGGCATCGGCTAATTCATCACATTTTATGGGAATTATCATCGAACAGCAGGAATCTGTACCAAAAGCCCGCTTATTGAGAATCTGCCTCTGTTGCCAGTCTAGTGTATTTTTAATCGCCTGTTGAGCGATTTTCTTCTCAATTTTCTAGATTATTTATAATATTTTTTTCTATTCCAGCAACGAAGTGACTTGACCCCTTGCGACTGAGCCCTTTGTCGAAACGAAGTCAACGTTTCGCCTGCAGATCAGCAATCATCACGAGAAATTGGAGAGTTTTAGGAGGTGCGTAATGTTTGTCTTGAATGGGCTACTTGCACGTTTAGGGTTTTTTTGGGAATCCTTTGATTATCAAAAGGGATAGACTTTCGAGGCCATTCCTTGAAACAAGTGGGTTTTTAGGCCGTCGTTCGGTAGAATTTCTTCTTGACGTTTCGCAAGCACGTGTGGCTTGCATCTTCAGAAGTGGTTTGCTTGAACGCTTACACTGTTCTAATGCGATTCCTCGGGCGCAGTCCGTATTTATGCACCGGTGGCGATAACGTGGTTTGTGATGACGTGGCCTGTGTCATCGGAGCTTGCGCATTCTGTTGGCTGTTGCTATCCTCCGGTGTACATGATTCCCTCTCCTGTCCTGAGCTGTTGTTTTTTCTTGTTGTTTTTGCGTTGGTGAGTGCTGGAAACCATATCCTGTTCAGCGCCATTGTCTCTTCTTTTCTGTTGAAATTGTCGTCGTGTTTGTAGATTTCAATGGCTTCTCGTATTAGTCGGGGGCGATACCCTGTTGTCGTGGCCAGGGAAATAGATGTTGTGTGTTCCATCGCTGAGGGCATGTTCCGCCACTGCCGACTTCTCCATATGTCGAGGACACGTTCGTGCTATGGAGGCATGGACGCAAAAACCTGGACATGTTCCTCGACCATCTAAACAAACAGCACCCAGACATCCAATTCACCATGGAAGTTGAACAAAACCACCAACTGGCCTTCCTGGATGTTTTGGTGTCTAGGCAGGGGAATCGTTTGGACCACAAGGTATATCGAAAAGCCACCCACACAGATAGATATCTTCACAAGCTATCTAACCACCATCCGAGTCAGAAGCAGGGAATCATTAAGACTCTCACGATAGAGCCAGAAAAATATGTGGACCACAACATCTAACAACGGAACTACAGCACTTGGAAAAAGCTTTTCTGCAGAACGGATATTCCCAGTTGGACATCAAAAAAGCTGTAGGAGTGGGACGTGCTGAAAAAAGTGAGTCCACTCTGAAAGCTTTCCTGTCCTATGTTCCCAGGGTTACGGACAGAATTGGGAGGCTCTTGTTCAACTTCCATGGTGAATTGGATGTCTGGGTGCTGTTTGTTTAGATGGTCGAGGAACATGTCCAGGTTTTTGCGTCCATGCCTCCATAGCACGAACGTGTCATCGACATATCGGTACCAGATCGTTGGTTTAAGGGGTGCGGTGCTCAACGCTGCTTCCTCCAAGAGATCGGTTGCGACAAGATTAGAAGAACATCGACGGAATTGCAAACTTGGACATGTGGAGAAGTCGGCAGTGGCGGAACATGCCCTCAGCGATGGAACACACAACATATATTTCGGAGAGGCACAGGTCCTGGCGACGACAACAGGGTATCGCCCCCGACTAATACGAGAAGCCATTGAAATCTACAAACACGACGACAATTTCAACAGAAAAGAAGAGACAATGGCGCTGAACAGGATATGGTTTCCAGCACTCACCAACGCAAAAACAGCAAGAAAAAGCAACAGCTCAGGACAGGAGAGAGAATCCTGTACATCGGAGAATAGCAACAGCCAACAGAATGCGCAAGCTCCGATGACACAGGCCACGTCATCACAAACCACGTTATCGCCACCGGTGCATAAATACGGACTGCGCCCGAGGAATCGCATTAGAACAGTGTAAGCGTTCAAGCAAACCACTTCTGAAGATGCAAGCCACACGTGCTTGCGAAACGTCAAGAAGAAATTCTACCGAACGACGGCCTAAAAACCCGAAAAACCCACTTGTTTCAATCCTTTGATTCCCCCCGATCTCGATGAAAGTAGCCGATTCATAAAGAAAATGGGCTGAGGTTCTTGGATCTTGGCAATTTTTTGTTTTTGCGGTTTAATTCATAAGTACCGAGAACCCTTGCGTTCTCTTCGGGGGAGTTTTGGTTCTCAGCCGCTCTGGACGTGGAACAGAGAGACGGCGCGTGGAAATGGAAAGAACTCAGAGCCTTTTCCATTTCCGCAGCCCAAACTCGTCCCCATCCAGAGCTTTAGTAGCGGAGAACGCGAGGAACTCGGCCACACTTTCGCCAAGAACCTCTTCTCATGGTATTTGGTGGAGGCAAGTTGCGTTTCCCTCATGGGGAGTTTTAATTTCCAGCCGCTCTGGACGTGGACCAGGGTGAGGGTGCGTGGATATGGAAAGAACTCAGAACCTTTTCCATTTCCACAGCCCAAACTCGTCCTCATCCAGAGCCCTAGAAGAGGGGGAACGCCGAGGAACGCGGTTCCTTTGACAGCGTGCCAAAATGGGGACCGGCTTCTCCTTTGAGGTAAGAAAAATTCGCCACACTTGGAGGGGACGGTCTGTTTGTCAAAGCCGGCAACCAAAGCAGGCACGCAGCAGTTTTTTGTTTCGTATTTTTTGGAAAAAATAAAAAAACGTTTTTTAGCAAATGAGTTTTATTTCAACAAACCACAAATTATTTCAACAAACCACAAAAAACGTTGCAACGTATATACGTTGAGCGATATTTGGCACAATCCCAGGCCAGAAAACTTTGGGGCGACGGTCCATCTCGGGCTGTTTTGGCGCTACAGCGAGACTCGAAGAGGCTCCCCTAACAAGACGAAATTTAACTCCTCAACTCCTCTTTACGGAGAGTCGAAGAGGCTCCCCTAACAAGGCGAAGTCAACTCCTCAACTCCTCTTTACGAAGAGTCGAAGAGGCTCCCCTGACAAGGCGAGGTCAACTCCTCAACTCCTCTTAACGAAGAGTTGAAGAGGCTCCCCTCCCTGACATGGCGAAGTCAACTGCTCAACTCCTCTTTACGAAGAGTTGAAGAGGCTCCCCTGACAATGCGAAGCCCAACTCCTCAACTCCCTCAGCTAACTCGATGCTACCGAGACGAGGTTTGCTGAAATCAGCTCTAAGCAACGTCCTCTGTCTAGTCGAAATGAGGGTTGGGAAATAAGGGTTTACTAATTAGGGACGCAGCTGGAAGGGTTTTTTTCCATTGCATCTGGAGGCAAGTGAAAAAACCCCCGCCAGTCCCCCAACTACTGCCCTCACGTCCGAACCCTCACGGATTGTTGAGGGAGGCTCGGAGCGGACGAGAAGAGAAGCGTTTGCACTCACCTGAGGAATCTTCCAGTGAAGCTTTAAGGTCCAGAGTCTCTTGGCGGTGCACTGAAACAAACATACTTTTCCTCAAAAACTGGATGCTATCAAGGCGTCTCATGAAACTAGTTCTGACCAAGGTCCTCCATCGAGCATCCAGTTGAGAAATGAGGGTTTACTAACTAGGGACGTAACTGGAAGACGGTTTTTTTTTGAGTGGCGAAACCACTCCAGTCCTCAACTGTCATTCTTGAAGGAGGATCGAAGCAGAAAAAAAAACAAGCTCGCTTTGCACTCACCTGAAGAATTGAGGGGGAGGAGAAGAGTTTTGAAGCCCTTTTGAACTGCTGGACCACTGAAACAAACATACAACCATCAAGCCCACTTTTGGCGCGTTAAAAATACCGGGTGGCTGAAAAAATCAATGTCGACAAACCGGGGGGGAAACCACTCAATCGATCCCCTGGAAGTGAATGTATGGAAGCGGGACGTTGCGTAATGGAAGAAAGGAGTCAGGAGTCGGTATCATTGTCGCGCCATCCTTCACTAAAAAGTATCATTAGTTACGGCAAGAAGTTGGACCCTCGTCTTGCCAAAAGGATTACTTTTCGCCGCCAGCCGAGAGATTGATATATCGGTGGTGGTGGTGGCGGCGGTCTAGGGAAATTTTCCAATGCAAGTGGGCGGGGGGCGGCTGTGCCCCCCTTAAAACGTCCGACAGGAGAATAACGAGCGAACCACCCCCCGGCCCGGCTGGACGCTGTCGCTAATTGATAAAGTGCTGTTTATTCTAAGGGTTACACATGCACTTCCAATCTAGTCGAGTGTGTTTACAGGGCTAAGTGGGGCCGCTTGCAAGATTACCTTTGTCACCAAACATGTTGGCAAAGAATCTAAGACTGGCCGAGTCGGGCACCGGACGGGCGGCTGCGCAGCAGTCGCGGCCAAGAAAATCCCTTTATAATTATCTGTCAGCCCAGGCAGTGATAAAGGTCTTAGGAGGCAAAAATGCGAACAGCATTTCATTCCAGGCAGCGGGAAAATTCCTTTTTCCCGGATCGGGGGTGACGGCTGCCTGGTGCGAGATACGCTCGGGTTTCACTTCATCCGGGGGGCAGGTTTCAAAAGACTCAAAATTACTTTCGGGATAAGAGGGATTAGGCCCGAACGCCGCTTGTTTCGTTCCGGCTGCTGTGGCGGCATTAGGCAGAGAGGCAGAGGCCGATGGGTGCCGTTGCCGCCCCCGCGCACTCCGATTCAATTCGCTTTTTTACCCGAAACCAGATGGATGGATTAATTGCGTCGGCCGTTCGACGGAATTAATTCCGAAAACTGCCCGCCATCTGTGCGGATTGATTAAAAACTAAAATATATCGCAAAAACTACTTTTTTACACTACGAACCTGAGGAATCGCCATTATTCACTCCATTTTCCTAGTGGGAAGTCATATTTCTCTCCCTTGGTCAATAATAATAATAATGAAAGATGTTTAAGTTTTTCATTATTTTTAGTTTGCCCACCCTGGTTTTTTCCAGAAGGTTTCTTTCAAAAAAGTAGTACAGGTGTCATGTGCTACTATACTATACGTCAAACGTCTAATGGAAAAAGTCAAATTTGGGCCTATATTTTCTCAGTTAAAAGAGATACAGAAAAATGTTTTTTTGCCGTTTTCAGAACAAGAATACGGGGTCACGCAAAAAGTTATAGGACCTAAACTCATTTTTTTAATGGAACACCCTGTAGATTTCACTCTAAGAAGCTCAACTTTTATTGAAGTGAAAACTTCTCTAGGCATTTTATTCGAATATTCGAACTCGAACTTGAGATTTCCGGATATTAGATTTTTCACCTCTAACTTGTAGCCTTAAGCACACAACTTAGTTTTATTCTCTAAAATCACTTTGTAATTTTAGGAACAGAAATCTACTTTCGTCAGAAAAACAGAAACAAACTGCCGACCCCGAGCCGAGCCTGATCCGCGACAAATTCTTTTGAAGTTCACAAAGGAAGAACATCAAAGGAATTTTGCCTGGCTCAGCCTCGGCTCAGGCTCGGCTCGTCAGGTCCGAACCCTCCATAAGGAGCAAATGATTTTAACGTCCAATAAATATTTTAATATTTCTCAATATTTGCACCCTGAGAATGATGTGAAAAGATTGAAATTTTATCAGTGATTTTTAAATAAATCGAGCGAGGATCGATCGTTTTCGCGAAAAAATAATTCGGTCAGATGAATGTCGAATTACAAGTTGCGCTATTGACATAACGACAGGCATTGGAACTCCACAAGGTCGATTTGGAGTAAATATACGGTTTTCGATGCAAAATAATCCGATAGTAATGGAGATTTAGATTCAACCCATAACCGTTTGAAAACTGTTGGACACGTGGACGTGGAAAACACGTGGACCTATAAGGTGGCCACCACGATCACCGGATCTAACACCTTCAGAATTGTTTGTTTGGGGAATGTTAGAAAATAAATTATTTTATCCCGAGAACAACTTGATCAAAGAATTCATGAGGCCTTTGCAGAAATAAAACTTCGTTCGAAAAAAAAGTCAAGAGTGCACTGTCTGTTAAAATATACTGTGCAATGTATTTCCAACTATAATATCAATATAGTTTCAACTAAGAAAATATAGGGTCGTATTAAAAATTTACAATATTTTGATCGTCCCCTGTACTATAAAGCGAGCAAATTTTTCAAATTTTGCTTTTACCATTTTCAGTTTTCCCTATACAACTCATACAACAACACATGTCCCCATACAACTTTTTTGATACCACTCCCAATTACGAAGATATTGGGACACCGTGTACAGTGTACAGTGTACATTGACTGCTGTCATGTTGTCAATTTATTATTGGCTTTATTATTTTTCCAAAAAAAAGTAGTTTGAAAATTTCAGACACGAAAATTCAAGACACGTTTCGAAGAAGTTGATTCTCTTCTGATGAAGGAATATGTTGGCAGGAATTTAAACAACGGAAATAAGAAATCTTCAAGGTTTCAATCTGTTTCCATTATGAAAAGTTTTAACAAAAGATCAAAAACAAAGGATGGATGAAATACACGTCACCTTTAACGTGCCAATAACTTCAAAGGTATGGTTGCTACGGAAACTACTTGACATCAAAACAGACAGATGACTGATGACAGACTGTCAGACTCTTCTTATAATCTAATGGCGGCACATACAACCAACTTAGAGCGTATTTATCATTGTAACTGTAACATTTTCAAAATGTCACTAAAACTCACCTAGCTGATGTGACAATCGGCCCGAAAAAGTCCGAGCTTAGGTGAAAACGACCTACATTAATGCATTTCTATCCATTGATACTGAGAAAAATATTTACCCTTACACAGCGGGTAATGAGAAAACCCATATTTGGCCGTTACCCACATTATAAAGAAATTGGGTCACCGGTAGTACTAAAATACCTATATATATACCAAAACAAAGGGTTTTTTTTACATTACGGTCGCTCCCTGCCAGCTCAAAGCCATAAATTTAGGAGATTCCAAGGGAAATCAAGACAGTGCCACCCAGATGACCCATTAACATGACACCCATCAATTGTCTTTAATTGACAGTGACAAACGGTAATTACAGTGACAAACGACAGCGCAGATTTTAAGGATGACTTTTTTTTGGAAATTTTTGAAGGTAAAACCATAAGAGTTCAAAAATTACCGATAATTTTTCACACTCTGATCTGATCTGAATCTGGTTCAGAGTAACAATTAAAACATGTCAGTTTTGACAAATGAATCAAATTCTCATATTGACCTTGATCTAGCCACCACAAGCCAGGGTTGCCGCCTATTGGATTTTTTACCACCCGGACAACTCGATACCGAAACTGGTTGAATTTGTTCCCAAAACCCTCGTTAAAGACAAGTGGCTGCCCAGATGAATATCGACTGGCCGACAAAACAAAACGAAATAATCGGCCCTTTGTGCTGCGCCTCCATTCTCATGTTTGATCTTCTCGACAGCCCTTCTGGTCTTAACAAGGCAACAAGAATCCGACCGCTATTACACACAAACAAGGACCAAGCGCTCGATTTCACTCGAGCAAACCCAAACAAGGTTCCGGAATCGAGATCAGGTTCACTTGATAATTGGAGGAGCGCCCTCATTTAGCCCGTTTACCTGCCCGGAAAAAAATAGCCAGTAGGGCGCGAAGTGCATTTTGATTTTTTTTCGCTTCGCAAAGTGTTTTGGCATTTCGGCCACATCGCTAATAGGAAATGGTTAAAGAGTTGAAAGGGCCGAATTGAGAATGGGCGCACGTAGTGCGGCCGCACGTCGATACGAGACACCCTCACGCGTCCTGCCCCATTCGTCCTGAAAGGCCAAAGGAAGTTTTCTCGAAATTAACTTAAAACGGCCTGGCTGAATATTTTCCTTTCGCAAGAACCTGCTTGGAATCGCCAATCGAAAGCTCCACATTTCACTTCAACAAACGTCACTATTTTGACGTTGACACGCTTTGACTGACTGATGCAAAGTTGCCAAGCAACAGCGTCAAGATGGATGAATGATTTTCGGCTGACATTGATTATTTGCGAGCATGAAATCGGCAAAAATCGCTTGGGCTTGAAGATGGGGCTTGGCCAACCGCGACGAACCGATTCCCAGGTGCATCTGCACAGGGTTTTTCCTTCAGAAAAAAATGGCAATCGACCACTTGCATGCATCGGTAATATTTCAACAGGATTTCTTGTTTACCAGGTTGGAAAACAGTGTGTTTAATCAGAGCACAAAAGTCCAGTTAACTCGCACTCCTGATTGAGTAGTAGTAGTAAACATCTTTATTTCTAAAAAAGGCTATCGACCTATCGGTCTTTCTGCCCTTGTTTAATACATGCAGTTTTAATCTAAATAAAAAACAAATATGAAAATTGTCTTATTCTAGGTTAACGATATTATTAAATAAAATTTCAGTGGCAAGAAGAGATTATTTTATTGTCCACTAGTCAGTTGCGTTTGTAAGTGTTCGAGTAGCGTTAATGTAGGGAAACGGAAGCGGGATTGTCTGGTTCGTCTTGTAAGACACAGGGGATTCAGTATGGTCCAGTTGTAGGGGTTGTTTGTCCATTTTGTCTGTAGCTGTATGAGTCTTTCCGAGATCTTTGTCATGTTTGTGCGTTCGTATAGTAGTTGGGTGGGGGGGGTTGTGTAGTGGGTTTTGGGGGTCTTTAACACGTCTTATTCGTGTTATTAGTCTTAGTGCAATTTGTTCTGTTGTTTGTGTATAACGTTTTGTCCTTTCTGTTCCGTTGGTCATGAGTATATGTCCATAGTCTAGCAATGGTCTACAAATAGCTTTATATATTTTGGTGGCGGTGTTTGTGCTAATTCCTCTGTCTTTGTAGGTTAGTGATCGGAAGTGTTTTGTTCTCTTTATTGTTTCTGCCCTGATGTTTCGTATGTGTTTAGTGAATTTAAGTTTGTGGTCAATTGTGATTCCAAGGTATTTTACGTCGTTTTTTGGTTGTGTCGTTTGGCCGTCTGCAGTTATTGTAGGGGAGTCAGCGTTGAGTCTGTGGTTTGTGAGCAGAAGTTGGTTTTTTGACGCGTTTGGTGTTAGTCTCCATTTATAAAACCATGTCATTGTGTTGTTTGTTAGTGTTTGGAGTCTTTGAGCTGCTCTCTCAGTAGTTTTGTCCTGTACAATAAGTGCCGTGTCGTCTGCGTATTGTAATATGTATGCCGATCTGTCGATTTGATTTTTGTCTGGTAAGTTGTAATTGTATATGTCATGGCAGTATATATTGTAGAGAAACGGTGAGAGCGGGGATCCTTGAGGGAGCCCTTGTTCAGGGGAAAAAGAAAATGACAGTGTTTTGTCAATTCGTACTTGTAGTTGTCTGTTTTCTAGTAAGTTCTTTATGGTGAGTAGTAGATATGTTGGTGTGTGTAGTTTGTATAGTTTGTATAGTAAGCCTCTATGCCAGACACTGTCAAAAGCCTTGTTAATGTCCATAAACAGGCAAGCAGTCTTTCTGTCAGTTAGGTGGGTAGTTTGTACATTGTTGGCCAAAATAAAGAGCGGATGAACAGTCGAGTGATGCTGTTTGAAACCAAATTGGTAGGTAGTCCTGATTGATTTCTACAGCCTTTTCAAGTTTTTCAACTGAAAACCTTCCATTAATCTCAAGGTGAGAGGTAAATGTGAATTATAAACAGAACGAAGGTTCCTTTACAGTATGTTGCACTGTAGCAACAAAAATCCGCTCAACATTCAAAAAAACTTATTTAAGTCTGCAGATAGATTTCCAGCCTGGTCTAAAACCTTGCAATAAAAATATAAAAAGCGACCAAAAATTGCGCAAAACAGAAAAATCGATTTCCACAAAACGACTGAAGGTAATGACATTAAGTGTGAACCACGAACCAAACGAACCTTCTTTTACAGTTTGTTGAAATCCGTACATAAATATTCGACCTGGTCACTGAGAAATTGCCTGTCAATCATCGCAATGCAACACAAGAAACCAGTCAAAAACCGTTCAAAATTCGAAAATTAATTTCGGCAAAACCACTGCGCCGATTGGCATGCAAGTCAAACTACAAACAGAAAAAACCTTCTTTTGTCGCGTTTTAAAGACCTCACATTGATATCGGGCCGGATCACGCATGAATCACCTTCGAAACATCGCAATGCAAAACGGGAAACCGTCAAAAAAAGGCCAAAATTTTGAAATCAATATAAAAAAAAACACTTTCTCAAGTGGCATGAAATCTGAACTATGCAAAGAATGAACATTCCTTTACAGCATGTTGAAGCCTGCATCTGGCCTGGTAATGACAAAATGGAACAAAAAAACTGTCGAAGACCACCCAAAATTCAAAAATCGATTTTGACAAAACCGCTGTGCCAACCGGCAAAAAATGTGATCTATAGACAGAATGGGCCTTTTATTAAAATTTCTTGAGATCTGCATTGAAAATTAGCAATGCAAAAAAGAAAACAGTCAAAACCAGTTCAAAATTAACAAAACGATTTCGAGAAAACCACTAAATCGAATGGCATGAGATGTCAAATATAAAGAAAACAAACGTTCCTCTACAGTATGCTGAAGTTGATATACGGCCTGGTCATTAATAAATGGCCCAATATTAAACCTCCCAATGTTCAGCAAAAAACAATCGAAAACCGCTCAAGATTCAAAAGTATTTTTCTTCAAAACCGCTCTGGCGATTGGAAAAGAGTTAGAAATATGAATAGAATAAACCTTTTTTACAGTTTGCTGTAATTCGGATATTGATATTTGCTCTGGTTATAAAAAATGACCTTTGAAATCTCCCAATACAAAAACGGGAAAGCAGTCAAAAACAGGCCAAGATTCAAAAATTGATTTCGATCAAACTATTTTCCGACTGTTATAAAATGTGAACCACGGACAGAATGAACCTTCCTTTGAAGTGTATCGAAGCCCACCCGTTGATATTCGGCCTGGTCATTGATAAATGGACTTTGAAATCTCACAAAACAAAAACGGGAAAACAATCAAAAACAGACCAATATTCAACAATTGATTTCGACCAAACCACTTTGCAGACTGACATAAAATGTGAAACACGGACAGAATGAACCTTCCTTTGAATGGTATCGAAGCCCACCCGTTGATATTCGGCCTGGTCATTGATAAATGGCCTTTGAAATCTCCCAATACAAAAACGGGAAAGCAGTCAAAAACAGACCAATATTCAACAATTGATTTCGACCAATCCACTTTGCCGACTGTTATAAAATGTGAACCACGGACAGAATGAACCTTCCTTTGAAGTGTATCGAAGCCCACCCGTTGATATTCGGCCTGGTCATTGATAAATGGCCTTTGAAATCTCCCAATACAAAAACGGGAAAGCAGTCAAAAACAGGCCAAGATTCAAATATTGATTTCGATCAAACCATTTTGCCCACTGTTATGAAATGTGAACCACGGACAGAATGAACCTTCCTTTGAATGGTATCAAAGCCCACCCGTTGATATTCGGCCTGGTCATTGATAAATGGACTTTGAAATCTCACAATACAAAAACGGGAAAACAGTCAAAAACAGACCAAGATTCAAAAATTGATTTCGATCAAACCATTTTGCCCACTGTTATGAAATGTGAACCACGGACAGAATGAACCTTCCTTTGAAGTGTATCGAAGCCCACCCGTTGATATTCGGCCTGGTTATTGATAAATGGACTTTGAAATCTCACAATACAAAAACGGGAAAACAGTCAAAAACAGACCAAGATTCAAAAATTGATTTCGATCAAACCATTTTGCCCACTGTTATGAAATGTGAACCACGGACAGAATGAACCTTCCTTTGAAGTGTATCGAAGCCCACCCGTTGATATTCGGCCTGGTTATTGATAAATGGACTTTGAAATCTCACGATACAAAAACGGGAAAACAGTCAAAAACAGACCAAGATTCAAAAATTGATTTCGATCAAACCATTTTGCCCACTGTTATGAAATGTGAACCACGGACAGAATGAACCTTCCTTTGAATGGTATCAAAGCCCACCCGTTGATATTCGGCCTGGTCATTGATAAATGGACTTTGAAATCTCACAATACAAAAACGGGAAAACAGTCAAAAACAGACCAAGATTCAAAAATTGATTTCGATCAAACCATTTTGCCCACTGTTATAAAATGTGAACCACGGACAGAATGAACCTTCCTTTGAAGTGTATCGAAGCCCACCCGTTGATATTCGGCCTGGTTATTGATAAATGGACTTTGAAATCTCACGATACAAAAACGGGAAAACAGTCAAAAACAGACCAAGATTCAAATATTGATTTCGATCAAACCATTTTGCCCACTGTTATGAAATGTGAACCACGGACAGAATGAACCTTCCTTTGAAGTGTATCGAAGCCCACCCGTTGATATTCGGCCTGGTTATTGATAAATGGACTTTGAAATCTCACGATACAAAAACGGGAAAACAGTCAAAAACAGACCAAGATTCAAAAATTGATTTCGATCAAACCATTTTGCCCACTGTTATGAAATGTGAACCACGGACAGAATGAACCTTCCTTTGAAGTGTATCGAAGCCCACCCGTTGATATTCGGCCTGGTTATTGATAAATGGACTTTGAAATCTCACAATACAAAAACGGGAAAACAGTCAAAAACAGACCAAGATTCAAAAATTGATTTCGATCAAACCATTTTGCCCACTGTTATGAAATGTGAACCACGGACAGAATGAACCTTCCTTTGAAGTGTATCGAAGCCCACCCGTTGATATTCGGCCTGGTTATTGATAAATGGACTTTGAAATCTCACAATACAAAAACGGGAAAACAGTCAAAAACAGACCAAGATTCAAAAATTGATTTCGACCAAACCACTTTGGCGACTGGCATAAAATGTGAACCACAGACAAAATGAAGCTTCTCTTGAAGTGTATTGAAGCCCATATGTTGATATTCGGCCTGGTCATTGATAAATGGCCTTTCAAATCTCACGATACAAAAACGGGAAAACAGTCAAAAACAGGCCAGGATTCAAAAATTGATTTCGACCAAACTACTTCGCCGACTGGCATAAAATGTGAACTATGGACAGACTGAGCCTTATTTTGCAGTTTCTTGAAACCTACATATTAATACAGGGCCTGTTCACTGAAAAATGACTTTCGAATATTCGCAATGCAAGAAAAAGAAAATCGTCAAAAACAGGCCAAAATTCAAAAATCGATTTCGAAAAAACAAATTCGAAAATGAAATGCGAACTATGGACAGAATAGACCTTCCTTTGCGTGTATATTCAGGTCTGCATATTGATATCCCGCCCGGGTTTTAAACAATGGCCTTTGAAGCCTGCAATGTTAATATGTAAAGCGACCAAAATTAGCCCCAAATTGTGAAACCCCGATTTCAAGCCACTGAATAAAATGAAGAACGAACATTGTTTTGATAATATTGATACCCGGCCTGGTCACTGATAAACTGCCTTTAAAGCATTGCAATGCCAAAATCAAAAGTCACAACACTGTTGTAGAAAACGAAAACTGATGTTGTGAAGTGAGGTTATGAAACGAGAAACAGATGGTGCCTTGTAAACAATGTGAAATCAAGAAACTGCAACCAAAAGCCGATTCAACTAATTAATTAACTGGCAAAGTGAGGTTCATTAGGAGTGAGCGTGATTGATAACGATGGTTAGATAAAAATTCGTTTACTGTAATTACACGTCGACGCGGCAGAATCCGAAGAAGTCGAGGAATGTCTTTTATTGCCGCCCCTAAAGCCACAAGTCATCAAATGATCATCACGAGTCGGACCGCACAATTACGAATCATGCATCGGAGGTGTCGAACCGAGCTCACTCGGATTAGTGTAGAGCGGACAATTCGGACGATGGACGGCAACCTCGCAACACTCGCCAAGTAGCCAATGCGCGCATTTGCCCGGTCTAAACAGCGATCGGCCATTGGCTCGAAGTGCAAAGTACCCGTAACGTCTGTTACCTAATAATGATTGATTGTCGAACGGTGCTGTCGTAAATGCCAATTGCCAAATCGGACACCGAGTCGAGTGATTTTCGGTGGATTTGTCGGCGAAATTAATTATCGCCGCTGATGAGGCAACAGCCAAAACCGAACAACCAACGGGCAAGACAAGGAGGAGGCCGGAGTGTCTTAATTAGGTGCGGCCGGCAGGTACCGATAGTAGGCTGGTTCCCGATTATAAATGTGAAACTCATCGCATCCTCAGGTCCAAGCCGTGACATACACAACCGTGATTGCCCGTTGCGGCCGATCGATTCGCCGCGCCGAAGAAAAAACCGATCCGAAGTTCACACGCGTGTTAACGTGACGAAGAGACGACGATCTCCATCCTCATCATGGACCGATTTCGTTTATTCTAATGAATGAATGAATGAATTCGAGGCAAACGAAGAACGCAAAGGGCCCATTGTTCGCGAACACTCCACGAGCGGAGCAACTGGTCGCCCATTGAGGCGCGCCGGGGCGACAACGTAAATCAATACTAATTTGGTTCCAAATCAGCCGAAATCGGGAATAAGTGCTCGATTTTTCGCGCTGTGCCGGTGCATAATTCAGGCTTTATCGCCCGATATCGCCGATCTTTATGCTAAACAGCTTCCCATGTAATCACTGGAAGAGTGTCGCGAATTTTTATATTATTTACGCGTTTCCGCGTCTAAACGCTCGTTTTACGACTCATTACGCGTTCCGGAATTGATAAGTTGTTGCCGATCGTGATCTCCGTTTTACGCCTCAAAAATTCCTCCGCTATTTGCGCCAACAAGTTGCCGATTTCATTTTAAATCGATCCATTTCCACTCAATCAATGTCTGTCTTGCTTAATGCTTAGAACCGCACAAACTGGCAACGTCCAAAACCCACTCAGCCAAACGTCAAAAACTGACATTCAACCCCCCAACACAAAACGTCAAACTTTGACAATGACAACAACCGACACGCGCCTACTATACCACAACTCATAACCTCAAATTCCCTTATACTACTACAACCAGTAGTGCAAACGAAAAAAATAAACATAGTATTTGTCAACAAAACAAAATGATTGTTAAAAAGCCAAGTGGATAAAGAAGCGCGCGGCTGCAATGTGGGCTCGATTCGCGGCAGGCCGTTGGGGGCGCTGCAGTTAGGGGGGCGGCAGTGGCGGCCGCCCAGCCCCCGAGTTCAAGGAGGAGCCAGCGCTGCCCCCCACTTACTCGGCCAAGATTGGACACCGTCGGCGCGTTGATGATGCTGAAGCGAAAATCCGTAACGTCGCACGACGTTCGCGAATGCGGACGGTGTTGCCTGCCATTGCGAATCGGATTTTTTCATTTTTTCACTCTTTTTTTTCGGGGCCATGTAGTTAATTTTCTGAAATTCGCCCGGCAAGCGAGTGGGGGGTGGGGGGCAATGTTGTGACCTGGCCTGGTTAGCAAAAGCGGCGCAATGCCAAAATGATCGCAACCCGCCCAATCAGGTCAAGGTTTGGAAAAAATCCACTATTTAAGCGCCCAAACTTGCGTTGGATACAAAGGGCGACTTTGCCTTATTGGCCCCATTTTATCAGTAAATCGCCCGTGAAACTTGAAAACGCGCAACTGATTGTTCAAAATGTGATTAAAAGATAATGCAATTTCAACACCAACCACCGTTTATTGATGGTTTAAGTCCCCACCGAAAGATCCGGCCTGGCATTCCATAGAGGGCCTTCGAAATGTTACAGAACTTAAATATCGCCAAACGCGCAAAATCTGTTTGCAAAGTTTAAAAATCAATTTTGCCTAAACAAGTGTCCCCAATAAAGTGAAATTGAAAGGATACATCACCTAACCTGTGCAAAAAACGCAGTGTATTAAAGAATTTTTCCGGCCTGGACGATGAAAGTTGGCCTCAGAAACTTTGAAAAAATCAGGCCAAAATTCAAAAATCACGTGCGGTAAAACCACAGCAGCCAATGACATGGAATGTGAGCTATAAACAGACATACCTTTCTTTACGGTGTGCTGATATCCGGCCTGGTCATTGAAAAATGGGTTTGGAATCCTGCAATGAAAGAACAAAAATCAGTAAAAAAATCACAAAATTTAAAAATTCGAATGACATGAAATAAGTATACTAGGAAAAAAAGCAAACGTTTCTTTACAGTATGCTGAAACCCTCAGGTTCATAACCGGCCTGGTCATTGATAAATGGCCTTTGGAACCTTCCAATGCATCAACAAAAAACGATCGAAACCTCAAAATTCAAAAGTGGATTTCCTCAAAATCACAGTGCCGACTGGCAAGAAATTTAAACTTATTTTGCAGTGTGTTGAAGTTGCATATTGATATCCGGCCTGGTCACTGAAAAATGGCCTTTGAAAGGGTGCAATGCACAGGGTGACAGTCAAAAACAGGCCCAAATTCAGAAATCGATTTCGACAAAACCACTATGCCGATGGGCATGAAATTTGAACTGTAGAGAGAACAAACATTCTTTTACAGTATTCTGAAGCCTGCATGTTGATTTCCGGCGTGGTAATTAAACAGTGGCTTTGAAACTTAGCAATGTATCAACAAAAACAGTCCAAAATTCAAAAATCTATTTCGGCAAAACTGCTGTGTCAACTCGCATACGTTTCGAATTATGAAGAGGACGAATTCCTTTATAGAGTGTTCGAGTCCGCATGACCATCTTCGGCCTGGTAGTAGAAAAATGGCCGCCAAAAATCGATTGCTACCAAACCACTGTGGCAAGTAGCATAAAATTCGAACAATCAACAGAAACAAACTTCCTTAAAAGTGTCAGTTCATTATAATATTGATATCCGGCCTGGGCATTTGGTAAATGGCCTCTTTAAATACCCTCAAAAACAGGTCAAAATTTAAAATTCTATTTTGACAAAACCACTGGACTGGCAACCACTTGAACTATGGACAGAATAAACTCACTTTTGCAGTGTTTTTAAGTCCGCATATTAAACTCTGGCCTGGTCATTGCACAATGGCCTTTGAAACATTCCAATGAAATCAAGAAAAACGATCAAAAATAGCCCAAAAAAAATGCGCTCTCCCCAAAATCACTGAAGGAAATGGCATTAGGTGTGATCTAGAAACAGAACAAACTTTCCTTTGCAGTTTGTCGAAAGTCTAATTAAAAATTAATTTCCGGTCTGGTCACTAGGGAAATGGGCTTTGAAACTTGGCATTTCAAAAAAGGAAAACAGTCACAAAACAGGCGTAAATTCAAAAATGGGTTTTGACAAAACCACTGTGTACACTAGCATGCAAGTAGGACTATCAACAGAACGAACCTTCTTTCGGGCTCTACGGCCTGGTGTCTGAACAATGGCCTTTGTCATCAAAAACCGTCCAAGATTTAAAAATCGATTTCGTCAAAACCACTGCCTCGACTGGCATAAAACGTAAACTATAGTCAGAATGAACCTTGTTTCGCTCCGTGTTGAAGTCCGCATATCGATATCCGGCCTGGTCATTGAAAAATTCCCTTTGGAACCTTGCAATGTAAAAAAGGCGACCCAAAAACAGGCCAAAGCGTAAAAATCGATTTCTACAAAACCAGTGGCTGGAATTGTTTGAGATTTCAACAGTGAGAAGATCGTTTGTTCCCTTATCGTATGCTAAAGCCTGCATGTTGATATCCGGCCTGGCCACTGAGAAATGGCCTTTGAAACCTCGCAATGCATCACGGGCAAACAGTCGAAAAAATCCACTTGTGAACAGAAGAAATCTTCAATTACAGTGTGTTGAAATCCGCATTTCGATATCCGGTCTGGTCATTGAAAAATTACCTTTGGAACTTTGCAATGTAAAAAGGCAAAACAGTCAAAAACCGGCCAAAGTTTAAAAATCGGTTTCTACAAAACCAGTGGCTGGAATCGTATGAGGTTAAAGTATGAAAAGAGCAAATATTCCTTTGCAGTTTGTTGAAATCTGCATGAGTATTTCCGGCCTGGTCATTGAGAAATGACCTTTGAAACCTCGCAATGCAACACGGGGACACAGTCGAAAAAGGCCAAAATTCAAAATGTTTTTGAATTTTAAGATTAATTTAAAATCGATTTCTACAAAACAAGCTGCTGGATCTGTGTGATATTTAATCCATGAGAAGAGAAAACATTACTTTGCAGTGTACTGAAGCCTACATGTTGATATCCGGCCTGGTCACTGAGAAATGGCCTTTGAAACCTCGGAATGAAGCACGGGGAAACAGTCGAAAAAGTCCAAGATTCCGAAATGAATTCCGGCAAAATCACTGTGTCGCCTGGGAAGCCAGTCGAAGTATGCACAGAAAAACCCCTTCCATACCGATATCCGGCCTTGTCAGGGAAAAATTACCTTTGGAACCTTGCAATGTAAAACGGCAAAACAGCCAAAAACAGGCCAAAGTTCAAAAATCGATTTCTACAAAACCACTGCGCCTGCTGGCCTGCATGGCAAACTTTGAGGAGAGCGATTCTTCCTTCATGTTTCGTTAAAAGCCACATATTGATATTCTGGCCTGGGCGTTGGAAAATGGTATTTGTAGCCTTGCAATGTAGAAACACGAACCACCAAAAACCGTCCAAAATTCCAAAATCGATTTCGACAAAACCTCTACACCAACGGCCATTGAATTTGAACTACATATAAAGAGAACGAACCTTCCCTTGCAGAGTGCAGGAGTTCGCATGTTGATCTCCGGCCTGGTCGCAGAAAAATGACCTTTAGAACTTCGCATTGCACTTATGAAAACACCACTCAAAAACGGGCCAAAATTCAAAACCATCCTGAATGGCATAAAATGTGACCCATAAACAGAACCACTCTTCCTCTTTTCCAGTGTATTGAGTCAGCATATGAATCTCCGGCCTGGACATTGAGGAATGACCTTCTGAACCTCGCACACATAAATGCGAAAACCAACCCAAATAACCAGGAAAAACCAAAGATTCATCAGCACCCAGCCAGGCGGGCGTTGCCATTTTCGCACAATTTCCCAAAAGGCGACATCGCAAATCTGGCCTTTGGCATTTGATTGGTCATCGAGGGGTCAAGAAAACGTGCACAAAGTGGCCGATCTCCTTAAAGAGCAATCGCATCCAATTACCCTATTAGACATATCATATCAGCGCTGATTGGGCCGCATTAGCTCAATTGGCTGATTGCGGGGCCAATCTTATTGTTGCTTGATGTGAGAACGCAGTGCCTATTTTAGGCTGAAGGAGCGGAGCCGAGCGCCTACCAGGCTCGATTTGCTCGGCCAAACAAAGACTCGACATTTCGAGCAGTTTAAAAACTAGATACCGATAAACTACCTACTTCGAAACACGTTTTCAATGTCCCGAACTCGCATTTTACCCTCGGCATGCACGTGAACGTCGAAGGGTCCCAGGACAGGAACAATGGGCCCTGTATAAGGGTGCCGCCCGGCTGAATACTGGCCGTAAATCGGCACAGTTAGCCAGGACGAATCGCTCTGGCCGACTGGCATCTGTCGAGATTTTTGCACACCTGGGCTGTCCGATTGGGGACGGGGGTACGTTCTCGAAAGTGATTGTTGCGTATAATATTTTCTACGGCCTCGAATATAATACGATTGGGGAGGACGTGGGTATTTGATTTGCGGACAATTTTTCGTTTTAAATACTCGCTCAGGCCTGTCGCAAGTCATCAGGGCAAGCGTTTCTCAAAGGCGCAAAACCGCTGGAAGCTTTGACCCCAACACACTTTCCTTGGTTTAAGTTATTTAAAAAGCGAGAATGTTTGATGTGGATGCTTGGCAATAATTACGAAAAGCAATCAGAGCGCCTAATAAGGCGGGCAAGGCCAGAAGCACCCTTCCGGGCTCCTAAAAATACATTAAAAACACAGCTCTGTACCCCCTGCCGATGCTATTCTAATACCGGACCGTTTGGCCCTTTGAAGTCGCCGCGCGGGACAGTTAAGTCCCATTCATTGTTTTGGGACTCTGGTTCACGATGAAGAAAAGCCCTTTGCGCATCGCACGGTTCTGGGAAAACAGGTAAAAATGCACTGATGGATCTGTCGGAAATGTCAAGGCTTAACATGAATGGATGGCAATCGGGACTCGATCAGTTTGGCAGGTAATTGGGCCGGTTCGAAATAAAGAATCGAGTGACACTTTCGCCAAATTCTTGAGCCCAGGTAACCAAAATTTGCCTTTTAACTACGTTCCCCGCTACGCTGTGATCATGACTGGCCACTAACAGCTTCCGAATTCGCCCGCATGTTCTGTTTGTCAATGAACACCTTCGAAATTTTGGTCATTTCTAGTGTTGGCCAAAGCTTTAAGGATAATTTGCGCAACATGGCAACGCCGACAATAGTAGCATTGGAAAAAGTTTGATCAAAAGACTCAATCAAAACAAGTTTGCGAATGCTTTCAACAGAACGTTTTGTTCAAAATTTTGCCAGTATCTGTTTAGAGGTTAGGAATTTTCGATGGATTTCAAGCAGCAAAAGCAGCTCTTGACATGCTCTGTCGAAAAGGTTCTGTAGAGTTTTCAGGTAATGTGCAGGGTTTTCGAGATATTGATATAAGTATATAAAAGTTTTGCCTCCACCTTTTTACAGGTTAGAAATTTTGACTAAGCTCTAAAGGAAAAAATGTAGGTTTTCAATTGCGCTTTCGAAAGGGTTCTTTATGACTTTTCATGGATTCTTTCTTGTTTTCGAAATATTGGCCAATTTGCACTTGTTTTTGCTTCTGTCTCTTTAGAGGTTAGGAATTTCTGACAAAACCCCAATAGTGAAAGACACTGCTCGAGACGAGCTATCGAACAGCTCATAATGACTGATGCAAATTTTCAACAGTTTATGACTTATGACGATTTTCAATTTTCATCCCCAAAAGGAGGGCGAAGCCCCACTCGATTTTTCAGTTTTTCTGATCCAAAGTACAGTCCAGAAAACGCTTTTTCAAATTGACTCTAACGATTATTCGGACATTCTCAACTGTTGCCGAGATTTGATTGAAAAAAGTACAAAAAATCATCAAATTTTGGTCCTATATCTTTTGAGGTTAGAAATGTTGCCTCAATACTAAAGCAAAAAATGGCGTTCAAATCGCCCCATCCAAATGCTTTTTTGATTTATCAGATTTTTCCTAGGGTTTCCGAGATATAAACGGTTTTCCACCTATTTTGGCTTCTATCTCTTTAGAGGTTAGGAATTTCTGACAAAGCCCCAAAAGTAAAATACAGTGTTCAAAACAGGCTATCGAAAAGCTCATAATGACTGATGCAAAATTCCGAACAGTTTATGACTTATGACGATTTTCAATTTTCATCCCCTAAAAGAGGGCGAAGCCCCACTCGGTTTTTCAGTTTTTCTGATACAAAGTACAGTCCAGAAAACGCGTTTTCAAATTGGCTCTAACGATTATTCGGACATTCTTAACGGTTGCAGAGATTTGTTTGGAAAAGGTACAAAAAATCATCAAATTTTGGTCCTATCTCTTTTGAGGTTAGAAATGTTGCCTCAATACTAAAGCAAAAAATGGCGTTCAAATCGCCCCATCCAAATGCTTTTTTGATTTATCAGATTTTTCCTAGGGTTTCCGAGATATAAACGGTTTTCCACCTATTTTGGCTTCTATCTCTTTAGAGGTTAGGAATTTCTGACAAAGCCCCAAAAGTAAAATACAGTGTTCAAAACAGGCTATCGAAAAGCTCATAATGACTGATGCAAAATTCCGAACAGTTTATGACTTATGACGATTTTCAATTTTCATCCCCTAAAAGAGGGCGAAGCCCCACTCGGTTTTTCAGTTTTTCTGATCCAAAGTACAGTCCAGAAAACGCGTTTTCAAATTGGCTCTAACGATTATTCGGACATTCTTAACGGTTGCAGAGATTTGATTGGAAAAGGTACAAAAAGTCATCAAATTTTGGTCCTATCTCTTTTGAGGTTAGAAATGTTGCCTCAATACTAAAGCAAAAAATGGCGTTCAAATCGCCCCATCCAAATGCTTTTTTGATTTATCAGATTTTTCCTAGGGTTTCCGAGATATAAACGGTTTTCCACCTATTTTGGCTTCTATCTCCTTAGAGGTTAGGAATTTCTTACAAAGCCCCAAAAGGTAAATACAGTGTTCAAAACAGGCTATCGAAAAGCTCATAATGACTGATGCAAAATTCCCAACAGTTTATGACTTATGACGATTTTCAATTTTCATCCCCTAAAAGAGGGCGAAGCCCCACTCGGTTTTTCAGTTTTTCTGATCCAAAGTACAGTCCAGAAAACGCTTTTTCAAATTGGCTCTAACGATTATTCGGACATTCTCAACGGTCGCCGAGATTTGATTGAAAAAAGTACAAAAAATCATCAAATTTTGGTCCTATCTCTTTTGAGGTTAGAAATTTTGCCTCAATACTAAAGCAAAAAATGGCGTTCAAATCGCCCCATCCAAATGCTTTTTTGATTTATCAGATTTTTCCTAGGGTTTCCGAGATATAAACGGTTTTCCACCTATTTTGGCTTCTATCTCTTTAGAGGTTAGGAATTTCTGACAAAACTCCAACAGCGAAAGACAGTGCTCGAGACAGGCTCAGTTTATGAGTTATGACCGCTTTTAAACTTTCCAATAAAAGGGGGCGAAGCCCTGCTGCAATTTTCAATCAATTAAAAACTGAATAAAGCTCGTCAGATGTCCTTTAAAAAATTACTTTTTAGCTTTCTGGTGCTTTCCGGTAAAACATAAAACTGCCCGATAAAACTCTTAATATCTTCGAAAAGTGACAACTTTTTGCCCACACCCTGTATGAGCACATGATTAATTGCGTGGCAATGTTGCCAACAGTCGTTTTTTTTTTTCAATTTACGAAACCTTTGACCTCTCGGTACCAGAGCCATGCAGGGGCGAATAAAAGCGGCGCAAAGAGGGCGGTGGAATGGGGCAGAGGCACAAAGGCGCAAATTTAACGAAGGAAAAGAAGCGAAGAAGAAAAGAAGTGCGCTTGGGGTTCGTACCCGTCCATCATTAGGACGCACGCTCCGACTTCCGTTTCCAGTTCCGGGTGCCCGGAGACCCGCGCTAATGCACTTTGAATTTTTAACGTGATTTATGCGCACCCCTGCCGCCCTAATTGAACATTCTTGTTTGTTTTAATGCCAAATTTGTCGCGGTCTTATTAATTTCATCCGCTCCGCCAAAGTTTATCTAAGAAAGTTCGGCGATGATTATAAATTACCGTCGTTTGTGGCCCCAGTTTTGGGGGGCCCATATACGGTAATGTGGCGGGGATCGGTGGGGATTTTAAGGTTCCGTGGCGCCCTACCGGTTCCCATGCTCGATTCAATCACGGACGGGCACCCAAATCCGATGAAGAACAACAAAAACAAACGACGCACAAGACTTCGTCCAGGTGGTTCGCAGCCATTGTGATGCAAATGGGGCCCAGGTGCGCAGGGCGGGAGTATGGCAGGGGCGCCCCGTCGCGTAGGGATGCTGATTCTCGCACAGAAGCGCAGTGTGGTCCAGGTATATATATATTTTTTTGTAATTTACGATCGTGCTATCCAACAAACACTCGAACGTATGTTGCCGGTGTAAACGAAGCCGGAGTTTCGGGCCATTGTTGCCTTTCGCTTCGAAAATCCTGGCAAAGGGCCCCATAAATATTCGCGTTGAACTTGTCATCTGCACCCGGCAAAAGTTCGGCCGAAAGGTAAAGGCAAATCGTGTATCTCGAGGCCCCAAACTAACAAGGCTTGACAATTATTCCGGGTAATTAAATGACGGGAACTTTTGCCCGGCAGCCATTCTCAACTCCGGTAATTAAGAGAGTCGGTCGGCACGTTCTTGTGCGCGACTCCGGAATGTGCCAATTTCATTAGTCCCATTGTCGCTCTAATGTGCCTAATTACCTGCATCTGTTTTTCTTCGATTTTCTTCCGATGCCGCATCAGTTCGGCAGGCCGAATGGAAAGTCGCAAACAGTTCAGGGCTGAACTCCGTTTTCGGCGAATCGGCCGTGATTCTCCATTTCCTCGCCTTATTAGTCGGATCGCACGCCTGCATTCTTAAGTCGACTTAACGGCTAATAAACATGTCGTTTGAATGCGCCCGTAGCTGCGACGATGTCAATTTTTTAATCAGGCCCCCGATATTCCGAAGCAGTCCTGACCCGGTCATTTGTTCTACCATGTCACATCCGAAAATCCGAAAAACCACAAGAACTTCCCGACTGTACAGCACAAGACAATGTCAGTATTGACCAATTTAAAGAAAATTACTCAATGTTTGGCAACATTGCCATTAAGTATTGAAGTATCAGAGTTTTTCCCTTTAGCTCATGCGAGATTGACAGTTTCACGGGGTGGCTACTGGTTGAGGGCGACTTGGGATTGTTCTGTTCTGAAAATTTGGCCACTTCTACAGGGGTTTTTCGAAAAATTTTTTTCGAAAATTTCTAGATTCTAAAATTCTAGCTGTGTTTGATTGGTGTCTTTACTTCAAATTACCATCTTTACTTCAAATTATGAAAATTCGAGGCGCCAACCATGTTTTTCCTCATTATCAGGAAGTTACCGGAAGATTGTTTTTGTCAAGAATAGCAAAAATTTGTCAAATTGTGACTTAGTTTAAAGCTTCTTTCACAAAAAAACTGTCAGAACTAAAGCCAACAAAGAGCTAGAGACACTGGACGATTGGCTCCAGGAAGATAGTGGGCGACCAAGAGGTGTTCTGGTTCCAGATACAGAGGAACAGGTGTTGGAGATAATTGCAGAAGCATTGCACAACCACTGTCACTTTCTCAGGCACCGGATAATCGTCCCTATAACTCCCCCCGAGGAAGACCTACATCCCTACCATGTAAGATACACAGGACACAAGGACACATTAAATCTCTGGTCTAGTGAACATCGGTTCAAATTGAGCAGGAGTTAATTAACCCAATACCAGAAGCGATTCAAAATCGGACCCCAGTAATGCTGCGAAGAGTGCACGAGAAAGTGATTACACGGGCACAAACATGTTTCGAGTTAAACGGACAGAACTTCGAACACCTTTTGTGATTTAACAACTTAATTGCAAATAGATCATTGAGCCACAACCTTAAACAGGGCGTTTTTGTTGAGATCCTTCACCCTAACCTACTTCATTGCATTTCAACCTCACTTTCCGTGTTCAACTATGGTTACTTGAGCTTTTGATAGTTCAGAAGCAAAAGGGAATTGACGTACTGTTAATTGGGCCAGATTACCTTGAAAAGCATTGTTGCCGTACTTCCGATTTAGTTTTTGCAAATATCTCAATTTCTTATAAGAATTTATTTGTTTTTTATTTTTCCTGTTCCTACTCCCTAAACACGCCCACCAATTTTGAATCACCCTGAATAATCAAGCCTGCTCTAACAACTTAAAATATGTTCACCAATGCAGCGTTGCCGTTTTTACCAAAAATAATCATCAACTCCGCTATTTCAAATGTGACACCCTAGATACAGGGCGGCTCACTTAAGATGGAAACAACCCTGGATTTTATTTATTTTTAGAAATATAATTTTCAGTTTTGGCACTGTTTTTGAACTCCTGCTCAATTTGTGCCGGTGTTCACTAGACCAGAGTTGTAATGTGTCCCTGTGTTGTGTGTATCTTACATACGTGGTAGGAATGTAGCTGGAATTTTTCTAAATCGTTAGATCTCGGGCGATTAAAAAAGTAGTAATAGTTTCCCAATACACGGGAATCACTTATTACCGGGCGTTTTCCATGAGCCACCCAGGAGCATATAGCACCTCTAGATGATATTTCGTGGTTACCTTTTGCAAAACGCTTCGTTCTCTATATCCACCGGTAGGAAAGAGTGAAACACCCACAACAAGCAACAAACGGGTTTTGGAAAAGACTGCAAAAGAGCTGCGTTGGCAACAACGCCGCCATTCCCAAAACTCCCAATTGATGGACTAGAACGCCAGCTCTTACCACTCATTTAACGTGGACGTTTATTAAGATTGATCAGCATGCTCTGTGTCTTTATCGCGTTCGTTGACAACTCCCGATCGGTAATCCCTAATCCGGCCAGGGAACACTGTCCCCCCCCTCCCCACTCCCCTTACATCCAACAGTATCTCTGTATCGTGTTAGTGCGATTATCACGCGTGAATCCCCGCGCGTCCTGCCACGTGCCGACTCACGCGCTAATCCTTGTTGGCCCAACACTCGATCAGATTTTATTACAGTTTCCCATGATGACCCCCAATCGATACGTCCTACCATCCCCCTCGCCCAGGCCACCCTTTCACGACTGACTAGATACAGTTGTAATTGAAATAATTACCTCTTTGCCAACGTACGGTTAGAGGGTTGTTAATCAACCCTCCGATTATGACCGTGGAAGTTAAGACGCGAAAGTAATCCACCGTCAGTCTGATTGGTTTCAATGACAAGTGACAGTTGACGTTGTTCTTGTTGTTACAAGTGACAAGTGACGCTCATTTGAGGTTAGTGGTTGAAATGGGAGGCGAAATGTCGGTTACCGATTTTTTTCCGTTCCAACCCTTTTTGGATCGATGTTGCTGGATGGGGACGGGACCGGGCAGGCAAAGGGGGGCCCTGTTTTGTTCCAGCAACGACCGGTGTCGCTGCGTTGACAGCGACTAAGTGTGTTTCTGGCGGCGGCAGCTATCGTGAGGTTCCGCTCCATTACTCCGACGCTTTTGTCTCGCCATCGTTGACGGACAGCCGATAAGGCGATGCCGGCACGTTGTGCCCCCTTAGGAAATTTACACGTGCTCCCCATATTGTGCCCGACTTTATACAACCCACATTACATCTACTATGCATGCAACAGGGTGCACCTGACCCGGCTTGTCACTGTCACGCACTGTCACTGTCATTGTCACGGAAAAAACTAAAAAAATTCCAAATTCCCAGTGCCCCGACGCGCCCAATGAGCAAGCGGGAAATCATCCAGATTCACATCGGGCAGGCGGGCGTCCAGATCGCCAGCGCCTGCTGGGAGCTCTACTGCTTGGAGCATGGCATCCAAGTGGACGGGCGCTTCTTTCAGGGCTACGACGCTACCGATCACAGTTGCGACGCCTTCTTCAGCATCACGGCATCCGGCCAGGCGGTACCGCGTGTCCTCATGATCGATCTGGAGCCAACCGTCATAGACGAGATCCGCACCAACTACTACAGGAACCTATTTCATCCGGATGGACTTCTCTCCGGTAGGTGGCGGGTTTCAACCTCCTTTTCTTGTTATCTTTCACCTAATTCAAGCCTCTTCCTCAATGGCGATCGCACCTCGATCATGCTATCAAAAGAGTTTGTTCTCTTACTTCTGTTGCTTGAAACTCGTTAGTTTTTCGGGCTTTAAGGTCATCGGGGAAGAGAATGTTCGCAAGCCACTCGCAGTTTCAAGCATGATAAGAAAATGACCCTGACATCGCTTTTATAGTCCCTTGTATTCATCGTGTTGGCGGTCTTTCTTTTTGTCTTTTTACTGGAGGACTGGAGGTATCCATTCCAATATTTTCCTCTGCAGTCCTCCCATACACTCACACTCTTCCTTTTCAATTGCTCCAATTACTTTCCTTTGATTTCTTATGCCCTCATTTCTCACGTGTTCTAATCTAGATTTTCTCGCCACTCTTCTCCAAAAACCCATTTCGAACCCTTAAATATCGATCACGGTGGTTCCGGTGGAACACCCTGTATAACACTTGGATGGCGTGTATTACTGTGACGCTTATGCTACTTCTGCTTCTTCGCCCGCTTGATTCGGCTCTCTAACACCCTCAATGCCTCATTAACCGCGCCTTATTCTGTATAAATCAAGTTGCCACCTGGCACCTGTCAACGTCAATTGTCACAGGCAAAGAGGACGCAGCCAATAACTATGCACGCGGTCGCTACGGAGTAGGGAGTGAGATGCTGGATCTGGCTCTGGATCGCACACGGCTGGTGGCGGACAACTGTCACTCCTTGCAGGGCTTCATCCTGTTCCGGGCCTTTGGAGGGGGCACCGGCTCCGGCTTCACCAGCTCATTCCTAGAGGCACTGGGCAGCGACTATCGCAAGAGCTCCGTGCTGGATTTTTCTGTCTATCCGGCGCCGCACATTTCGCCCATCATTGTCGAGCCGTACAACGCCGTGCTGACCACCAACGGCTGCATCGAGCACCAGGACGTCTGTTTCGTGATGGACAATGAAGCCGTGTATGATATCCTGGACCGGAAGCTGGACACGCCCCGTCCTACCTACACCAATCCCAATCGCCTACTCGGTCAGGTGGTGAGCGCCGTGACGGCGTCGCTTCGCTTCGAAGGCGCCGTCAACGTGAGTCTGGATGAATTCCAGACGAATCTAGTGCCGTATCCGCGCATCCACTTTCCTCTCATCACCTACGCACCGTTTGTGGCCGCCCACAAGGCCATGCACGAACAACTGAGCGTCGCCCAGCTGACCAACTCCTGCTTCGAGCCGGCCAACCAGATGGTCAAGTGCGACCCGCGCAAGGGCAAGTACATGTCCTGCTGCCTATTGTTCCGCGGCGACGTTTCGCCCACCGACGTCAACACCGCCATCAACACGATCAAGAGCAAGCGCTCCATCCAGTTCGTCGACTGGTCGCCCACCGGCTTCAAGGTCGGCATCAACTACATGCCGCCCACCACTGTGCCGGGCGGTAAGTGGCTGCTCTTTGTCCCCGACACTTTTTCCTTTGTTGTTTTGTTTCCTTTGGATGTTTGTAGGCGATCTGGCAACGGTCACCAGAGCGGTAACCATGCTGTCCAACACAACAGCCATCAAGGAGGCCTGGGAGCGGCTATTGCGGAAGTTCGACATGATGTACCGGAAGCGCGCCTTTGTCCATCACTATGTGGGCGAGGGGATGGAGGAGGCGGAGTTTCAGGACGCCCGCGAAAACCTTGCCGCCCTAGTCCAGGACTATCAGGAAGTGGACAGTGGTTGACCTTGACTGAACACCAAGACCCGCCAACCAGATGAGTCGACACTCAAACACTCAGAATGACAACTGACTGTCACTGTGAATAAACGAAGTAAACAGCGTAGGCAAATTTGGGGGGAATTTCGCGGGGATAATTGTTATTTTGCAATGCGGTAATTGGGTCTTATGGAGGCGGCGAGCGAAAGAAATCCGGCTGTTAATAAGGGCGCCCAAATCGGCTTGGGGGATGGAGAATGGTCGCCTCCGGCTCTCAAAAACGTACGTCGCCTTATTGGAGAGCGGCTTACGGTTGTGTAATCGGCTTCGTTATCGCACGGGGCCTGCCTTGATCCCTCCTAAGCGCCATCTGGGACATATACCGGATGCTCCAACTTAATCAGTGGCAACTTGATACATCTGCGTATTAATTTGTTTTAGTAAATTGCAAAGCAGCAACCAATTTTGAGGTTAGCTTGCAAATGGTCCTCTTCAAAGCTTAAAAGGTTAAATCACTAGACCCAAACAGCAAGTTGACTTTCTCTTGAAGGACGACTCGAGACTTCGACCAGCAAATTGATTCTTGTTTGGGGCAAGTGACAGAATACAGAGTGTTTCCGAGTCAAAAATTTTTCTTAATATGAAATGATTTCTTAATTTTTCCCAGAAAATTTTCACAATTCGCAATAATTTCCAAACGTGCTCAAACTCGGCAATAAATTGTACGATTTATCGATCGCAGCCCAATTGCACGCTTTACGCTCACAGTGGTGACCTTCAGAAGTTGGCCCAATTTAGTGACCAATAAATAAATCGGGGAAAAGTGCGTAATGAAATACCGGCATGATTAATCTAATTCTTGCTGGCTTTTTGCATGTTTTCTCCCATTTGAAGCGTTTCTGGCCTTTTTTCAACCCGTCTGATGATGGTTTCGAGATGAAACTTTCCGGCCGACTTTGGATTATAATCAGGCGCTAATTGCTGCTGGCAATCAAAGATGAAGAAATTTCACACATACACTTTCCTTTGGGTTTAATGTCACATTAGCGCTGCAGGTGTGAAGGTCCGGCTGATTAGCACCGCGACCCTCTAGATCGCAATAAAAGCTGCGTCCAGTCAGTTCATAGTTCATTCGCAGTCAGTCAATCAACGATCGAAATGTTCGTGTTTTTGGTAAGTATGCGGGCTTCTTAACTCGATGCCTCAAACGGTGCGCTCATTTAGGCAGCGAATTCGATTGCAGATTAGTGCTTTGCTCGTAATAGCGCCGGCCTTAAGCAGGCCGCAGGAGCAGCAGCAGCCGACCCCTCAGCAGGGTGGATCGACCCCAATTCCAATTGTTAGCCAATCTGCGGAGACAAAAGAGGACGGCGGATTCAGCTACAGGTAGGGCGGTGGCGCTTATTAAAAATTCGCCGCTTTTTCACTCGCCGCTCACGTTTCAGCTTCGAAACTGGCAACGGAATCAAAGTGGAGGAAAGCGGCAGCATTAAACCGAATCCACAGGGCCGAAGTTTGGGCAACGAGACGGACTCGGATGTGGTGGTGCTGAAGGGCAGCTTCAGCTACACGGCGCCTGATGGCCAGCTCATCAGCGTCAAGTAAGCGGCGTTGCCTACTCCCAAGGCAAATCAGCTAATGTGATTGGTTGCGCAGGTATGTGGCGGACGAGAACGGGTTCCAACCGGAAGGGGAGCATCTGCCCACGCCGCCCCCCGGCCTTGAAGAGGCCCTGAAGGCGAATTTGGGTGCCCAGGTGGCGCAATCTGGCACCACGCCACCCCAACCGGACGTCACTGTCTAAGCGCCCTGAGCGAATGCAATTGTTAAAATAAACGGGGATTTGGTACCAAGTAGAACTGGCATTTGTTTTAACCAATTTTAACACAAAACTGACGTAATTTGGATTGCAAATCACGCAAATTAGCGCTCAAGTGCGGCTATGCCTTAGGCATAATCGATTTAGCTGCAGATGAATCAATGTACAGGGTGATTCATATATGCAGATCAGTTTATGTACCACTAAGTAATCGAATTTGCGTTAACACCCTGAAGTATTCTGAGCGATGTGACGTTGCCGCTTATATCAAAAAGTAGCTAGAACTGCTATATTTTCAATGAGACACGTTGTATTTTTGCACGCTCAGACATGCCTTATAAAGCTGATTATTTCTGCTTCATAATTCCTTCGCCTAAGGAAAACGGTTTCCGAAATATTTCCGAAAAACGTATTGTGCACTTTGGCAACACCGCGCGAAATTTAGACACAATCAGTCATGCCAGATCTACCGTTTTTACTGTAGATCTACCGTTTTTATGGTGAGAGTATTTTTCTATAGTAGCAAATGCCCATGAACAATGCGACATGTATAAAAGGCCTAATAGCTTTTCTGATTTAAAATAAATTGTTTGTATAATCTGAAAAAATTGTTTATGAATTGAACATGTTTTTTTAATGAAATTATGATATATTTGTAGACATAAGGTCATACTTAAACTTTTGTTCAAAATAATAATTGTGTTTGTCCATTTTATATAAATTAGTTAATAAAATAAGACATTTCGTTCAAAAAGCGTCTTTTTTTGCAAAAGTAGGTACTCTAGACAGCCTTTCAAAATTTGAAAAACAGAAATTTACACGCCTTAAATTATCTACCGCTTTTTTTTTCATGTCTATTCTACCGCTTTCGCAGTTCTTGATATGGCAACGCTGCACACAACACCCTCAAATTGAGGCAAATAAAGGATATTTTCAAGAACATCGCCAACCTTTGGGCGTGCAACCACTTTTCTTAGTGAAGTTTTTTCGAAAATGCGGTTTACAATCACTATTCGCTCATTATCACCGGGAAAAAACGCTCAAGCTTGCAACCAGGGAATATGACAGAAAATCTTGCGTTTATGCAAACTCTTGTCATAATGACGTGACTGTCACTAGGCCTAAGACAGAATATACGTCTCACCGCAACGCCTAATCACTTGATTCACTGCACGTGTGTTTTGTAAATCTGATTGGCCGAACCGATGCCGCACTCGCTCTTTGATCCCCGCGACGCTCCTGATCGCTTAATCAGAAGATATGTACAGACGTACATTTAGTCAGTGCACTTGGCGTTTACGCTCGATTTGGTGTATTTGACAGTAGTTTGACTTTTGTAGAGATGTTATTGGTCATAGTACGTTTTAGGAGTGGCAAAAGTTTCGATTTTCTGTTATCATCAGGCGATTTTCCAGAATTATTGACAGTTGAATGACTTTGTCGACGCTCCGGATCGATTAATCAGATATGTATATACGTACATTTAGTCAGTGCACTTGGCGCTTACGCTCATGTTGGTGTATTTGAACTGAAAATGGCGGAAACTTCGAAATCTTATAAACGTCAATATTGAAAGACAACATTCAAAATGGCAATTAATCAGTGTTTCGGGTTGGAATTTGCACGGCCATCATCAGTCTCAAGATGAAATATCCGAGCCAGCTGTTGACGCAGCCGGAAAAGTTGAAAAGTCCACGACATGACGGGGGACGCGAAGCAACCCTCTCGTTTTGCGCCAGCAGGAATTGCATTAATTTATTCAACGAGAATAATGAAAAATGGTCTATTTTCTTTGTAAACTACTTGGGGTCGCGTTAAAAGCTGTCGCCAGTAATTATTCAAGTGGTTGTATTGGCCGGGGAACTTGCAAAGCTCTCAAGTTGGGGCCGCAGTCGCCCAACTTTGCCCATTAATTACGCGAGAGGACCGACTTGGGCGCGGCCTCTCGCCATCTCGGCGTTATTTTTTTTCGCAAATTTCGGCTTATTTCAAATTAATTTCAACGCGAATTAATGTGAAAAGCCGGCGACCGCCCGCGCCCCACGCCACCACCTGCCCCGAACGTAATTTCGACCCCCTTTAATTAACGCTAAGCGCATTCCTGCCGGACGGCAGGAAGAAAATCCTGCAGGATTAGCAATGCGGGGGCGACAGGGGGATGGTTCGGGTTCCGGTCGCCAATTGCGCGCCCTCCATCACCCGGCTAATTGATCGAACCCAAAGGCCAATAATTCGCAATCTACGCCATCGCGCTTCGCGTCTTAGCGGCAATTATCGGCAGGTACCTGCCGGTCTTGAAAATAAATACAATGACAGATGGGGCATTGTGTGGGGCGCAAGGCGAGGTGCCCCCATTGTGCCCGGACGGGGCTGCGTCCCATTAAGCACCCATAACACGGATTAGCGGACTGAAATATTCACTAATCAAATTAGGATCGGCGACAGCACGACGAAGACGTAAATGTAAGCCTGCTTTATGGGACTGTTGGGTTCCAGTCAGCAGAAAAAAAAACCCCCCAGTATAGCCAACAATGACCCAAGTTGCAAATACTGGGTGTTTGCGTGCAGGAACATCTCGTAGCTTTGCGTGCTGGACTCGATCTCCTTAACACGACAGTTGTCTTTTTCTCAAGAAATCAGTAAAACTTGAGAGATTTTTTTGTCCGCATTTAGTAGGGCAAAGCATGTTCTGCAGGTGGAAAACGTTTCGATTTTCAGTCATCTTCCATCTTCAGGTGATCGTTTTTGTGAAATAGAGTTTAGCATTTATTTCCTCTGTAAGTTGCAAAGTAGGAAACTCAACTTAGGAAGCAAGCAACTTTGCAGGACAAGGTCCCTTCCTTATGTGGACAAAGTTTCATTTTTCAGCCATCTTCAGGCAATTTTTACATTTTTTCAAAATAATTTTTTGCGGAAAAGTGGCAATTTGACATTCATTTCCTCAGGAACCCGCAGCTCTTGAATATTCTTCTATTTATAAGTGAAAAATGTTCCGATTTTCAATAACTTTCACAGAATTTTCGGGAATTAAAAAAACATTTTATTCTATGCAGGCCTAAATTTGGAATTTTATTCTCAGAAACCAGTGAAGGTGGAATTTCACTTTCGGATGCGTTTTGTAGGGCAAAATGTGTTTTATACATGAAAAAAGTTTTGTTTGTGGGTCATCCTCAGGCTATTTGTGAGAATTTTTTCAATTTGCAAAAAATGTTTTGGTTGTTTATGCAGGCCTAAGTTTGGCCTTTATTTTCTCAATATCTAGAAAAATTGAACAGTCATCTTTGCATCCACTTCCTAGGGCAAGATGTGTTCTATTGGAGAAGAGAGCGTTTCGATTTTGATTCACCGTCAGGAAATTTTCGTTCTTCTGTTTGTATTTTGCGCTTGTTGCCAGCTTGTGCCCGTTATTTGGCCTGACATTAGTCAACGTTACGTATCGACTTTTGTATGAAATTTTTAGGGCATTTTTTAAATATTAATATTAATTAAATTAATTTTTAAAAATTAATTTAAAATTTAATTAAATAAATTTTAAAAATCCGGCGCTTTATGCAGCAAATATTGTCGCGTTATGAGTGCGTTTACGTTCCGGCGAAACATTTCCTTGGGGCATTTTAAAGCCCCCGATTTGATTTCAGCCCCATCAGCGGCCACGTGGCCGCTTCCCACGTGGGTTAGCGGCGACGTTGGCCGGGTAGTTTTAAGATGCGCCGCTAATGCCCCGAAAGTGCCTAATGAACCGCAATGGCATTTCGATGATTTCAAGCCTCGCTTTTTCGCATAACGACGTCATTACGGTGTTGGGGCGAGAAAAAAAATCAGCAAAAACACTTAATTGGTGTGGGCCAACGTTTCTAGGGCTTCGCCCACGTAATGATGGGAACGGGGGGCTCATCCAGCTGATCCCCACATGCACATTTGTAGCGCGGCCCGCAGTCGAGGTGTCGTCGCAATGGCAAAATCTAATTTAATTTGTCGCCTCGTGGATGCGGCTCGAGGGCCCAATTACGGGGCTGCGCTGCCACCATCCAGTCACCTTCATAAGCAAATCAAGGGTTGTTTATGTGCTTTTCAGCACTTTTTGCAATCGCAAACAAAGAGGCCCGCCTGCCTTTTCACTCACACTGTCTCTATTTAGTTTGTGTGTGTGTTTTTTTTAATTAATGCGCATTTTCTTTTTTATCCATACCTGGGTCCCCGCGAGGTTGTTTAATGTTTCGAACAGTCCTCTTCTAGTACGGGGCCTTGCCAAAAATTCCGTCCTTTCTCTGGAAGCGATGATATTCGTAAAAAACTCAAAGGGAAATTTGTCAACAATGTGTGGTGCATCAGCCACTTGCGCTTTCTTAGAGAAACCAACACGCCAACCAATTCATGACAGTTTCACAATTTAAGGTTTGAGGAGTACAATTGATAACCGAACCATAAATTACACAGAAACTTTGGCGCAAGTTCAAGCAATGTTGAGCCACCCTGTATTGGGCGATAAACAAGGCGCCCATTGACGATGGATGGCGCAAGTAAATAAGACATTTGCCCGCGCCGTGCGCCCCCATTACAGTGATAAACAGGCGCATTACGGGGTAAGTGGCGCGATTTACCGAATTTCCATTCGCACCCCTGCATTTTGAGCCTCAAAGCTCTCCTGCCCGTATTTTAACGGTTTAAAACCATGAAAAAATCGTCTCTAATAAACGCATAAAACGCTTTCTTTGCGTGGGCGATCGCCGTTGATTTAACCCCATTTCCGTTCATCCAATTGTCAGCCATCAGTTGTCATGTGTCAAGCAACAGTTGCATGGGCGCAGCTCGAGAGAGGGCGCGCCCGGTTTTCCAGTGAATCGTATCAGAACGTTCGTCGCATAAATAATGCGGGAAAGCGGGCACAAACATATCGGCGGGCGCTTGACGGGCGGCAAATCCAGTTCGGAAGGCATTTGTAGGCAGGCGGCCGGGATAAGGAAGCGAATCCAGGCGCGAGATGAATTGTCCCGAATTCCCCACAGGAAGCGCGAAAGCTAAGACAAAGTGGGCGGGCGCGGAGAGCCGCCCTAATGATACCCTTCGTTCTGGAATAACGATGCCGCCGTCGTCGACGCGAAGGGAAAGAGTTGAGGGTTTTTTGGCCCCCTAATGGCCTCGATTTCTCGAAGGAAAGCCGGCGGAATTGTTTCCGAAGGGCGCCCCAATACCAGATGTGCTCCTGACTGGCCGCGAATCCACTTCAAAACCCTTCGGTTGAGAGAAAAATTGGATTTTTATTACTTGCAAAGTCGAGGATAATTGACTCTTTCTGGGAGACAGTTTTTAAAGGAAAAAATTTTCCAAGGAGTTTTCAAAAAAAAATTATACAGTTAGAAACTGTCCGAGCGTTTGTCATGCGAAAACTGCTTCTTTCTTCAATATTCACTAAAATGGTGAGCCTTCTGGGACAATGAATTGATGCTAAGGAATTTTTCAAAGCGCCAAAAGCAAAAAGGGGAATCTGGACCTTTCGCGCAAAAACTCCACGGTTCTTTAGTCTTCAGTGGAAATATCGATCTTCTAAGGCTTTCAACGGATGCTCAAACTTCCAAAGTATAGAAGGAAAAAATCGCGAAAAAACTTTGAATTTTCCAGTAAATAAAAATACCAGTGGAGAGTTTGGAATATTTTGAAGCGAAAGAATCACATTTCTTCAGTCTTTAGGAGAAATCTCAGTCTTCTAGAGCTTCGGATGGAAACTCAAGGAATTTTCAAATGTCCAAAGGCACACAGGAAAAAATCGCGAAAAAGGGCCAAATTTAGCAGTCAAGTTACGAAAGAACGGAATACCAGCGGAGAGTTCCGAATATTTTGAAGCGAAAGAAGCACATTTCTTCAGTTTTCAGGAGAAATCTCAATCTTCTGGAGCTTTGAATGGAAGCTCAAGAATTTTTCCAACGGCCAAACGCACAAAGGAAAAAGTCGTGGAAAAATCCAAATTTAGCAGTCAAGTTAGCAAAGAGCGAATATCAGTGGAAAGTTCTGAATATTTTTAAGCGAAAGAAGCGGATTTCTTCAGTCTTCAGGAGAAATTTCAGTTTTCTAGAGCTTTTCAAACGACCAAAGCAAAAAAAAAATTGCGGAAAAAAAGCCAAATTGAGTAGTCAAGTTCCTCAAGAAGGAAAACTAGTGAAAACTTTCAGATACTTTTTTGCAAAAGCTGCATGTTCTTCAGTCTTCAGAAGAAATCTCAGTCTTTTAAGACTGTGGATAGATACTCAAAAATTGTTCAAACTTCCAAATGCAAAAAGAAAAAATTCGAGGAAAAACCTCAACTTAAGCAGTTAATTTACTAAAGAACCAACACTAGTGTCTAGTCTCAGATATTTCCATGCAAAAACTGCAAGTTTCTTCAGTCTTCAGGAGAAGAATCACTCTTCTAGTGCATTGAATGGATGCTCAGAAAATTTTCAAACCTCCAAAGTACAATAGAAAAATTCGCGAAAAAGCGCCAAATTTGCAGTCAAGTTACTCAAGAACGAAAACTAGTGAAAAGTTGCAGATATTTTTGTGCGAAAGCTGCATGTTCTTCAGTCTCCAGGAGAAATCTCAGTCTTCTAAGACTGGGGAGAGATGCTCAAGAATTTTTTAAACTTCCAAGGGCAAAAAAGGGTGATTCGCG
This sequence comes from Dendroctonus valens, assembly GCA_024550625.1. Taxonomy (NCBI): domain Eukaryota; kingdom Metazoa; phylum Arthropoda; class Insecta; order Coleoptera; family Curculionidae; genus Dendroctonus; species Dendroctonus valens. Next base: position 1,219,774 of record JAJTJO010000110.1, read on the forward strand.
GACCAAAACCTCAAATTTAGCAGTCAATTTACTAAACAACCAACACTAGTAGTGAGCTTCAGAGGTTTCCATGCAAAACCTCTACATTTCTTCAGTCTTTGGGAGAAAGCTCACTTTTCAAGGGCTTTGGATTGAGGCTCAAGAATTTGCCAAACTTCCGAAGTGAAAAAGGAAAAAATCGCGGAAAAAAAGCCAAATTTAGCAATCAAGTTACTCAAGAACGAAAATTAGTGAAAAGTTGCGGATATTTTTATGCGAAAGCTGCATGTTCTTCAGTCTCCAGGAGAAATCTCAGTCTTCGAAGACTGTGGAGAGATGATCAAGAATTTTTTTAAACTTCCAAGGGCAGAAAAGGGTGATTCGCGGAAAAAACCTCAAATTTAGCAGGCAATTTACTAAACAACCAACACTAGTAGTGAGCTTCAGAGGTTTCCATGCAAAATCTCTGCATTTCTTCAGTCTTTGGGAGAAAGCTCACTTTTCTAGGGCTTTGGATTGAGGCTCAAGAATTTGCCAAACTTCCGAAGTGAAAAAGGGAAAAATCGCGGAAAAAGAGCCAAATTTGGCAATCAAGTTACTCAAGAACGGAAACTAGTGAAAAGTTGCGGATATTTTTATGCGAAAGCTGCATGTTCTTCAGTTTCCAGGAGAAATCTCAGTCTTCTAAGACTGGAGAGATGCTCAAGAATTTTTTCAACTTCCAAGGGCAAAAAAGGGTGATTCGCGGAAAAAACTCAAATTTAGCAGTCAATTTACTAAGCAACCAACACTAGTAGTGAGCTTCAGAGGTTTCTATGCAAAATATCTGCATTTCTTCAGTCTTTGGGAGAAAGCTCACTTTTCTAGGGCTTTGGATTGAGGCTCACGAATTTGCCAAACTTCCTAAGTGAAAAAGGGAAAAATCGCGGAAAAAGAGCCAAATTTAGCGATCAAGTTACTCAAGAACGAAAACTAGTGAAAAGTTGCAGATATTTTTAGCGAAAGCTGCATGTTCTTCAGTCTCCAGGAGAAATCTCAGTCTTCTAAGACTGTGGAGGGATGCTCAAGAATTTTTTAAACTTCCAAGGGCAAAAAAGGGTGATTCGCGGAAAAAAACTCAAATTTAGCAGTCAATTTACTAAGCAACCAACACTAGTGGTGAGCTTCAGAGATTTCCATGCAAAATCTCTGCATTTCTTCAGTCTTTAGGAGAAAGCTCACTTTTCTAGGCCTTTGGATTGAGGCTCAAGAATTTGCCAAACTTCCGAAGTGAAAAAGGGAAAAATCGCGGAAAAAGACCCAAATTTAGCAATCAAGTTACTCAAGAACGAAAACTAGTGAAAAGTTGCAGATATTTTTATGCGAAAGCTGCATGTTCTTCAGTCTCCAGAAGAAATCTCAGTCTTCTAACACTGTGGAGAGATGCTCAAGAATTTTTTCAACTTCCAAGGGCAAAAAAGGGTGATTCGCGGAAAAAACCTCAAATTTAGCAGTCAATTTACTAAACAACCAACACTAGTAGTGAGCTTCAGAGGTTTTCATGCAAAATATTTGCATTTCTTCAGTCTTTGGCAGAAAGCTCACTTTTCTAGGGCTTTGGATTGAGGCTCAAGATTCTGCCAAACTTCCGAAGTGAGAAACGAAAAAATCCCGGAAAAAATCCAAATTTAGAAATCAAGTTACTCAAGAACGAAAACTAGTGAAAAGTTGGAGATATTTTTATGCAAAAGTTGCATGTTCTTCAGTCTCCCGAAGAAATCTCAGTCTTCTAACACTGTGGAGAGATGCTCAAGAATTTTTTCAACTTCCAAGGGCAAAAAAGGGTGATTCGCGGAAAAAACCTCAAATTTAGCAGTCAATTTACTAAACAACCAACACTAGTAGTGAGCTTCAGAGGTTTTCATGCAAAATATTTGCATTTCTTCAGTCTTTGGGAGAAAGCTCACTTTTCTAGGGCTTTGGATTGAGGCTCAAGAATCTGCCAAACTTCCGAAGTGAAGAACGAAAAAATCGCGGAAAAAAAGCCAAATTTAGAAATCAAGTTACTCAAGAACGAGAACTAGTGAAAAGTTGGAGATATTTTTATGCAAAAGCTGCATGTTCTTCAGTTTCCAGGAGAAATCTCAGTCTTCTAAGACTGGAGAGATGCTCAAGAATTTTTTCAACTTCCAAGGTCAAAAAAGGGTGATTCGCGGGAAAAAACTCAAATTTAGCAGTCAATTTACTAAGCAACCAACACTAGTGGTGAGCTTCAGAGATTTCCATGCAAAATCTCTGCATTTCTTCAGTCTTTAGGAGAAAGCTCACTTTTCTAGGCCTTTGGATTGAGGCTCAAGAATTTGCCAAACTTCCGAAGTGAAAAAGGGAAAAATCGCGGAAAAAGACCCAAATTTAGCAATCAAGTTACTCAAGAACGAAAACTAGTGAAAAGTTGCAGATATTTTTATGCGAAAGCTGCATGTTCTTCAGTCTCCAGAAGAAATCTCAGTCTTCTAACACTGTGGAGAGATGCTCAAGAATTTTTTCAACTTCCAAGGGCAAAAAAGGGTGATTCGCGGAAAAAACCTCAATTTAGCAGTCAATTTACTAAACAACCAACACTAGTAGTGAGCTTCAGAGGTTTTCATGCAAAATATTTGCATTTCTTCAGTCTTTGGGCAGAAAGCTCACTTTTCTAGGGCTTTGGATTGAGGCTCAAGATTCTGCCAAACTTCCGAAGTGAGAAACGAAAAAATCCCGGAAAAAATCCAAATTTAGAAATCAAGTTACTCAAGAACGAAAACTAGTGAAAAGTTGGAGATATTTTTATGCAAAAGTTGCATGTTCTTCAGTCTCCCGAAGAAATCTCAGTCTTCTAACACTGTGGAGAGATGCTCAAGAATTTTTTCAACTTCCAAGGGCAAAAAAGGGTGATTCGCGGAAAAAACCTCAAATTTAGCAGTCAATTTACTAAACAACCAACACTAGTAGTGAGCTTCAGAGGTTTTCATGCAAAATATTTGCATTTCTTCAGTCTTTGGGAGAAAGCTCACTTTTCTAGGGCTTTGGATTGAGGCTCAAGAATCTGCCAAACTTCCGAAGTGAAGAACGAAAAAATCGCGGAAAAAAAGCCAAATTTAGAAATCAAGTTACTCAAGAACGAAAACTAGTGAAAAGTTGGAGATATTTTTATGCAAAAGCTGCATGTTCTTCAGTCTCCAGAAGAAATCTCAGTCTTCTAACTGCAAAACAGGGTGATTCGCGGAAAAAACCTCAAATTTAGCAGGCAATTTACTAAACAACCAACACTAGTAGTGAGCTTCAGAGGTTTTCATGCAAAATATTTGCATTTCTTCAGTCTTTGGGAGGAAGCTCACTTTTCTAGGGCTTTGGATTGAGGCTCAAGAATCTGCCAAACTTCCGAAGTGAAAAACGAAAAAATCGCGGAAAAAAAGCCAAATTTAGAAATCAAGTTACTCAAGAACGAAAACTAGTGAAAAGTTGGAGATATTTTTATGCAAAAGCTGCATGTTCTTCAGTCTCCAGGAGAAATCTCAGTCTTCTAAGACTGTGGAGGGATGCTCAAGAATTTTTTAAACTTCCAAGGGCAAAAAAGGGTGATTCGCGGAAAAAACCTCAAATTTAGCAGTCAATTTACTAAACAACCAACAGTAGTAGTGAGCTTCAGAGGTTTTCATGCAAAATATTTGCATTTCTTCAGTTTTTGGCAGAAAGCTCACTTTTCTAGGGCTTTGGATTGAGGCTCAAGAATTTGCCAAACTTCCGAAGTGAAAAAGGGAAAAATCGCGGAAAAAGAGCCAAATTTGGCAATCAAGTTACTCAAGAACGGAAACTAGTGAAAAGTTGCGGATATTTTTATGCGAAAGCTGCATGTTCTTCAGTCTCCAGGAGAAATCTCAGTCTTCTAAGACTTTGGATAGATGCTCAAGAATTTTTCAAAGTTTCAAAGGCAAAAAAGGATAATTCGCGAAAAAAACCTCAACTTAAGCAGTTACTAAAGAACCAACACTAGTGCTGAGTCTCAGATATTTTCATGCAAAAACTGCAAGTTTCACTAAGAGAAATATCACTCTTCTAGTGCTTTGAATGGATGCTCAGCAAATTTTCAAACCTCCAAAGTCAAAAAGGAAAAAATTGCAAAAAAACGCAAAATTCAGCAAAAGCAAAAAGGGTAATTCGCGGAAAAAACTCAACTTCAGCAGTCAATTTACTAAAGAATCAACACTAGTGGTGAGTGCTGGTTTCCGTGCGAAAATTGGATGTTTCTTCAGTTCTAACTGGAAATATCAGTCTTGTAGGGCTTTGAATCGATGCTTAAGGATTTTCCAAACCTCCAAAGTCCAAAAATCGCGAAAAAAGCGTCAACTATGGAAATCACTTTACTAAAAAATTGCACTGGTAGAGAGTTCCTGAGGTTTCAGTTCCTTCAGTCTTCAGTGCAAGTAGAAACCTTCCAGAGCTGTAGTTGGACACAAAATTTTCAAAATTACAAAAACCCAAAAGGAAAATTCTCGCAAAAAACGCCCACCAGAAACCAGTGACTTTACTAAGAACAAGCTCTAGTACAGTTCCAAAGCTTTTCATGCAAAAACTACACGTTTATTCAGCCTTCACTGCAAATCTGATCCTGCAGATGAATAAATTTTCAAAGTTGCAAAAGACAAAAGTGCTCGCAAGCTTTCCATGGGAAAACTCCAGTTTCCCGAAACGTTGAAACTGAAATCGGCCTGCACCTTCCAAGCAAAGACAGACAAACTATCGACCCAGGTGCAGGTTTTACGGGAATAAATTCCAGGACGAGCAGGAATGTGGCACAAAAACAGGACAAATAACCGACCCAGCAGGCGGCTTAATAAACCTTGGCAAACGGCATTCGAATGATCAATGGGGCCCAATGCGGGTCAACGGCAGTTATTGGCCATAACTCAGTCGCAGTAAACTGTGCCCTCCTGCCAGATTTGTCAAAACCTGCGAAAATCAATCACTCGAGCGAGAATGCGGCCGCATTATGCAGCTCCAAAGTGATCGACAAACTGTTTTGGTTCATCCGTCGCCCGCCGCCCCATTTCGCCCACTGTGTTATTAATGTGCGTGTTTGGTTTTGTTTCTGAATCCAAAATCATTGACATTTAAGGCATTCGAGTACGAACGAGAATGTTTGAGTGTGAACCGATGATTTATTCATGCACATTTTTGAGGCTATACAAGCAGCAATTCCATTGCAACCTGGCCTCTGTTGCCTTTTGAGCGCACCCTGTAGCGAAAAAAGTGCATAGCTCCACCCCCAGCCGGCCTGCATTGGTTTAAACCTGCCGTTTCCACGGCAACTGCTGCTAAATAACGCAACCGTTCACCTACCAGGACTAATAAAAACATTGCCCGAGAAAAACAATGGTCTTCTTATCGTAAACATTCTTCCTCTCCAACAGGGAGAGGAAGGCACACTTTTAGGCTTTTAGTGGCCCCCAAAGACGGGCCTCAACCGTTGAAAATCCGAACGAAATTAACTTTAATTTCTTGGGAAACGGGTCGGAGGCACAAATTTCCCGAGAAAAGGAAATCAAGCAAAGGACAGACGTTTAGATAAACATTAACGGGCGAGATTAAATAGGGCTGCGTAAAATTCCGGGGCGCCCCCTTTATTTGCCTATTAAAAATATCTTAATGTCAGTTTAAATTCCATCTCACCGTTAAGTGCACGAGCAAATAAACGCGGGCATTTTCCAAAGGGACCGTTTAACCTAAAAAAAACCAATGTGACAGTTCATCACAGGGATTTGGAAAAAAAGGGGGTGGGGGTGGGTTGCGGTGTTGCCGCACAAACCGCCAATAATTAAACCATGAGCTGTTCAAAGTCCCCACATGCACCAGCATATGTTAAGGGCAGCTTAAGCGACTTACGAGTGGAGGCCGCGCACCCCTTGAGGGGCGACTCAGTTGCGACCCTTTCCCCTTAATTATTTGGAAATATAATTTGGTTGATTTTATATTGTCCATTTATTATGCCGTTTCGGGGTTTGCCGAAGCTTGATTTTTCAAATTGTGCGTTTATTAATTTCATTTCCCAATGGGGACGCGCCATTAGGCAACCGGGATATTGGTGTTTGCGCTGCTAAATTGACTGTTTCTGGGGTTTAGGGCTAGTTTTTGCCGCATTTTCACTCATCATCAGACAATTTTCAAAAATTGCGTCTAGTTTACGTGTGTGTTTTTGCTGGTGGAAGTTCATCATTTATTTCCTCTGTAAATTGCAAAATTGGAAAGTCAATTTTGGATGTCTATCGTAGAGGAAAATCCCTTCTATAAGGTGGCAAAGTCTCGATTTTCAGTCAGCATCAGGCATTTTTTCAAAATTCCGTTGGTTACGGTTGTTTTTGCAGGCCGGAGTTTGGCAGTTATTCGTTCAGGAACTGACCAAGCAAGAGAGTTGCTTTTGACTACATTTTGACAGCCGGAAAGTCAATTTGGGATGCATTCTGTAAGGCAAAGTCCCTTCTATAAGTGCGTAAAGTTTCGAATTTCAGTCATCATCAGGCCATTTTTAAGAATTTTTCAAATTGGTGTCTGGTTTTCGTGCTGGTAGTATGGCAAATATTTATACAGGAACTGACAAAGTAAACGAGTTTTGTGTAAATGCATTTTGTAGACTAAAGTCTGTTTTATTAGTGGCAAAAGTTTCGATTTTCCGTCATCATCAGGCAATTTTCAAAAATGTTTCAATGTTGCAAGTGGTTTTCTCGGATATTTAAGAAAGTTGAAATTTGACATTTATTTGGCCAAAAAACTGTGAAGTGACAAAGTCACGTTTTCTTCACATTTGAAGAGCAAAATCTATTCTATTAGTGGAGGAAAATACGATTTTGAATCATTTTCAGGAAATTTTAGCAAAATTTTACCGCTGGTTTATGCAGACCGGATTATAACAGTTATTTCTTCAAAAACCACTTAAGTCAGAAAGCGACCTTTGTATGGGTTTCGTTAGATCTAGTTTGTTTTATAAGTAACAAAAGTTTCGATATTCAGTCATCATCAGGAAATTTTCAAGAATTTGTCAAAGTTGCATGTGGTTTTGCGGATATTCAACATGGTCGAAATTTTACATTTATGTGGCCAGGAACTTGCAAAGTGAGAAAGTCATTTTTTCATCACATTTGAAGGCCAAAATCTATTCTATTAGTGGACAAAAATACGATTTTGAATTATTTTCAGGAAATTTTTGAACAATTTTCAAAATTTTACCGCTTGTCCATGCAGGCCGGATTTTAACAGTTATTTTTTCAAAAACTAGTGAAGTTTGAGAGTAATCTTTATATAGCTTGTATTGGGCATAGTTTCTTTTATAAGTGGCAAAAGTTTCAATTTTGAGCCATCATCAGGCAATTGGCGAGAATTTCTCAAATTTGCATATGGTTTTCTTGAAGAACTTGCAAAGTTAGAAAATCACTTTTTTATCATGTTTGAAGGCCAAAGTCTGTTCTATTAGTGGACAAAGTTTCGATTTTGAATCATCTTCAGGGAATTTTTGGAAATTTTTTAAATTGTTACCGCTTGTTTGTGCAGACCGCATTTTAACAGTTATTGCTTGTGAGCGATAGCGATTCTAGAGCGATCTTTATATGGGTTTTGTTGGGCATAGTTTCTTTTCTAAGTCGTAAAAGTTTCGATGGTGAGTCATCATCAGGCAATTTTCAAGAATTTTCCAAATTTGCATGTGGATGCTTAAGCGCGTCAAAGTTTGCACATTTATTTGCTCAGGAACTTGGAGTTAGAAAGTCATTTTTTTCTCACATTTGAAAAGCGAAGTCTGTTCTAATACTAGACCCAGTTTCGGTTCTGAATCATCTTCAGGGACTTTTTTGGCAATTTAACAAAACGTACGCGCTTGTTTATGCAGACAGGATTTTTCTTGAGAAACCAGTTAAGTTAGTTGTGAACAACTCAGTACGAAAAACCAAGGTCTGCTGGCAACACTGCCACGACCACCGGTATAGGGAGCGGACGGTTTGCACCACGGTTTGCCGTTTTCCAACTCGATTCAGCCTTCTTCCGGCGCCAAATCGCCGGACTGTTTAGTTATGTAAATTTACTGCTTATGGGAATTAGGACTATTTTCGCCGCATTTGAGTATGCTTTTGTGGAATGAAAATCAACGACTCACCGTGCTGGCTGCTTGCTCCATTGACTTTAATCCGAAAATCCACGTCCTGCAACAAATAAATTTTATTTTAAAACGTGCAAATTGCCCATGTTAAGTGGTGTGGGTGTTGTTCAGTTGGCAGGCCATTAAAATGCCCCCCATTGGCCATTATTCAATCAAAGGACACTTGGAGTGTCTCGAAAATGCGAGATTTAATCCAATTATTGTCGGCCCCACCGATACATTTTATTAGCCGCTAATCGAGTTCCACAACATCGCGCAACACGCACCGGCTGCTATCTGTCGGCAGCAATGAGGGATTTCGGATTTCGATTCCTGCCGCATCCCGGCTCTCCATTATCTATCATGAGCGCCGTGCCCCATGCAGCCCTACTGATTGCAAACACTCAAATTATCGAAATTTCGCCACAAAATGACCGTTTTGGCAAGTTTGACACACGCAGAAATACTGCTGGCTGTTGACAGGCCCAAGGCATCCTCGATGGCTTCGATGAGGCCGACAGCTATCAAGAGGGCCGCGCCATAAACAACGATAATTAATTTCATTAAATCAGAGTTAATATCGGACCCTTCAGTCGCAGGAATGGTGCGTTTTGACGGAGCAGCGGCATAAATCTTCGGGAACAACGGGGGCGCGCATACCGGCCTGCCGGGGCCCCACACTGACTGCCGGTGACATTTCATGAATATGTTGACATGCAGGCCACGTCGATAACGGCGCCCCGGAGACGCTGCGGCACGTGTCGCGCTACGCCCCCCCGATTTAGCGTCGCTTTAAATCGCAATTATTCCGTCGTCGCCCCGGCCCACAAATGTCAAAACCAATTCACGGCCCTCGAGCGTGATTTAAGTGGGGCCCAATGAGTGCCCAAGTTTCACTTCACCGTACAGTTTCTGCTGGATGAGTGTGCTGCCCGAGTTGCCACCCATGGTGCGAATGGTCTCCGTCTAAGGCATTCAGCTAGTGTTTGTTGTTGGGTTGCCCAGGCAACCAAGTCATTTGACACTGTGTTACATGAGCGCGACTGGAAAAGTCCACACACGCCATGGGTTTGGAAAATATCACCGGTGATTCAAGTAAAAGGGAAAAATGATCTGAGCATAATTGCAAATTTTTTTTAAATTTTGATTTTGCTTTTTATTGACGTTCTGATAGCCCCATGCTTTTTGGCTTGGCCACTTCTTCAATACTTCCGCCTATTATAACAATGTGATGAAAAGCACACGCTAATAACGTCAAATTTCCGTCTCGCTCGGTGGGGAAGTAATAGAAAAAGGACGACAATTATTGCGTCACTAATGATAATAATTAAAGACGTCACTGCCAAATAGCTTGGGACCGAGTATAGTTTTAAAACGTTTCCGATGAAAAGTTTGATTTATACTCAAAAATCTTTCAAAATTTCCAAAAAAAAAATCAAAATTTCAACTCTTTTTCCGCCCTTGTGGGCAACTTACGAATTTGGAAATTCCCAAAAATCAACGGAAATTCAACAATTACATTTTATGAACCGTGAAATACAACCGCACACTTTTACTCCACTCAAATAATTACCCACTACGGTCACAATGGATCAGGCTTTTGCTGGATCAAGCAACTCGTTCCCCCCAATATCATCCAGGCAAAAACAGCCGAATCACTGTCTGATCGTTGAGGGGGGGGGGGGATGAGGATGAGCCCCCCCGCAATCCAACCGGAACCAGATCTAGATGGAATCGATCCGAGATGTCAGGCCATGTCCTAATGTATGAATAAGGCGATGAGAGGCGGCTTTCCAAGACTTCATTAGAACGCGTTTAAGCGCCCCCGAAAACCGAAAGATGGGATTTTGGACGTTTCGAAATCCGCTGCCCGGCCACAATGGAGCCCTATTTCGGCATCCTAGAAAAGCCACCGGCGACGGACAATGACGGGATTAGGGGGGACGCGCTCAGATTGAGTCGCCCCGGATTTGGACGTGAGGTGAAATATCCCCCGATTTCTTGCCGGGTTTTTCCACAGATTTCAGCTTTTTTACTCGGCTTCGACATATGAAAGTTGAGTGCAGTTCGGATGAAGCCGCTTATCTAACCGATGGTGCATACAGATTTTGCCCAAATATCCATGACAACCGAACAACAACTGAAAGAAGATGATTTGCGCCAAAGGAGTGAAAATCTCAAGTTATACTGGAAAACATTCTCGGTATTTTGCTAGACACTTGAATGACAAACACATTTGAGCAGCCAAATGCAACAGAGCAAAAGAGACGCCAAATTCAACAAAGTACAACAACGCATTGAGGCGCATTACGCATCATTTTAGATAAGAAAGTCGGCAAATTTACACAAAAGTCGCCGAAAATTGAACTTGTGAACAATGTTCAATACTTTTACAACTGGTGGAAAGCGAACGTTCCGCGATCGGCTTCCCAACTTGGCTTAGTTGCCATGGCAATCGAAGTTGGGAACAGGCAATTTGCACCAAAGGGCGCCAAAAGACACAGAAAAATGCCTAAACCCGATGTAAAACTGACATGATTTGACATGAATTTATCAAGGAATCAACTACGTTCGCTTCTACTTAGAACAAACTTCGATATTAATTTTTTTTAAATATCAGCGCAAATAAAACTTTTCAGCTCTGGGTTAACTCACACTTTGGCAACCCAGTGACTTTGTTTCCAGACAACCGGCATAGGGAAGAGACCATTTGCACCACGGTTTTGCGTTGCTAACTCGACTGTTTCAAATGTTAAACTTTTGGTTTCTAGACCTGCGTTATAGAGCGCGCAAAAATTGCACCAAATTGTGATTTGAATGAAACTTGCACGTCTAGAGACGCACGTTTCTTCTATTGGGTGTGCAAGTTTCAACTCGCCACCTTGACTACAATCGGAGCTAGAGATTTTTTTAATAAGAGCGAACAGTTTGAATTAAACTGTCTATTGGTAGACCTGAGTTATGAAGCCCAGAACCAGGTTTTAGTGCGATTCGAATGGCAGGCATGTTGTTTGTCGTCACGTACTGTCAGGGACAAAATCCTCATAAAATATGGGAAGTCGCTTATACAGGGGACCATGGGTTGGGCGGTCGTTTGCTCTTACTTGGGTGATATTTCGCGTGAGGACTGAGCCTTGCACTCCGCTATGATAAAATTTTTCAGCGATGGTATCTATATAGTCGGCTATATAGGCCATCCCTGTAGCTTCGTGCATTTCGGTTATTCTGGTGTATCTGTCAGCCGATAGGACGCCTCTTAGGAACCTATTTTGGGTCCTTTGAACACGTCGTCTCGTGGAATCACAGACAGAGTGCCAGACAGGGGTTCCGTAGGTCAGTATGGGCCTTATGGTGGAGGTGTAGAGCAGAAGTTTATTTTGAGGTGATAGGAAAGAATTTGGCGCCAGAAGAGAGTACAACTTTCTTCGGGCCATGGCAGTCTTTTGTACAGCATAGTCAACATGCTTATTGAAATGGAGTCGGGCGTCTAGTTTGAATCCCAGGTATTTCACCTCTTTTGTTGGTTTGATAGGAGTATTTTGGACCACGAGTGGTGATAAGATTTTGTTGTTAGTGAATTTGCGCGAAAAGATAATAAGTTCCGTCTTCCTGGGATTCACTTTAAGGCAATATTGAAAGGCAATACTCATCGGTAAATGTTAAGATTAGGTGCTTTTTCTGCGCGATAATAACAGCTCTTCTTACTACGCAACGGGCACTGTTGCCAAACCTACACCAAAATAGCAAATCTCCACAAAAACACAAAATATAACAAAAAGGTCATTTAAATTATTAAAATTGTACTGGCGTTTTAACTATGCTAACCTAAACTAACCCAAACTAACACAAGCGAATCCAAATTAAACAAAACCAATAAAAAACACAAATAGCTACAAAATCAGCCTAAGAAAAACAGAGATATAGACGTGGCAACATCACAGGCTAAAATTCCTTCAATGACGTTTATTTCGTGTATTTCCATTGTTTTATCCAGTATATTTTCCGAAACAAAACACTGGAATTATAGCCGAAAAATTTTTTTTCATTTTGAAACAAAAAGTGTTCGGAATGGGATAAACTACAATGTGAGTATTTTTTTATTATCGTGAGCCAAAAACGGCAGAAAAGCCTCTGATCTTAACAATCACCCACTCTTCTTCTAAATCAGAAAGCCCGCAACTTTCCTCAAAAATCGGGAAAAATTCAACTTGCGACAGAGACAATTTGCTTCAGAGTGTGCCAAAGGAATGCAATTTAAAGAAAAAACTTGACAATTTATCCAATAACACAGTACATGCACCCCATATTTAGATCAAGCTTTCGAGACTTTGAAGAACATTTCCCAGAAGTCCTCAACATTTGGCAACCCAACGTGACTTAGTTGCCAGGACAACGGGGATTGGGAAGAGACGATTTGCACCAGCGGTTTTCGCAGCTCGATTGTTTGCAAGTCCGCGCGCGGCTTCTTCCGGCGCTAAATCTGGGGGACATTTCGGCTGCCTGATTTCGCAATGAATTATTTAAAGGGGATTTCAGCGCGGCCCCAAAACTGTAACAACAACATCTAATGTAAAACGAATCGAGAGTGAGTCGAATGGAAAGCCCACGGTACGAGTGGAAATGATGGGGAGACGCATTAAAATAGACATGGCATGTCGAATGGCGATTAGTAACGCGAGAGGAACGAGTCGGGGGTGCCGCCTGCGTTGATGATGGAATAAATAATCGAATAAACACACTTCACTGAATTAACTGGCGAACACGCGATATGTGCCACTGGAATTTGATTCATTCGATGCGCTCGCACAGTGGCGAAAAAACAAAAAATAAAAGCAAACAATAACATCCCAAAAGAGGGCAGCAGGTTGATGGGGCTCGCCGTGCCACCAAGACGGTCCCCAATACAACTGAAGCGCCGCATTGATCAAACAAAGTCCCGTTCACTTTTCCTTAAATTGGGATTTATGAGCGCTGGTATTGTCCGCATTTCTTTTTATCGGGGCATTGGATCGCTTTCCCTTGCATTGGCGTAGGTCACGAACTCAACAATCAATGGGATGTTAACAATAGTGGTTACGTCAGGCTATAGAAAATATTATTTGCATAGTATAGGCGAGCCGGTGTTGCCCCCACAGGCGGGTTTTTCAATGACATTCCACTCCACTTTGAGTGCATCGGCGTGCTTTCATTGCGCAGCTCCCTGTCATTTGTCAACTGAGCAGGAAGCAGAGTCGAAACCCCGCTCGACTATAGCGGGGAGAGTGTGGCGGCAGCGCATCCAAACCGCCCCAACAGCGTCGCACCAATGGCTGAACCAGCCGCAGGCAGAAGGGGCGGTCAACTGGACGTCACAACGCCGCCGCCGCCAGCAACGTACAAATTTTTAATAACCGGATGGTGATCGGGCAGATTGTAATTAGCTGCGAAAAAGCGAAATAGAGGAGACGACGGAAAAAACCATTATTTAGCAGCGACGGCAAAAAACCGATTGGCCAGATTAGCGCACATAAACCTTGCAAACCTCAGGTCCAGTGCATCAGGAGGCCAACCACCCCAGACCCAGTAAATTTCCTGGTTTTCCGAGCTGATATTAAACTTCCAACCCCCAGAGCTGATTTTTTCGGCAATGTTATCTCTGCTGGGGGCAAAATCGTCGGCTCGATATTAAACCGTCATCTAACAATAGGGGTTCCGGGCAGCTCCGCCAGTGCGCGCCACTGCGCACCTATTGATTGCGCTCTATACCGTGAAACGTCCCTACCAGTGCCGGCACTTGAGGGACTGAACCCAAATAGAAAAATTCCCCACAGCCCAACCAGGCCCATAACCCAGAGAAACCCTGCTCGGAACTAACTAAGAAAAGAGCGCCCGGTCCCCAATTTCGGGGGGGATCTACCCCCCATCCGCTCTAAACGAGCTCAAATCACATTTCAGTGACATGTCGCCTAAAACTCCCCACATCTCGCATTCAACCGTCGTTCTCCTATCTCCGGCTTTGGACGTTTCCCTTCCGAAGGGCCGATGGGAACAAAGGACCAGCTGGTTGCCCCAGTGGCGTAACATCAAGGGCAATCCATCTCCAATTCAATCTCGAATTTCTTTCGCAAGACTGCCGGGAAATATCGGTCAAGTTTTCGGCCACTCTTCATGCCCCCTTAATAGGGTTTTATTGACCAAAGGGCCTTTCAACGCGCTGTTGGACGAATTCTGCATGGCTGCGGCATCTCCCCATAGCTCTAGAGACTTTGAGCAGGAGGCGAAATGGGTTTTGCATCTAGATTTTGCCTGACGCGGCCACCTCTTGGAAACTTGCTGCTCTAAGCCAGTTCTCTGATCAATTGGCGAATGCGCTTTTGCTGAGCGACAAAAGTGAACTCTGGTGAAACCATTTCCTATGCAGAGTGGGCTTTAAATCGACAAATGCATATGTATAGTCCATTCGAACTAACTTGGGCCAGCATAAAATCCAAATCTGGGTAAACAGTCGGCGAATTCTTCGTGAAACATGGGCGTGCGAAATGTATTTTTAAAAACGTGTTTTAATCAGTAAATAACTGAATTTAATTTATGTAACTGATCTTAGTTCATTGTTTATTTAGTCATTAATTTGATTTTTTTTAATTCCGGATGTTCAAGGTAAGTATGGCAGCAAAAAAAATTAGAAAATTGAAAACTCACGCTTACCTATTCATCACTATCAGAGTGTTCAGAACTTGATACCGTCATCAACATTAATCGCCAAAATGCCAACTTAATTGTCTACATTTTATATACTATTTTGTGTCAACGATGCCTTATCCGAAAGTGGATATTTTCGGAGATACAGGCTGTTAAAAGCAGGGACCCGCACCGGAACCGAAACTGAACCCGTATTTTATATTAACGCGCTGTTAAGGGCTGAACCGGAAGCGAAATATTTTATTTCGGTATTTTCAACGGCCTTCCTACAAAGACAGAAGCATCAGCACAAAGACGGCCAAAAGGATTTATGGATTATGGACACATTCTGAGAGCAAACGCAACGAAAAAGACCAAACAGCACTGAACAAATCGCACTAAGACTCAGTCTGCACAATCCTCCAGACCCATTACTATACGAATACACAAACATGACCGCTTTCTTTTCCCAACAACGATTACTAGAACTTTTACAAATACAACTGGAAAAAAACATGTAAGACAGCAGATTAGAATAGGCGTAGATTGATAACTTTTATTATATTTTTTATAAACTTTGCAACCTAGCATACCACACACATGTAAATGCAAGTGCAGAAAGACCGATTTGGACAATAGGTTTATTCGAAAGACATAAAAATGATTTAAAAGAAATTCCTGGGTTCCAGTCAATTTTATTGTTTATTATTTAAAATGTTACAAATACGTTTCGGTGTCTTTCTCCACCATCATCAGTTTGTATGTATGGCTGTTTCTACCTTCACCTTTGGCAAGCCAAGTGAAGGTAGAAACAGCCATACATACAAACTGATGATGGTGGAGAAAGACACCGAAACGTATTTGTAACATTTTAAATAATAAACAATAAAATTGACTGGAACCCAGGAATTTCTTTTGAAGTAAGTTGAAATATAGTCAGGAAAATATACACAATAAAAATTATTATTATTATGAAAAATAACTTTAATCCCATTGTTCTCAAAATGAGCTTTTCGATACAAAACACCTACTTGCACTCAACCCTTCAAATGCATTTCAATTTGAAACATCTAGCGTGTTTTTCAATGAGCTTGCTACATTGTGAGGAAAATGGAATCATTTGGGCTCTTTTCCCCATTAAAAACGTGAAAATTTATAAAAATTCACCATTTCGATTGAACTTCGGTTCTTCGAAACACATTTAAACTATAAATTAAGCCTAAATCTTTCATCAATATTTCCAAATCAGGGCCCCTATTTCCAAAACCCCCAAGACAAAAATCCGTGTTCCCAGTGGCAGACTGCTGATAAGATGCAGAAAATGTGGAAAAAAACTCGGGCAAATTCGCAACATTCCAGTCGCGACTCTGGCAGAAGTGTGATGGTGGCAGTCACCGATTTATGTTGTATTTTGTCTGTGTGTCTTCCAAGTGCATTCAACAGCCCCATAAAAAGGGCTTTCCATCAATTACACTGATCTTAGTCAGTTACCCACGACCATGACGCTGTCACTCGCCCTCCTCATAGCGTCCCTCCAAGACCACGAGCTTCTGAACGATTTGAGTCCAGAAGATACCGGAATAGACCTCCCATTTATTGAAAATTAGCCTCATTTGCAGGCGGTGACGGAGAATCATAACTCTTTGGATTGGGATGATTCTTCGAGGAAAAGTTTACCCACTTCTGATCTTGGTAAGCCGTCACATTCACTAGCATTTTCATTTCATTCAGCTGCTCCGCTGGGGTTCTGAGGTGTACTTTTTGCGCATAGGTTCAGAAATATCGAGCTCCTCGAGTGAGGCCAATTTAATTTGGTTGGACAAGTATTCGTTTTTTTCACATAATGATTCGGTGGGACCTCAAATCGTGGACGATATGGCGGAGGAGTGTGTTGCACGCTACGTCAGCATGTTGGTGGATATGGTGGAGAATGCCACTATGCGATATAACAACAGTTATGCTTTCAGCCAGGATGAGGCAAGTGATCGAACCATCACGATTGGCTTGTTGCAATTAACATTGCTACCTTTCCAGATAAAAATCCTCTATGAAAACCGCGATATTTTGGACTTGGGCGCCAATTTAAACGGCGCATTCCCCTTAACTCATCCAGCCAGAAATCCACAGTCTCTAATCAAGAGATCGTCCTTGGAAATGTGGCCATTGGAAAGCATGACACCCGATCACGACTCACCAACAAACGATTTGCTGCTTGAATGAACTAAAATCCCATCTTATGCGTTTACTTTTACGTTCCTTTGACTTAATGTTCCCACCTTGGATAACATTGCAGTTTTATCTTTATGTACCAGTCGATGGGCAAGTACATATATGCACAAATGTATCAGACTAATGCCAATTGTTGGCAAAATCTATTAACAGTGCCGCTTCCCTTGTGTGACAAGGAAAGGGAAATACTACTTAATAAAATTGTACTCAATTTTGTTGATCATAACTCAGTTACGACCTAATATACAGTAATATAAAACGAGTCCAGTGTTTTCATTTCATTCATGGTAAACCAGGCAAATGGGACAAAAGTGCAATCTTACCTGTCTCAAGTCTGCAAGTAAACTTCGGCACCCCTACGCTGCTGAGTCTGCAACATCGAGCCACTTTGCACTTAAACGCCACTAATAAATGCATTTTTCACTTCCAAAATCTGCACTTTCCCCAAAAATCACGTACCACTTTGAAAACCGTTCCTTTGAGGTTGGTGGGCCGCGCTGTTGCCAGGCTGGCGCAAACCACTCGACAATTCTCCTTTTTCAGAGCGAATTACCCATAGCACAACCGAAAGGAATGCGGGGGTTTGGCAACCACGCATTCGTTTTGGACGTTGAGCCCCAAATCGCGAAAACCCTTTGAAGGAAGTGGGCCCCACACGCAATATTAAACAATCCTTCCAGCGGGGACGTTTAAGGGTCAATTAATTGGCCCCAAACAGCAATCCAGTGGGAAATATGATCAACCGTTCTTTTGGCCCAGGGGGACTGACCAGGTCATTGACTTTTGGTCTGTTGGTACTTTTTGAAGACAGCACTTTAGGGATAAGCCGAACCTGAACACTTTACTGATAAACCCGAAGACTGAAACACGACTTTTACGCGATAAACTCGAAATCTTTGGAAAAAAATTTCCATCGGAAGGAAAGTGACAGCAGATTTTGGGTAGCTAGTTTTTTGTAGGTTGGAAGGGGCCAGCGCTGTTGTCGGGTGGTAAATTTTTGAAAGTTCATTCAATAACCGTTGTTGCCGTGCAGGTTTTAATTCATAAACATCGTCAATGTTTTACACCGTTTCGGCTCTTCTAAAGCCATCATCAGATGAATGATCATTAGAATATTGCCAATTAAGAAAATCAAATTTCCAAGTTATTTGATTGAATTTAAAGGAAATCTAGTAATTTTCTAGGACATCAGGCCTTGGCGGGGGTCGTTACAATTACGCTCACCCTATAGAAAATTCCTGAACTAGCAACTTTTCTTACTGGTGTTTTTTGCGAAAATGCGGTTTTCAGTCACTTTTCACTCATTGAAATTGGCAAATGCGCAAAATTTTCCTAACTGTGACATCGTGACAATGGTTTGACAGTTTGCGGAGATATGATGGCGTCCTTTGTTATCTTATGGAAGAGTAGAGAACTTCAACTAGTGAAAAGAGATAGAAAATCGCGTTTCAGCAAATAATACCACTAAAAAAAGCTGTTGGTTCACGGATTTTCCATAAGGCGAGCGTATTTTTTTTATTATTATTATTTACAGCGTAGATCAGGGCCTGATGTCCCTAATAATTACCGAAAATCTTGGTTAGAACTAGTTTCCGTTTACCGAAATTCAATATTTTGATAAAATTTCCCAAACCTTATACAAAGACTTCAGATTTTTTTAAGGTCCTAATCAGAATGAAAATATTGCACATTTTTTAAGAAAAACCCAATTTTTGGTAATTTTAAGGACCTCTTTGGAAATGGAACTCTAATGACAAATAAATCGCAATAAATATTTCGATTAAGAACCAATAAAATGAAAAAATAAAATATTTACAATAAAACCGTTTGAAATAATTTTATTATGTATTTATATTACTTTATTTATATTAAATTATTATTATTTTAATGGAATTTGCACTGGAAATGCACTTTTTTCCCGATTCATTGGCCCCTAAATTGGAGAAATTACTGAAGGTCACCAGATATGAGCGAAAAGCGTGGCATCGGGATACGATCGACAAATGGTACGATTTCTTGCGGGTTCAAGGTTAAGTAATTTTTTGCTTTTTATTGGTTTCAGATGTTGAAAATCTGTTGTTTGCACTAAGTTTAGCAAATTAATGAAGAAAATTAGTTGCTTCTTTGGACGCATAAGCAAATAAATTGGCTCTTGGCTCATGTGCTTTGATCTACGCATCGTTACCAACACAAAACGACAGAACTAAAGTCTGGAAATTTATCCTGGATCTACTGAAATTGCACCAATTTATTGTGAGAACAATATCCAAGATGACGGCCAAGAAGATGACCTTCAATTATTGGCCAATAAATCGGGGATAAGTGCATAGTGTAATACCGATATTATAAAAAAATTACTTCCCAGACAATTTTAATTTTTAAAAAAATGTCTGATTTTTTCTTAATCAAAAATTATTTTTCACCTTTTTTTGCTCAATTTTTTCGCTACAAAGCAGTTTGGTTTCTGCAGTTATGAACAGAAAACGGGCAAAAGTCGCCAGTTTGGAGCGCAGCACATAATTTCCCAATGATAATTCGCGAATTCAAAACTCCAACCGAGTTATGAACCACACTTAACAAGTAACATTTGACATTTGTTTTGATTATCTTTGGTATGGCGAACCACGATTTAAATTTAATTTAATTTTTAAACCAGACTCTCTCACGTTTCGCTTGTTTACCAAATATTACTCCTACAGCAAGTAATTCCTGATTCTAATAAACAAAACCGACTAAGTTTCAATTGACATTGACAATGACATGACATTGACAATGACAAAGACATGACATTGACAAAGTCCTCGTGCAGTTCGCCGTCCAAAGTCAAATAAATCCCTCAGACGACTAGATGTTTAGGAAGGAATCAATCGACTACCACATACGAGGGTTAAATGAAAACTCCCCCATCCATGGCATGTGAAAAGAACAATGGCTTTTGAACAATGTAGAGGAGCCAAACAGAAAGAAGCCATTCAGGAACGAATAGAGTAACTACATTGTGTTGAAAAGTGGCAAAAAGGAAATAGAGAGCGTCGCTGAAAAATACTGCGGCCGCCCCGCACCACTCCGAAACAATGGACCAGCGGCATGGGAAAGAATTATCAGAAGAATTACAATGAAACAAAAGCAAGCAAAACGGCCGCAAACAATAAGAAATTAAGTGTGGGCCCTTTAAACAGCGGGGCCCGAAGACAATACAATGGGAACGAAGGCGAAAAGTCCTGGACAGGTTGAAAAAAACGCGCTCGTCGAACTCTCGCGGAAATTAATTAAATTCCGAATATTAATAGAGCCATTTAGAGCGGCACAATATGGGCGTTCGCGCTCTATTCTGGCCGCGCCAATTAAACAATTAGCTCCGGCCAGGAAACCGGCACTCGGTGCAGTCAGTCCCTTCCCAGGCCGCCGTCGCTGATAACAGCCGAGTTTGAAATGGCATTAAGCTTGCTTCTATAGTTCCATTATATGTATACAATACTGAATACAACACTATTCCCATTGTGTTCATTGTATGTTGTATTGTAGAATCTTTGTCCCTTTATAATATTCATCTCTGCACAATGGCATCGCATCGCGAGTTATCTCTCGGCTGCGTCGCTATTGATACACTTTCCAGCGCCGTAGCTGAGCCAGCAACAATGAAACTGTTTTATTTCCTTAGGGGGCAACCCGCTTCAAGATTTCTTCCGATTTTATTACACGAAATCCGCCGAACAATTCGCCATTGACAACACACCCTGTAAATATTTCTCGAATACAAAACCGGTGAACTTTACGCGCTTTTATGCCCTTTCTGGCTCAAGTGAACTTGTATATGGATTTTGGCAAACACGAGCTTTTGGCAAACCTCTGAAGATGCAAGCCACTCGTGCTTGCGAAACATCAGCAACCAGTTCTCTTTCCCTTCAGGCTTCAAAGCCAGAAACGTTCACCAGTTCCAAGCAACGACCGCAGTCGAATAACTCTGGTTGAGTTAAAACGAAAAATTGAATAGAAAAATCAATGTACCTCCTTTGCTGATGATCGATTGTATTGTTTGCAGGAAAAAGGGCAAAATTGTGCGGAGCAGCTTGGCGGGGGCCGGACAATAGGGCCCCAACGCGCGGTCTAGTGGCCGCATTGTTAGGCCCCATTGTGAGCGGCCCATTACGACACATCTTCCTGCCGGCATTCCATTCGCGAACAAGGGCCCCATTGTTAGCCAGTCTTGGCGGGGATATAAAAAGCCCCCATTCTCATGTAAATATCAACTGATGAGTCAAACTAAGCAAAAAGCAAAGCAACAGCACAACAATTGAACCGACGATTGAATGCGGCGAGTTCGGAGAGATTCTCGCCGGCGCTCCGCGCGAACTACGGCGAACGACTAAACATCGGCGGGCCAGCGAATGCGCGCCTGACTACCGAAAAACGTGCGCTCTGCGAAAAGGGGGCTGTCCGCCAAGGACCAGCCGGCCCCTGCTGGGGGGGCTGGCCGCCAAACGATGCATCCGAAAGCATCCATTGAACAGTTTATTGAGGTACAAATTAACAAAACTTTACCCTCTAATCATCCTTTGCCTCAGTTGCGTCCACCACTTTACTGGTATCATTATTAGTGTAGTCGTCCCGGTCTTCGCCCTCGGACAGGGGCCCATCGTGCCTAACTGGGTTCTCGCCAGCCTCCACTGTCGCTCCTTCCGAATACTTGTTGATCTTCTCCTTGCTGGCGTCACGGTCACGTGTTCTTCTCGGAGAATCGTTGTCTGAGCGCTCAGGGCTGCGGCTGTATGACCTAAATTCGCTCAAATTTTCATTCGGCAACAATCCAGACGAAATTACGCTCACCTGCTTCGGTCCCTTGAGCGGCTACGCTCGTACCTGCGGTCTCGGTAGTCGCGGTAACCGCCTCGATTGCCGCCGTAGCGGCCGCGTGGATGCCTGCGGTTGCCCATGCGGTTGTTGTAGTTGTCGTAGGGGCGACCGCGACCGCGGAAGTTCCTATCAAATCGATCCCTATAAATCGGAATTAATCTCCAAATAAATCGGAGAAACTCCAAAACGCTTACCGGTTGTAGTAGTTGCCGCCGCGACCACGGCCCCTATTGTCAAACCTCGGGTTCGGATAGCGCGGCTTGTAGTAAGTTCCCCGATCATTCCGCCCTCCTCTAAACCCGCCTCTTCTGCGAAAACGGCGATCGCCTGAATAGCTCCTGGAGCGGGAGCGACTTCTCGAGTAGAATGAGCCTGAGCGAGATCGGCTCCTGGAAAAGTAACTGCGGGATCTGGACCGGTAGCTCCTGGAACGACTTCCAGACGCGCTGCTGCTTCGAGAGCGACTAGGGCGGGATCGAGAGCGAGACCTGCGTTTCGGCGAGCGGCTATCTGAGCGTGGACGACCTGGCGGTTCAGGTGGCCGCCCTCCTAAACACATCACACAGTCAACAATCGAAAAAACTGGCGATTGTTTGTTGCCTTAAACTTACCTAAACCCATAGCTTCTTTGCTTTTCTTGATCTCGGGTGGGGTCATCAAACGGAAGTTTCCAAACTTATCCAACACCACCTGACCTTGGGGAATTTTGGGGGCCGGTGGAAGCGGCGGCGGCGCCAGCATTTTGGGCGGCTTCTTCGGCGACTGAGAGCGGCGCTTCACCATCGGCTCTTTCATCGCCATCTGCTTCCGCACACTAACACTCTTCTCAGCGGGCGGCAGAGGTGGCAACAACTTTTTGGACGTCGATTGCATCTCGTCAAAGCCGATCCTGGAACTTAATGGTTTATTCACGAAAATGGTGCCAGTTTTGGCGCAAGCCTTACGTGCGAGAACGCGGCTTTTCAGGCGGCAGCTCCGGCGGCCAGTTGGGCGACGGCGGCCGCTCTTGCTGCTGCTTCTTCTTCATGCGGCTGGGTTGTGGAGGTGGAGCCAAGTGCATTTTCCATTTCCCGGCAGATGCTGTTGCCTCAGCAACCGCTTGTCTAGCTTTCTGCTCTCTAGTAGGGGAGGGCGAGTCCAAGAGCGACAGTTTGGGAGATTCGCTCATATCGCTTCTGCAAAATTACAACTCGTTTTAGTACGGAGTTGGCGACTAAAATGGCTAAAACTGCACCTTTTACTGTCCTTTTCCAATGCATAGTAGGCGTTCAGCTTCGACTCCAGTTCCTCTAGATCGGGCAGACTTTCTATAAACCTGCAATTCCGAGCACGCAACGGTTATGGACGATAGTGTAAAGTTTTATCAAAGATGTAAAAGAAAGACAGATAAAACTTAATTAAGAAAATGCGATTTAAAGGGAGAAAGCCAGTGAAACGCCAACGGCATTCCGCCGGATGTCTTTCCATTTATGCCGGTACTACACTACGGACTTTTCCCCGATTTATTGGCCAATGTGTAATACTATACCGACTCTTTGGTTTCATTATGCTTACCTTTTGGAAACGCCGGACTTTTGCAAAAAGTACTCATCCTCATCCGAGGCGACGCTGTGCTTCTTCTTCTTCTCCTTGCTCAGTTCCTTCTTAATGGCGTCGCGCAGTTTCTTGTGGTCGTCCAGGTCCAGGTCGAGACCTTTGCGTTTCAGCTTTTCCTTTTCCTTCCTCTTCTTCTTTTTGCTTTCCTTCTTTGCTTTCTTGTCCTTTTTCTTTTTCTTCTTCTTATCGTCGCCGCCCTTGCCCTTCTTCCACTTGACGTTTTCCTCGAGGAACTTACGAATCTGCAAACCAGCAATCAGTACTTTGTGCGTTTAGTATTGTGTATGAGTCAGTTACCTTCACTTCGTAGTCAGAGTCGTCCTTGGTTTCCAACAGGAAGGCCTTGACTTTGGACTCGTAGTCCAGCTCGGCGCTGGACTTTGGCTTTTCTGGCACTTCAAATCCGAACTCGGCAAAACTGGTAGTGGCCGGCTTGTTGAAATTGAAACTAGTCGAAGAGGCGTCGTGTGCCTGGGCGTCCATCATGGCCATGCGCTTACTGAGAGGGCTCAATGAGTTCTCGCGCTTTTCACGCCTAGAAACAGTACAAAATGTTGCTGAAGAGCTGGGGATAGAACGAAAGTTGCAGCCCTACCTAGAGCGGCTCTTCTTTTTCTTCTTAAAGTCCGAGTCGCCGCTCGAAGAGCTCGAGTCACTGCTGCTACTCGATGAGGTACTGGAGCTGTCACCGGTTCCCGATGAGCTGCTGCTGGAGCTCGAGCTGGAATGGCGTTTCTTTTTCATCTTCTTCTTGTCCTTTCTCTTCTTTTTCTTGTCCTTCTTCTCGTCCTCCTCGTTTTTGAGCAGCTGCTTCAAGGCGTCGTTCACATCGGTGGCCGGCTTTGGCAGCACGGGAATATTGGGCAGCAACAGTTCCGCGGGCTCGATCAGGTTCTTGCTCACCTGCTTGTCCTTGTTTTTCAAAAATTCCAAAGAGTTCTGGAAAGCACACCTTCGATTAACCGATACAATCATTCGTCGATGGTTCACCTTCGCTTCCTCGTGATACGGGATGATGGACAGGCAGCTTTGATAAGCCTTGCGGGCTTCCTCAATCTTGTTCTCCTCCTCATAGCTGCGCCCAAGTGCTACCAGAGTCTCGCCCATGTATTTCCGGGCATTGGCATGGCTCGGGTTTAATTTTAGCGCGGTCTCAAAGTCCTCAATGGCCTTTTGGAAGTTGCCGCTGTTCGCATAAAGCGCGCCACGCGCTACCAGTCCTTCCACGTTGCGCGGGTCGATGTTGAGGGCCTTGTTCAAACACTGGAACGCTTCCACATGTTTGCCAGCCTTAAAATGATCGATGCCGTCGGCCACATTTCGATACGCCCATTTACTGGCCTGCACTTGGCGCAGCTCATTGGCGTACTCGTTTTCCGGGAATCGACCGCTGCCAATTACAAACCGATGATGCAAAAATACTGCTTGATTACTGGCTGAGACGAGGACTTACCGGAGGCTATCAATCAGGGTCAGATGGTCATTGATTCCCATTTGATTGGCCAAATACGGAATGCTGTTGGGATTGTTGAAGCCAATGCTCTTCTCCATTACCGATTCGAACGATTCATTTTTATGATCCAGCGATTTCCTGAAAGACAAATTTGGGTTTTTATAGATTGGAGCAATGGGCGGAACGGCACAGGCACTCTATCGGGCGCCGCGGCCCCACATTACATCGGGAGCCTCTAGTCCAGAAAGCATGTTCCTAAAATAGTCATACATACCACGTAAATCGTTCCTTGTTCCATTTAAGTTGTCTTGTTTAACTAAACGCAATAAATTTTGTCATATCAAATAAAAGTGCTCCTTTAGGCAGGATTAAACACAAAGCTAAGATCAGTCAGCAATGTCTGTATGATAAGAAATAAACGGCTCAGTCATCTTCGACATTTTTAATTCGAATTTTATGCCGGGTGGGGTTCTGCGAAAAACACGGCTTATGTACATTATACAGTTTCACAAAATGTCACTTGCTATGAAAAGTTCCTCACCTGGACGTTGGTGTACAATGATTTGACTAATGTTACTGTATACCACTCGGTTTTGCACACATTTATTATAAATTATTTCTCTCAAAATTTTTGTTTTCTAAAAAGAAAAACACATTTAGACAACAAACCACCCCCAGTACGTCGAGATATTGTGACTGTCTATCGGGCAGCCTTTGGCCAGCTCTAATGCTCTTCTCTCGCAATCCCTGTGCTTTTAATGGCTCTGTGTTCTTTCAGGGTTTTTGTCTAGTGCATATCCTTTAATGTGCACCCAATTATACCTATAGCCTAGACACATTCATCGGCTAAACACGAACAATGCTTGAAAATCTACTTATACGACGCTGGGAAATTACTTATGCATTCCCATTGAATAATCGCAAATTAACCTGGCTGAAAAAAGACACTAAATCGAACAGGGATTTTTCATAATCGGGCCCCAGACTTGCAAAATTAGAATTCTTTCTTGAAATTTAGGCGATTTCAGGCAAAAATCGCGCGAAGGCAACTTTTCCATCAAACACGCCTACTTCTCAAGCTGAAATGAATTGCATTGGCGTGGCAAACAGTGTAACCAGCCGATGAAAAACCACTGTTCATTTGCGGATAAAAAGGTCTAAAAACGTAAAAAAGTGCTTACTTGTAAACCAAGGGAAAGTCGTCGGTACTAATCAGGCCCAAAGGGGGGCGATGTTCCGGATCGCCGGGCTTTCTAGTGGTGCCCTTCATCCCGCACACCATTTTATCAGTGTCTGCGATCACTTCCAACACTTCGCAACAGACATAGTCGTTCATCATGTAACTGCGCGAAGCGCCCTTCCTGTCCACGGCCGGGATCACATTGGCGACGGGACAAAAAGCCTGCAATCAACCCCTGGAGTGTCTTAGCCTGATTGGAGGATGCCTGCAAAGACTCACCTTAATGTTGATGTCAGCGGCGTACTTTACCACCCCATCATTGCCCGCGGTGCACAGGACTTTCAGCATCATCCCTGATTGCTGTTTGCTCACAATCGTACCCAGAATCAGGTCGCCGACTTTCACATTCTGATAACATAAAAGAGGGTTATTTGCATGATGTATATGTAAATAAAAATGATTTATTCACTCACCTCGGTGAAAAACAGCAGCCTCTTTTGCCGATCGGCATTGATATAGATCTCAACAGGGGGCGTGATGGAAAACAAGTCCTCCGAGAGAGGGATGTCCGTCTGGCTCTTGAATCCCGAGGGATGCATCGCAAAGATGATGTTGCTCTTCTTCACAATGAATTGTTGCAGCTTCAGCCGCTTGCCGCGGTCCTGAAACGAGAGGTTCTTCTGTCTCTGGCCGTACACCTGGAAGTTCAAGTCCTTGATGCCTCTGCGGGCCAGATCGTTGTCGCCGAACTCGCCCTCCCACAGCTTTTGCAACTGCTGCCCGTGGAAGTTGACGCTTCTGAGAATCAAGTGCGAGTTTAGGTGCTCCATGGTGGAGCGGTCCACTTATTGTCTGCAATGCAAATGCTACTTGAGTATTGAGTCAGGTCAGATTGCGTTGGAAAATTTTCGAACGCAGCTCTGCAGTTTTGGACATGAAAAATCATGTTACATGCCGCTTTTCTTCGTAAAATCATGCTTACTAAACTAACTAATGATGTTTGCAGCACGTGAAATGTCTTTTAGCTCCATAGTAGTTGAGTTTTGTGAAAATTCATGAACGGACTTTTACGCCTGAGTCATAAAAATCAAGATACGATTGGAAAATATGGAAATGAAAATGTCAAGTGTGTTCTATAGGGTGTGCAAGTTTCAACCTCTCAGCTGCCCTGGATGGCGAGGTAAGAATTTTTAAAGGCGAGCGCGCAGTTGAGCGAAAACTCCCATTGCTGCACTTATGCTTACAAAAAGCGCAAAAATAAGATTTTAGTGTGAGAATTGAATGAAACTTTCAGAGTTTAGAGAGTCAAGTGTCTTCTAAAGTGTTTGCAAGTTCCAAGTCGCCGTGTGCTTTAGATGAGAAGCTATGTATTTCTAAAGACGAGTGTGCAGTTGAGCGAAAACTGCCATTGCAGTACTTATGCTTACAAAAAGCGCAAAAATAAGATTTTAGTGTGAGATTTAAATGAAACTTTCAGAGTTTAGAGAGTCAAGTGTCTTCTAAAGTGTCTGCAAGTTTCAAGTCGCCGTGTGCTTTAGATGAGAAGCTATGTATTTCTCAAGACGAGCGTGCAGTTGAGCGAAAACTGCCATTGCTGCACTTATGCTTACAAAAAGCGCAAAAATAGGATTTTAGTGTGAGATTTGAATAAAACTTTCAGAGTTTAGAGAGTCAAGTGTCTTCTAAAGTGTCTGCAAGTTTCAAGTCGCCGTGTGCTTTAGATGAGAAGCTACGTATTTCTAAAGACGAGCGTGCAGTTGAGCGAAAACTGCCATTGCAGTACTTATGCTTACAAAAAGCGCAAAAATAAGATTTTAGTGTGAGATTTGAATGAAACTTTCAGAGTTTAGAGAGTCAAGTGTCTTCTAAAGGGTCTGCAAGTTTCAAGTGGCCGTGTGCTTTAGATGAGAAGCTATGTATTTCTAAAGATGAGCGTGCAGTTGAGAGAAAACTGCCATTGCTGCACTTATGCTTACAAAAAGCGCAAAAATAAGATTTTAGTGTGAGATTTGAATGAAACTTTCAGAGTTTAGAGAGTCAAGTGTCTTCTAAAGGGTCTGCAAGTTTCAAGTGGCCGTGTGCTTTAGATGAGAAGCTATGTATTTCTAAAGATGAGCGTGCAGTTGAGAGAAAACTGCCATTGCTGCACTTATGCTTACAAAAAGCGCAAAAATAAGATTTTAGTGTGAGATTTGAATGAAACTTTCAGAGTTTAGAGAGTGAAGTGTCTTCTGAAGTGTCTGCAAGTTTCAAGTCGCCGTGTGCTTTAGATGAGAGCTATGTATTTCTAAAAACGAGCGTGCAGTTGAGCGAAAACTGCCATTGCTGCACTTGTGCTTACAAAAAGCGCAAAAATAAGATTTTAGTGTGAGATTTGAATGAAACTTTCAGAGTTTAGAGAGTCAAGTGTCTTCTAAAGTGTCTGCAAGTTTCAAGTCGCCGTGTGCTTTAGATGAGAAGCTATGTATTTCTAAAGACGAGCGTGCAGTTGAGAGAAAACTGCCATTGCTGCACTTATGCTTACAAAAAGCGCAAAAAAAAGATTTTAGTGTGAGATTTGAATGAAACTTTCAGAGTTTAGAGAGTCAAGTGTCTTCTAAAGTGTTTGTAAGTTCCAAGTCGCCGTGTGCTTTAGATGAGAAGCTATGTATTTCTCAAGACGAGTGTGCAGTTGAGCGAAAACTGCCATTGCTGCACTTGTGCTTACAAAAAGCGCAAAAATAAGATTTTAGTGTGAGATTTGAATGAAACTTTCAGAGTTTAGAGAGTCAAGTGTCTTCTAAAGTGTCTGCAAGTTTCAAGTCGCCGTGTGCTTTAGATGAGAAGCTACGTATTTCTAAAGACGAGCGTGCAGTTGAGCGAAAACTGCCATTGCAGTACTTATGCTTACAAAAAGCGCAAAAATAAGATTTTAGTGTGAGATTTGAATGAAACTTTCAGAGTTTAGAGAGTCAAGTGTCTTCTAAAGGGTCTGCAAGTTTCAAGTGGCCGTGTGCTTTAGATGAGAAGCTATGTATTTCTAAAGACGAGCGTGCAGTTGAGAGAAAACTGCCATTGCTGCACTTATGCTTACAAAAAGCGCAAAAAAAAGATTTTAGTGTGAGATTTGAATGAAACTTTCAGAGTTTAGAGAGTCAAGTGTCTTCTAAAGTGTTTGTAAGTTCCAAGTCGCCGTGTGCTTTAGATGAGAAGCTATGTATTTCTCAAGACGAGTGTGCAGTTGAGCGAAAACTGCCATTGCTGCACTTGTGCTTACAAAAAGCGCAAAAATAAGATTTTAGTGTGAGATTTGAATGAAACTTTCAGAGTTTAGAGAGTCAAGTGTCTTCTAAAGTGTCTGCAAGTTTCAAGTCGCCGTGTGCTTTAGATGAGAAGCTACGTATTTCTAAAGACGAGCGTGCAGTTGAGCGAAAACTGCCATTGCAGTACTTATGCTTACAAAAAGCGCAAAAATAAGATTTTAGTGTGAGATTTGAATGAAACTTTCAGAGTTTAGAGAGTCAAGTGTCTTCTAAAGGGTCTGCAAGTTTCAAGTGGCCGTGTGCTTTAGATGAGAAGCTATGTATTTCTAAAGATGAGCGTGCAGTTGAGAGAAAACTGGCATTGCTGCACTTATGCTTACAAAAAGCTCAAAAATAAGATTTTAGTGTGAGATTTGAATAAAACTTTCAGAGTTTAGAGAGTCAAGTGTCTTCTAAAGGGTCTGCAAGTTTCAAGTGGCCGTGTGCTTTAGATGAGAAGCTATGTATTTCTAAAGATGAGCGTGCAGTTGAGAGAAAACTGCCATTGCTGCACTTATGCTTACAAAAAGCGCAAAAATAAGATTTTAGTGTGAGATTTGAATGAAACTTTCAGAGTTTAGAGAGTCAAGTGTCTTCTAAAGGGTCTGCAAGTTTCAAGTGGCCGTGTGCTTTAGATGAGAAGCTATGTATTTCTAAAGATGAGCGTGCAGTTGAGAGAAAACTGCCATTGCTGCACTTATGCTTACAAAAAGCGCAAAAATAAGATTTTAGTGTGAGATTTGAATGAAACTTTCAGAGTTTAGAGAGTGAAGTGTCTTCTGAAGTGTCTGCAAGTTTCAAGTCGCCGTGTGCTTTAGATGAGAGCTATGTATTTCTAAAAACGAGCGTGCAGTTGAGCGAAAACTGCCATTGCTGCACTTGTGCTTACAAAAAGCGCAAAAATAAGATTTTAGTGTGAGATTTGAATGAAACTTTCAGAGTTTAGAGAGTCAAGTGTCTTCTAAAGTGTCTGCAAGTTTCAAGTCGCCGTGTGCTTTAGATGAGAAGCTATGTATTTCTAAAGACGAGCGTGCAGTTGAGAGAAAACTGCCATTGCTGCACTTATGCTTACAAAAAGCGCAAAAAAAAGATTTTAGTGTGAGATTTGAATGAAACTTTCAGAGTTTAGAGAGTCAAGTGTCTTCTAAAGTGTTTGTAAGTTCCAAGTCGCCGTGTGCTTTAGATGAGAAGCTATGTATTTCTAAAGATGAGCGTGCAGTTGAGAGAAAACTGCCATTGCTGCACTTATGTTTACAAAAAGCTCAAAAATAAGATTTTAGTGTGAGATTTGAATAAAACTTTCAGAGTTTAGAGAGTCAAGTGTCTTCTAAAAGTGTCTGCAAGTTTCAGGTCGCTACCTGTTTTAGATGAAAAGCTATGAATTTTTAAATACGAGCGTGCAGTTGAGCAAAAACTCCCATTGCTGCGTCTGCACAAAATGCGCAAAATTCAAATTTTAGTGTGATTTCAATGGAACGGTCATGGTTTGCAGTGTCAAGTGTCTTCCAAGAGTTGCAAGTCGCTGCCTGTTTTGAATGAAGCTACGATTTTTTAAAGACGAGCATGCAGTTGTGCGAAAATTCCCAGTTCATCTGTGCTTATAAAGCGTGCAAAAATCATATTTTAAACCAATTTGAATAAAACTTTCAGGTTTTGCAAAGTCGACTGGCTTCTAAAGTGTTTGAAAGTTCGGCTATCAATTGTCTGTTGACCTAATAACCCGTGATTGTTTCCAGGATATAACAAGAAAACCCCAAATAAAATTTAAAAATTATATTGAGCGGCAACGTTGGGTCTGACAGTTGTAGGGGTGATATGGGTAATTCTATACAAAGCGTGGCGCTACCAGGACTTATCGCTTTCGCGATTAAGACTATGCTCAGATTATAGAAAATCTTATAACGTTTTTCCCATAAATTTTTCGAGAAAATGCCGTTTTCCACCCTCTGCCATGATGGTTTCACTCTGCGACTGCATGCCAGTCAAAAATTTTCGCGCATTGCCAGTTCTATCATTTCTTTCTACTTTATATTTTGGGCTTAAACATTTTTCGGAAATATTTGGATTAGTTTCGATTGATGTCTTTACTTTTTATTAATTTTGCTTTGTTTTTAGATTGGTTAGGTGCCTTTTTGCCTTCAAAATTAATGTTCGTTTATCCCGATATTCGTTTACTATCAAAGTGAACTACGACACTTATAAATTCTCTATTGGTTTTTACTAATTTTCGATTTAAATAACAGACATTTTTGGGCAATGGCCGGCGTACTTTGTTGTTTTGACTGAAATTTGCTACTTTGATGGCGATTTGGCAACATGGTTTAATAGTATCGATTTTTTGGTAGTGCGAATGAAGCAATGCTGGGATTTTGGGGTCTCCAATAGCGCCTGGCTTCATAAAGAATTAAATACAATTAAAAGCTATGGCAAAACAATTTGAGCACCTTATAAATATTTCGTGACAATTTGGTGAATGATTATTATATCCTTATTATTAACATAACCTTACAGCATTATTGACTATTTCAATTTTTTTCCGGATAATTTCGGACAAATCCCGATACTGAAACCACTTTCGAGTTCGAAACCAAATATAATTTTGACAATTTCGATTTCTCCAAAATGGACTAATCACCGATCGGACATTTTCCCATCCTAATCATCACTAAGTGACCATTTCCGGAAGGGGCAAAAATGACTGAATTGTGAGCCTCAGACAACGCCAAAATCCCCAGCTTCTGAGCCAAATTGAACCACAATGCAAATGTGAAAAATTACACATAAAAAAATGGGGCCAAAAGCGGCCGAACAGCCCTGGCAAATCCGCAAAATACAGTGCAGACAAGGCAACAGGGAGTGAAAACCGCTCGCAAAATGGCGTCCTGCGAAATCGATGGACGCCGCTTTTAAGTCTTAAAACCTACTATACGTACCTCTCCTATGCAACTGGGGGGGTTGTTAAACCACTGAAATAACAAGGGGAGCTGATTTCCAGGCGAAAATCTCCAAACTTAGGGCTCCAACTCTGCTCATTTCAATCAAACAGTCAGAAACACTTATGTGCGCTCTAAGAGGTGACAAACTAAACTAAGTAACTTTCGATTTTGGTTGGTTGGTAATGCTGTCTGGCCGCTTGGCGTCACAGATCAATTGCGCTGCAACCTTCCATATCAACCGCTCGGATGCAAGAACGGCCATTTTTTTTTATTTAATTATAAATATATAATTTATTTCAGCATTTTTAGGGGTTTTCGTTGAATTTTTCCCACAATGTTAGTGAAAATTTTCTCAATTTCCACGAGAAAATTTTTCAGAGAGCTGCTCGGCCAAAATCGCTGCAAACCATTAAAAAACGACGTTTATTAATAATTCTTTAATTGTTTGGTGCCAGCAACAATAGAAGCGATGGACAAGTATCAATTATAGAAGCCTAATAAGAAATTGGATTAAAGGATCGAAGGCGCGCGTTCCATATCGGCGAGCAATTAAGCGTAGAAACAGGCGTTTTACGGGTTTTTTTGGGTCATTATGTGCGCTCTTCGGTCGCTTTGGGGTTCTCATCAGTAAAGAAACCTTCTTAGGTGCCTTGAGTACAGCCATCAATCCGGTAAGTCTTTAAGAGCGCACGCTTTTGTAGAATTAGCGAATTTATTGCGCGATTTGCCTGATGATGACTTCCAATCGAAACTTGCCCACATTAATTGAATATGCTAGTTTCACACATCCTGTAAAATACAGAGTGTTTGATGCAAATGAACAAACTGCGTTTGAGTTTTGCGTCCTACCTATAAAAGGAGCGGGTCCAATGAGATGATATATAAATATATATCCCCTAAGTCCGCCACTGAATAGCGAATTTAAACACTCGTAGGGCAAAGTATGCTCTTTTTAACCAATCAGCGCCCAGTTCTTCATCTCCAGTAGTTTTTGTGTAATTAATTCTTAAAGTCGAGCTTTCGGTACGAAACAAGGCGAAGCAAAGGGTTGCAATGGAAAAATTGCCCATAAATCCCCCAAGCCCGCCACTGAATTGCTACTTTAATCTCTCATAGAATAAAGCATGCCCTTTTGAACCAATCAACGCCCAGTTCTTTATCTCGAGTAGTTTTTGCGCAATTAATTCCTAAAGTCGAGTTTTCGTTACGAAACATAGGGTTGCAATGGAAAAATTGCCTATAAATCCCCCAAGCCCGCCACTGAGTTGCTACTTTAACCTCTCATAGAATAAGGCATGCCCTTTTGAACCAATCAACGTCCGGTTCTTTATCTCGAGTAGTTTTTGCCCAATTAATTCCTAAAGTCGAGTTTTCGTGACGAAACATAGGGTTGCAATGGAAAAATTGCCTATAAATCCCCCAAGCCCGCCACTGAGTTGCTACTTTAATCTCTCATAGAATAAGGCATGCCCTTTTGAACCAATCAACGCCCAGTTTTTTATCTCGAGTAGTTTTTG
The DNA here is from genome assembly GCA_024550625.1 of Dendroctonus valens. NCBI lineage: Eukaryota > Metazoa > Arthropoda > Insecta > Coleoptera > Curculionidae > Dendroctonus > Dendroctonus valens. The sequence goes on from JAJTJO010000110.1 coordinate 1,253,596, forward strand.
CGCAATTAATTCATAGAGTCGAGTTTTCGTTACGAAACATTGCGTTGCAATGGAAAAATTGCTTATAAATCCCCCAAGCCCGCCACTGAGTTGCTACTTTAATCTCTCATAGAACAAGGCATGCCCTTTTGAACCAATTAACGCCCAGTTCTTTATCTCGATTAGTTTTTGCGCAATTAATTCCTAAAGTCGAGTTTTCGTTACGAAACATAGGGTTGCAATGGAAAAATTGCCTATAAATCGCCCAAGCCCGCCACTGAGTTGCTACTTTAATCTCTCATAGAATGAGGCAAGCCCTTTTGAACCAATCAACGCCCAGTTCTTTATCTCGAGTAGTTTTTGCGCAATTAATTCCAAAAGTCGAGTTTTCGTTACGAAACATAGGGTTGCAATGGAAAAATTGCCTATAAATCCCCCAAACCCACCACTGAGTTGCTACTTTAATCTCTCATAGAATAAGGCATGCCCTTTTGAACCAATTAACGCCCAGTTCTTTATCTCGAGTAGTTTTTGCGCAATTAATTCCTAAAGTCGAGTTTTCGTTACGAAACATAGGGTTGCAATGGAAAAATTGCCTATAAATCCCCCAAGCCCGCCACTGAGTTGCTACTTTAACCTCTCATAGAATAAGGCATGCCCTTTTGAACCAATCAACGCCCAGTTCTTTATCTCGAGTAGTTTTTGCGCAATTAATTCATAAAGTCGAGTTTTCGTTACGAAACATAGGGTTGCAATGGAAAAATTGCCTATAAATCCCCCAAGCCCGCCACTGAGTTGCTAGTTTAATCTCTCATAGAATAAGGCATGCCCTTTTGAACCAATCAACGCCCAGTTCTTTATCTCGAGTAGTTTTTGCCCAATTAATTCCTAAAGTCGAGTTTTCGTGACGAAACATAGGGTTGCAATGGAAAAATTGCCTATAAATCCCCCAAGCCCGCCACTGAGTTGCTACTTTAATCTCTCATAGAACAAGGCTTGCCCTTTTGAATCAATTAACGCCCAGTTCTTTATCTCGAGTAGTTTTTGCGCAATTAATTCATAAAGTCGAGTTTTCGTTACGAAACATAGGGTTGCAATGGAAAAATTGCCTATAAATCCCCCAAGCCCGCCACTGAGTTGCTACTTTAACCTCTCATAGAATAAGGCATGCCCTTTTGAACCAATCAACGCCCAGTTCTTTATCTCGAGTAGTTTTTGCGCAATTAATTCCAAAAGTCGAGTTTTCGTTACGAAACATAGGGTTGCAATGGAAAAATTGCCTATAAATCCCCCAAGCCCGCCACTGAGTTGCTACTTTAATCTCTCATAGAATAAGGCATGCCCTTTTGAACCAATCAACGCCCGGTTCTTTATCTCGAGTAGTTTTTGCCCAATTAATTCCTAAAGTCGAGTTTTCGTGACGAAACATAGGGTTGCAATGGAAAAATTGCCTATAAATCCCCCAAGCCCGCCACTGAGCTGCTACTTTAATCTCTCATAGAACAAGGCTTGCCCTTTTGAATCAATTAACGCCCAGTTCTTTATCTCGAGTAGTTTTTGCGCAATTAATTCATAAAGTCGAGTTTTCGTTACGAAACATAGGGTTGCAATGGAAAAATTGCCTATAAATCCCCCAAGCCCGCCACTGAGTCGCTACTTTAATCTCTCATAGAACAAGGCATGCCCTTTTGAACCAATTAACGCCCAGTTCTTTATCTCGAGTAGTTTTTGCGCAATTAATTCCTAAAGTCGAGTTTTCGTTACGAAACATAGGGTTGCAATGGAAAAATTGCCTATAAATCCCCCAAGCCCGCCACTGAGTTGCTACTTTAACCTCTCATAGAATAAGGCATGCCCTTTTTAACCAATCAACGCCCAGTTCTTTATCTCGAGTAGTTTTTGCGCAATTAATTCATAAAGTCGAGTTTTCGTTACGAAACATAGGGTTGCAATGGAAAAATTGCCTATAAATCCCCCAAGCCCGCCACTGAGTTGCTAGTTTAATCTCTCATAGAATAAGGCATGCCCTTTTGAACCAATCAACGCCCAGTTCTTTATCTCGAGTAGTTTTTGCCCAATTAATTCCTAAAGTCGAGTTTTCGTGACGAAACATAGGGTTGCAATGGAAAAATTGCCTATAAATCCCCCAAGCCCGCCACTGAGTTGCTACTTTAATCTCTCATAGAACAAGGCTTGCCCTTTTGAATCAATTAACGCCCAGTTCTTTATCTCGAGTAGTTTTTGCGCAATTAATTCATAAAGTCGAGTTTTCGTTACGAAACATAGGGTTGCAATGGAAAAATTGCCTATAAATCCCCCAAGCCCGCCACTGAGTTGCTACTTTAACCTCTCATAGAATAAGGCATGCCCTTTTGAACCAATCAACGCCCAGTTCTTTATCTCGAGTAGTTTTTGCGCAATTAATTCCAAAAGTCGAGTTTTCGTTACGAAACATAGGGTTGCAATGGAAAAATTGCCTATAAATCCCCCAAGCCCGCCACTGAGTTGCTACTTTAATCTCTCATAGAATAAGGCATGCCCTTTTGAACCAATCAACGCCCGGTTCTTTATCTCGAGTAGTTTTTGCCCAATTAATTCCTAAAGTCGAGTTTTCGTGACGAAACATAGGGTTGCAATGGAAAAATTGCCTATAAATCCCCCAAGCCCGCCACTGAGTTGCTACTTTAATCTCTCATAGAACAAGGCTTGCCCTTTTGAATCAATTAACTCCCAGTTCTTTATCTCGAGTAGTTTTTGCGCAATTAATTCATAAAGTCGAGTTTTCGTTACGAAACATAGGGTTGCAATGGAAAAATTGCCTATAAATCCCCCAAGCCCGCCACTGAGTCGCTACTTTAATCTCTCATAGAACAAGGCATGCCCTTTTGAACCAATCAACGCCCAGTTCTTTATCTCTAGTAGTTTTTGCGCAATTAATTCATGAAGAAGAGCTTTCGATGTGAAACTAGACAAAGCCAAAAGTTGCAATAAAAAAATTGCCCATAAATCCCCCAAACCCGCCACTGAGCTACAATTTTCAAGACACGTGTAGTAATATATGCTCTTTTTAACCAATCAACGCCCAGCTCTCTATCTAGCGCCGTTTTCGCGCAATCAAATTTTAAAAGTCACGCCATAAGTTCCTTCGGCCTCGTCAACCTAGTATTTTTCGGACAGCCTGCATTGCGACTGCTAACAAGTCAGCATTTTCTAATCGGCCAGTACGCCAAACAATATCGTATCGTCACTGTTGCACCTACAGGCTTTCCTGCAGCTAACATGGACCTCGACGACATCCTGCCACAAATCGGCGAGTTCGGAAAGTACCAGAAGCTCATGCTGTGGCTCATCTGCCTGCCAGCATGCTTCCCCTGCGGGTTCGGCGCCTTCAACCAACTCTTCATGGCCGACATTCCCAACCACTGGTGCCGCGTTCCCGCCCTCTCCAACCTCACAGTGGAGGCGCGAAAACGCCTGGCAATCCCGCAGGAGAACGGCACCTTTGCCAAATGTGCGCGCTACGCCCTCAACTACTCCCTATTGGAGGACTGGGGAGGCCCCGGAGGGCCTCCTCCACCCACAGAGCCCTGCTTGGAGGGCTTTGAGTTCGACACGGCCACCTCCCTCCACTCCAGCATAGTGCTTGACGTGAGTATTGAAGCTCATTTATGGGGCTGTTGAGCATTTGAGGAGTTGCAGTTCGGACTGGTGTGCGACAAGGCCATCTACCCCACCTTGGGCCTGGTGGCGCTCAACGTGGGCGGGCCCCTAGGGGTCTACGGGTTCGGCTGCCTCAATGATCGCATTGGGCGCAAGCGCACCTTCTTCCTCTGCCTCACCGTTCTCATAGTGGGCGGCCTCCTCACTGCTCTCTCCCCCACTTTCTGGTGGTGGGCGGCCAGCCGGTTTGTCGTCGGCCTCACCATTCCTGCCATCTACCAGATCCCCTTCATTATTTGTAAGTGGATGCTGGCTGGGATTTTGTACAGCGTGAGTTTTTTAAATTTTTCAAGGCTCTCAGAACCGGTTGGAGTTCTTGTTATAAAACTTCCGGAAACCAAGAGTTCCTTTAGCATTTTAAGCTTCGCCTAATGGCAATAGATAGTGAGAATGTCAAGTTGCTACTTGTTCTAGTTGAAAAGTTACGATTTCTCAAAAGCGAGCCGACATCTTCACTGAAAGTTTCACCTTGAGACTTGCTTTGACCAAGACATGTTTTAACCAAATGCTCTAAAAGTTAAAAAAACTCACACTGTATAATCATGGCGAGGCTCTGCCTCCACTAATAAAGTGCAATTCCTCCAATGCCGCAGCACTGGAGCTTGTGGGGCCGAACTACCGCTCCTTTATCACGGTGCTCACCTGCCTCTTCTACACAGTGGGGCTGATAATGCTCGCCGGAATCACCTACTTGGTGCGCGATTGGGTGCACTTGTCGCTGCTCACCTCCGCACCTTTCATCCTCTACTACCTCTACTGGTTCGTGCTGCCTGAGAGTCCGCGCTGGCTGCTCGCCAAAGGCCGCTTCGAGGAAGCGGCCACTATTCTGGAAACGCTGGCCAAGACCAACGGCCGGGAGCTTCCGGCCAGCTTCAAGCAGCAGCTGAAGCAGCGGATGAGCAACAAGCGGAGCAGCAGCGAAGAGGCGCGCCTCCATCGCAACCTGGGGCTGCGCGACCTGTGCGCCACCCCCAACATGCGGCTCAAGACCGTACTGATCACGCTCAACTGGTTCGCCAACAACATGGTGTATGTGGGGCTCAGCTACTACGGCCCGTCGCTGGGCAGCAACCAGTACCTCAGCTTCTTGCTGAGCAGCGCTGTGGAGATTCCCAGCTATGTGGCGGCCTGGTTGCTGATCGAGCGCTGGGGCCGAAGGTGGCCGCTGTGTCTTTGCATGATCCTGAGCGGAATCAGCTGCATTGCCACTGTCCTGGTGCCGAAAGGTCAGTGCCTACTAGTGGTGGGGGAAAAGTAACTGTTCGTTACTCGAGTACTACGAAAGTAACCACCGAATCTCACACCACTAGTGCATACCACCTGTCTCTTCCTCCTCTTGACTCAGGAGACTGTTTTTAGAGAACGACCAGACCACGCTGGTGCTCTTCCTGGTGTCCAAATCGGCCATCTCCGCCTCCTTCTTCATCATCTACCCCTTTGCTGGCGAATTGTACCCCACAGCGATTCGAGGCTTGGGGATAGGAGCCTCCGCCTATATAGCCGGTCTCGGCCTGATCATCATCCCCTTTGTCACCTACTTGGTAAGTCGAGCAACCACACCAAGGACTTGAGGGATTAGTCTAACAGTCTCCCTTGTCAGGGATCCGATGTCCTAGTCCTCCCCATCATCATAATGGGCATCATCTCCGTGCTGGGGGGACTGTGCGGGCTACGACTCCCCGAAACCCTCCACCACCGCCTGCCACAGACCTTGGAGGAGGGCGAGGAGTTTGGCAAAGACTTCGCATGGAGGGACTGTCTGCGCTGCAGGCCTCCTAAGTATGCGGCCCAACAATCCAGGAGATTGAGGACTACTTGGTGTGTTGCATTGCAGGCCAAGCGTCGCCCTGAGCGGCTCCTACGAGGACTTGGAGATGAGCGACGTGAAGCCGGGCGATGAGGAGCGGCTGGAGGAGAGTCCGGAGCCGCGGCGCATCTCAATGAGGAGGCTGGCGCGTCAACAGAGCGTGATGGATACGCAGAAAACGGCCGATGGGACCATGAACATGACCTATTGGTTTTGAGGCCCTTAGATTCGATTAAACGGGGTTTTCCACTTGAATTCGTGTTTTTTTCCTTGGGGACCAGGTGCAGAAGGTTACCGGGTGATTGAGTTCAAGGGTTTTTTTGAGCTCAGTGTATAGTTTTCGACTAGAATATCACACATTTAGGTGGAAGATTTGGTCAACATTTCATGGTTTATGCCACCAAAAAATCCCCCACTGATTTATGGAGAAAAAACCCGACCATCTACTAGACCGAGGGAGCCTCAAGCCAACCACAATTCCCCCCAGTTTCGCTCTAGATGGCTTTTGAACGGATACACAATAAACAACAACCTCAGGAATAAATCAATTTAATAATCAACCATAAAATTTCCAGCCAAAGTGGAGTTGGGACGCAAAATGCCATCAATCAGAGCATTGATGTCGGAAACGAAGCCTTCCACTGGCTGCTGGATGATCAAATCCACAATGCTCAGGATAATTCCGTGCAGAAAAACAATCGCCCAGTCGGTCAGAAGGCCGATAATCCAATCCAAAAGTCCCAAACCAGTGAACTCGATCGTAATCGACCTAGAAGGAAATCGTTAATGTCTTCTGCTTCTAGACGCTTCTAGGTCGTACCCAGTGTTGCGCACATCGGCCTTATCAACAAACGCTTGATAGTCGCTGAAGTTGAAGCCAAGATGAAGATTCACCTTGAAGTTGGATATCTTCGCATTGATGGTGCCTTTGACGCTGACCAGCAGCTGGACAAAGTGGTAGTCATAGGAAATCTGGAAAATTGCCCAATTTCCCAGCTGTTGTAGAAGCTGCTTTGTTCAGTTGCTACCTACCAGAAGCTCATGGAAAGCTAGAGGAATAGTGAGCTCCAACACCTTGGTCTCAGTTGAGTACTTGACTATTACTGAGTCGGAGACATTGAGAGAGGAAAGATCCACCACCCAACCATTAGTCAAGTTCAGCGTGGTCAAAGGCAGCTAAAACCCCCATTATTTAAGGCTTTAAACAACGACAATCTGCCACTTACTTCGATTTCCTCATCAGACAACGCCATGGGATCGAAACCGCTTTGGATGATCAGCTCTTGGATTTTTTCCAGCATTTCATAGGCATACTTGGTGACATCGGCCTGGATGAAACCGGCTCTAAAATCGCATTTTCTAGCAAACCCACACTTGGAAACTGATTCTACTCACTCTAGAGGTTGATTTTGGAACGGTTCTGATCCAACAGCTGGCAGCTTGAACGGCGTGATGCCTGGACGCAGCTGGATTTCAGTTGCAGCAGCTGCAGCTGCTGCCAGCACCAGAAATAATGCAGTTTTCATATTCAAAGCCATTTCACAACTGGATCATCCAATGATATCACAGCTACTTTTAAGGTGCTTCAGTTTATCAGTCTTGATCCGCAGTGGCGTAGAATGCAACGCATCATTTGCTGGCGTTTTTTTTTTTTTTTTTTTTTCCTGCGAAAATTTCCAAAATCTCTAGTGGCACTGATTGGCCAACAATCAGAAAAGCGCACTTTGGATTATCGTCAAGTGGTTTGATTGATGGTTTTGTTGCATCATTGATACGAGATTTTATCGACAAAGTGGCCAATTATGGATGTTTTTAACGCTTAAAGTTGCAAACGCTTTTCTCAGATTCTTATCTGGATTCTTCTAGATCCATTTGTGCAGTAGAATGAATTTGAATCGTTGTCTATGCACTACAGAACAGTGGCGTTCTAATGGGTTTTGTGTTCGTGTCTGTTCGCTTTTGTTTGCTTCTGTTCTCGCTCGCATTCGATGCCATTAAAATGCCCTGGTTTTAGCTCAAAATATTCGCAACATTAAATAAAACGCGACTTTTGAAACAAATAAAACTGGATAAGCGTAAACTTGCTTCAACCTATCGTTGGGTCACCCTGTACAAGGTTGTTGCTGTTTCTCAGGAACTCAGAACAGAAGAGAACGCGACTTTATCCTTCCATAATTCGACACAACTTTCTCCTCGAGCCCTTCGGGTACGACACTGGTTGAGACGCAAGAAAACATTTTTTGCCCAAAAATAGTGCAGGTTTTTGCGTTCATAACAATGTCGTGCCCGGAGGGCTCGGCACAACTTTGATCTCAAACTATAAAGTAGAAGAGAAAGTGTTGGTTGCAAAGCTGTTCCGAGCCCTCGCGGCACGACACTGGTTGAAACGCAAGAAAACAGTTTTTTCCCAAAAATAGTACAGGTTTTTGCATTCATAACAGTGTCGTGCCCGGAGGGCTCGGCACAACTTTGATCTCAAACTATAAAGTAGAAGAGAAAAAGTTGGTTGCAAAGCTGTTCCGAGCCCTCCGGGCACGACACTGGTTGAAACGCAAGAAAACACTTTTTGCCCAAAAATAGTACAGGTTTTTGCGTTCATAATAATGTCGTGCCCGGAGGTCTCGGCACAACTTTGTCCCCAAACTATGAAATAGAAGAGAAAGTGTTGGCTGCAAAGTTGTGCAGAGCCCTTCGGGCACGACACTGGTTAAGACGTAAGAAAACACTTTTTCTCCAAAAATAGTGCAGGTTTTTGCGTTCAAAACAGTGTCGTGCCCGGAGGGCTCGGAACAGCTGTGTCCCCAAACTATGAAAAAGAAGAGAAAGTGTTCGCAGCAAAGTTGTGCCGAGACCTTCGGGCACCACACTGGTAAAGACGTAAGAAAACACTTTTTGCCCAAAAATAGTGCAGGTTTTTGCGTTCATAACAGTGTCGTGCCCGGAGGGCTCGGCACAACTTTGTCCCAAACTATGAAATAGAAGAGAAAGTGTTGGCTGCAAAGTTGTGCCGAACCGTCCGGGTACGAACTGTTAAGGACGCAAAAATCTGCACTATTTTTGGGCAAAAGGTGTTTAATTTTGTCTCAACCAGTGTCGTGCCCGAAGGGCTCGGCACGAATTTGCAGCCAACACTTTCTCTTGTATTTCATAGTTTGGGGACAAAGTTGTGCCGAGCCTTCCGGGCGCGACTCTGTTATGAACGCAAAAACCTGTACTATTTTTGTGCAAAAAGTGTTTTCTTATGTCTAAACCAGTGTCATGCCCGAAGGGCTCGGCACAACTTTGCAGCCAACACTTTCTCTTCTATTTCCTAGTTCGGGGACAAAGTTGTGCCGAGCCCTCCGGGCAGGACTCTGTTATGAACGCAAAAACCTGTACTATTTTTGGGCAAAAAGTGTTTTCTTATGTTTTAACCAGTGTCGTGCCCGAAGGGCTCGGCACAACTTTGTCCCCAAACTAGGAAATAGAAGAGAAAGTGTTGGCTGCAAAGTTGTGCCGAGCCCTTCGGGCACGACACTGGTTGAGACAAAATTAAACACCTTTTGCCCAAAAATAGTGCAGATTTTTGCGTCCTTAACAGTTCGTACCCGGACGGTTCAGCACAACTTTGCAGCCAACACTTTCTCTTCTATTTCATAGTTTGGGACAAAGTTGTGCCGAGCCCTCCGGGTACGACACTGTTATGAACGCAAAAACCTGCACTATTCTTGGGCAAAAAGTGTTTTCTTACGTCTTTACCAGTGTGGTGCCCGAAGGTCTCGGCACAACTTTGCAGCCAACACTTTCTCTTCTATTTCCTAGTTTGAGGACAAGGTTGTGCCGAGCCCTCCGGGCACGACACTGTTATGAACGCAAAAACCTCCACTATTTTTGGGAAAAAGTGTTTTCTTACGTCTTAACCAGTGTCGTGCCCGAAGGGCTCGGCACAACTTTGCCACCAACACTTTTTCTTCTATTTCATTTGTTTCTCTTCATTTCCGGTCGTGCCCGGAGGGCTCTGCGCAACTTTGTCCCCAAACTATGAAATAGAAGAGAAAGTGTTGGCTGCAAATTTGTGCCGAGCCCTTCAGGCACGACACTGGTTGACACAACTTTGTCTCCAAACAGTGAAGTAGAAGAGAAAGTGTTGGTTGCAAAGCTGTTCCGAGCCCTTCGGGCACAACACTGATTGAGGCGCAGGAAAACACTTTTTGTCCATAAGTAATGCAGATTTTTGGCACTTTGGGCACGACACTGGTTGGGACACAATAAAAAACTGTTCGTTCGTTTGCAGGGTAAATTGTTGTGCCCTTAACAAGATCGGCAAAAGCGGAAATTTTCTAGAGAATTGTGCAAAAATGGCCTAAGATTTCATGTTGCAAAAGACATTTGAACCTAAATTAAATATGCGAATTTTAGGGCCACCCTGTATTCAATCATCAACACTGAGAACATGCAGCTGAAGTGATGAAAAAGCCCCGATTTTCATTTGTTAGTGTGACACTGAGTGTTGAATTTTAGCAGTGTTTTTATGGAAAATTTGACCGAGACTTTGCAGATTCTACAGTGAAGGGCGCAAATTACTGCCAGATAGTATACCGAGCAGTCGGAAAAAACATTCTTAAAAATTAGCTTCCAAAAATTTCCAACTAATATACAGGGCGTCGATATTTCAGGCGAATTGTTTTGGTGGCTAAAAGTCATTTTCAGTGCGTAGCAGTTGGAGGCCGTTTTACTCAAAACCTGTGGCATCAATGAAAAAACTTCTAGAGACAAAAAACTTTGCAAATTGAGCCAAGAATCCAATTCTGTCTCAATAAACAGCCAGTGGCGCACCGCCAAAAAGTTAAGCGCGGTTTAGTTGGAGGACTATAGAAACAAGCCCAGGTCGAAAGTTGCAACACCCGGTATATCTAAGTCCTAAATGCCTAGAACAATGCCAATCACATTTATGTAATCCAATGGCATTCCTTCGAGAGTTTTCGCACATCGGATGGAAGCCAAATAAATTGGCTGCATTCGACTATAACTCTTCGCCAAACTGCGATTTTCAGCTCAATTAAGAGCCGAAAATTCTAATTAATTTTGCTCTCTCTTTGGCTCGATAGCCGTTTCGGCAAAAGGCGGAACGCGCCTAAAAACTTCGACTTAACATAAAACCCGTGACGAAACCGAAAGTAATTTCGATTGAATAACGAAAATGTCCAGAAAAAAACTCTGCAGAATGAGAAATCCACTTAACCAGTCGGTCCGATTGACTATTCATTTCACTTCTTGAACCCCAGATGAGCAGAACCTTAGCAATGCGAGTCCTTTTGCTGTTGGTTTGTTTGGTGTCCGGTGAAGAACCAACGAAGAAACAGCCAGTGGCGCTGAAGGAACTGATCCCCATTTCGTTTGTATCGGGAAATCCAGCAAGCAAGGGCGAAACCGTCCCGAAGACTTTGGTAGTTAGCGAAACGAAATTGAACGATCTCTCGTAAGTTGTGCAAACCCCAAATAGGCTTTCAGTTAAGAAACCTTAAGGTCTTCCAGAGCGCTGAAGAATGTCAATTTGGAAGACTTTGAAATCATCGTCAACGACTATGTGGATAAACTGCTGGAAAACGTTCAGTGCCTGATAAGCAACAACAATCTGGACCCAACACCGATACCCAACCAGGATATTGATGTAAGTGCATGTATACAGGGTGGCTCAATTAAATTCTGAAACAATGGAAACTAGATCACAATTGGGCAAGCGAATATCACTGAGGGCCAGCTGAAGGGCATGTCCACGATCAAAAGACTTGGAAACGCAGTTCTGGTCTACGACAGCAAGTCCAAACAGCTTCGGGTGGACCTGATTTTAGGCTTCCAGGAGATTAAGGTGGGTTTTTATCTATATTTAGGGGTTTTTGCGTTAGATCTTAGTGTCTTTTCAAAAAGCCCACGTGAATTTGAGGCGTTTTTCATGGGAATGGGACTCTTTTGGATTGCATTTGCAGGGCAAAGTCTGCTCTATAAGTGGAAAACGTTTCGATCTTAATTCCTCTTCAGGCAATTTTTGGGAATTTTTCAAAATCGTATATGGTTTTCGTGGCGGTTTTTGCAGGCCTAAGTTGCACATTTATTTCTTATCTAACTTGCAAAGTAGGAAAGTGAGTTTTAAACGCCTTTTGTAGAACAAGGTCCCTTATATAAGTGTGGAAGGTTTCGATTTTCAGTCATCATCAGACAATTTTTGCAAGTTGCGCTTGTTTTAGCAGGTTGTTTTTGCAGGCCGGAGTTTGGCATTTATTTATTCAGCTACTGATGAAGCGAGAAAGTTGCTGATAGAGTTTTTTTCTAGAGAAAAGTCCGTTCTATAAGTGCTAAAGGTTACGACTTTCAGACATTATCAGCTAATTTTTAAGAAATTTTCAAATTTGCCTGTCATTTTTACGGATTTTTATGCGGCTCGTAGTTTGACATTTATTTACTCCAGAACTTGCAATTCTAGAGAATCACTTTTGGGTCTAGTTTGTAGGGAAAGATCTGCTATACAAGGGGGAAACGTTTCGATTTTCAGTCATTATCAGGCAATTTCCAATAATTTTTCAAAATCGCGTCTGACAGTTGTGGTCGCTTTTGCAAGCCGCACTTTAGCATTTATTTTCTCTACCACTTGTGATACGAGAAAGTCGATTTTGGCCGGATGTTTTAGGCCAAACTCCTCTATATAAGTGTGGAAAGTTTTGATTTTCAGTTATCATCAGACAATTTTTGAAAAATTTTGAAAATTGCATTTGATTTACGAGGTTGTTTTTACAGGCCGGAGTTTGGCATTTATTTATTCAGAAAATGATGAAACGACAGGGTTGCTAATGGATGTATTTTTTAGCCTAAAGTCTGTTTTACAACTGGCAAAAGTCACGATTTTCAGTAATTTTTGGGAAATTTTCAAGGATTTTTCAAAATCGTGTCTCAGTTTTGGGGTGGTTTTTGCAGGCCGCAGTTTAGCATTTATTGCGTCTGTATCTTGTGACACAAAAAAGTCAATTTTGGCTGAATTCTTTAGAGCATAGTCCCCAATATAAGTGGGCAACGTTTCGATTTTCCGTCATCATCAGGCAATTTTTGAGAATTTTGCAATTTTGCGTTTGATTTACGAGGCTGTTTTTGCAGGCCAAAGTTTGCTATTTAAATACTCAGAAACTACTAAAGACACACGGTTGCTGATGCACGTATTTTATAGAGAAGAACCTCTTCTACAAGTGTCAAAAGTGACAATTTTCAGACATTTTTAGTAATTTTTCAAGGATTTTTCAAAGTTGCATGAGGTTTTCGCGGCTGTTTAAGCCGGTCGTAGTTTGACATTTATTTGCTTAAGTACTTCAAAATCACTTTTAAATCACATATGCAGGTCAAAATCCGTTCTATAAGTAGAAAGCGTTTCGATTTTCAGTCATCATCAAGCAATTACCAAGAATTTATCAAAATCGTGTCTGAGTTTTGTGGTGGTTTCTGCAGACCGCAGTTTAGCATTTATTGCCTATGTATCTTGTGACACAAAAAAGTCAATTTTGGCTGACTTTTTTAGAGCATAGTCCCCAATATAAGTGGGCAACGTTTCGATTTTCCGTCATCATCAGGCAATTTTTGAGAATTTTGCAATTTTGCGTTTGATTTACGAGGCTGTTTTTGCAGGCCAAAGTTTGCTATTTAAATACTCAGAAACTACTAAAGACACACGGTTGCTGATGCACGTATTTTATAGAGAAGAACCTCTTCTACAAGTGTCAAAAGTGACAATTTTCAGACATTTTTAGTAATTTTTCAAGGATTTTTCAAAGTTGCATGAGGTTTTCGCGGCTGTTTAAGCCGGTCGTAGTTTGACATTTATTTGCTTAAGTACTTCAAAATCACTTTTAAATCACATATGCAGGTCAAAATCCGTTCTATAAGTAGAAAGCGTTTCGATTTTCAGTCATCATCAAGCAATTACCAAGAATTTGTCAAAATCGTGTCTGAGTTTTGTGGTGGTTTCTGCAGACCGCAGTTTAGCATTTATTGCCTATGTATCTTGTGACACAAAAAAGTCAATTTTGGCTGACTTTTTTAGAGCATAGTCCCCATTATAAGTGGGCAACGTTTCGATTTTCCGTCATCATCAGGCAAATTTTTGAGAATTTTGCAATTTTGCGTTTGATTTACGAGGCTGTTTTTGCAGGCCAAAGTTTGCTATTTAAATACTCAGAAACCACTGAACACACAGGGTTGCTGATGTACGTATTTTATAGAGAAACGTCTCTTCTACAAGTGTCAAAAGTGACGATTTTCGGACATTTTTAGGAAATTTTCAAGAATTTTTCAAAGTTGCATGAGGTTTTCGCGGCTGTTTAAGCCGGTCGTAGTTTGACATTTATTTGCTTAAGTACTTCAAAATCACTTTTAAATCACATATGCAGGTCAAAATCCGTTCTATAAGTAGAAAGCGTTTCGATTTTCAGTCATCATCAAGCAATTACCAAGAATTTATCAAAATCGTGTCTGAGTTTTGTGGTGGTTTCTGCAGACCGCAGTTTAGCATTTATTGCGTCTGTATCTTGTGACACAAAAAAGTCAATTTTAGCTGAATTCTTTAGAGCATAGTCCCCAATATAAGTGGGCAACGTTTCGATTTTCCGTCATCATCAGGCAATTTTTGAGAATTTTGCAATTTTGCGTTTGATTTACGAGGCTGTTTTTGCAGGCCAAAGTTTGCTATTTAAATACTCAGAAACTACTAAAGACACACGGTTGCTGATGCACGTATTTTTAGAGAGAACCTCTGTGTGCGATGAAAATGATGCAGAATTGGACGACCTTTTGAGCGTTTGATATTTTTCTAAAAATTACCCTATTAACCCTTATGACTTTTCCGGTCAAAAATCAAAATTTCACTGCCTGTTTTTTGGTGTGCATGTATATTTCCGACTAAAAAAGCTCCCTAATATGCATATTCAATGTTGGAGTCCATATGAGAATTCCGTCGTGAAAGATCGAGCGATCAAATAGGCTTAAATGGTCAAAAAATATCAAGTTTTAAATTTGTAGCTTCTCGCGTTGTTTTCCCTCCACTGAACGCATTGCATTCCTCCCTTCCCTTGGCGATGAAAATATGCAGAAGTGGGACATGGTGAGTCGATTTGAATATTTTTTCGAAAAATTAACCCTTATTAACCCCTGAAATTGTTCGGTCAAAAATCAAATTTCACTGCCTGTTTTTTTTTTGTTCAATGGATAGTTTCCGACCAAAAAGCCCCAATATGGCATATTTAAAGTGTTTTGGTCCATATGAAGGAATACGTCGGTGAAGATTGAGCGGATCAAATGGCTTAAAGGTCAAAAATTCCATTATTTAATTTTGTAGCCCTAGTGTGTGTTTCCCGGAACGCATTGCCATTCCCGCTTCCTTGCGATGAAAAGAGCAGATTGGAGACATTTTTGGCGATTTGATATTTTGTTCGCAAAAATACCCTTATTAACCCTTATGAAATTTTCGGTCAAATCAATTTCACATGCCCTGGTTTTTTGTTCAATGCTATTTTCCGACCTAAACGCTCCTAATTATGCATATTTAAGTGTTTGAGTCTCATATGAAGGATACTCGTCGTGAAGATTGAGCGGATCAAATGGCTTAATGGGTCACAAATACCAATATTTAATTTTTGTAGCTCAGTGTTTGTTGCCTCCCCTGAACGCAATTGCATTCTCGCTTCCCTGTCGATGAAAATGCTTCAGAATTGGGACATTTTTGAGCGATTTGAATTTTTTCTAAAAATACCCTTTTACCCCGAGAAAGTTCGTTCAAAACAAATTCACATGCCTGTTTTTTTGTGTTCAATGATATTTCTTTCCGACCTAAAAGCTCCTAATATGCGTATTACAAAAGTGTGTGAGTCCAGATGAGGAATATCGTCGGTGAAAGATTGAGCGATCAAAAGGGCTTAAAATGGGTCAAATATCAATTATTTAAATTTTATTCGCTTCTAGTGTGTGTTTCCCCTGAACGCATTGCCATTCCTCGCTTCCTTGCGATGAAAAGTGCAGTAATGGAGACATTTTGAAGCGCTTTGATATTTTTCTAAAAAAATACCCTATTTAACCCCTATGAAATTTTCGGTTTCGGTCGTCAAAATCAAAAGTCACATTCCTGTTTGTTGTGTTCACAATGGATATTTCCTCCCGACCTAAAAAGCTCCCTAATATGCATATTTTAAGTGGTTGAGTCCATAATGAAGGAATTCCGTCGGTGAGAGATTGAGCGGATCAAAATGGCTTAAAATGGGTCAAAACTATCAATTATTTAAATTTTGTAGCTTCTATGTGGTGTTTCCCGACCGCATTTCATTCCTTTCCTCTCGCTCCTTGCGATAAAGGAGCAGATTGGAGACTTTTTGAGCGATTTGATATTTTTTTCGAAAAAAACTTACCCTTATTACCCCTTATGACTTTTCGGTCAAAAACTCAAAATTTCACATGCATGCCTTTTTTTTTAGTGCTCAATGGATAGTTTCCTCCGACCTAAAAAGCTCCCTAATATGCATATTTACAGTGTTTTGATCCATAGGAAGGATATCGGTCGTTGAAAAAGATCGAGCGGATCAAAAATGACTTAATGGGTCAAAATCTCAATTATAGTTACATTTTTGTAGGCTTCTAGTTATGTTTCCCTGACGCATTGCATTCCTCCCTTCCGTGCGATGAAAGGATGGCAGAATTGGAGACATTTTGAAGCGATTTGATTTTTTTTTCGAAAAAATTACAGCCTTATTAACCCCTTATGAATTTTCGGTCAAAAATCCAAAATTTCACATGCCTGTTTTTGTGGGTTCAATGGATAGTTTCCGACCTAAACAGCTCCCTAATAATGCATATTTAAAAGTGTTTGAGTCCATATGAAGGAATCTCGTGTCGGTGAACGATTGAGCGGATCAAAACTGGCTTCAATTAAAATGGTTCACAAATATCAATTATTTAAATTTTGTAGCTTCTAGTGTTGTTTCCCTGAACCTTGCCTGGGTTCTCCAGCCGGGGGAAGGAATGAAAATGATGCAGATTGAGACGATTATGAGGCGAGTTTGATATATATGCGGACAAATTACGGCAATCTCTGACCGGGCTTATAAATTCGTCAAGAAAGCAAATTTCACATGCCGGTTTTTGTGTTCAATGGATAGTGTTCCGACCTAAAAACTCCCTAATAGCTATTAAAGTGTTTGAGTCCATATGAGAATTATCGTCGGGGAAGATTGAGGCGGATCAAACTGGCTTAAATGGGCTCAAAATATCAATTATTTAATTTGTAGCTCTAGTGGTGTGTTGTCCTGAACGCATTGCAGTTCCTCGCTTCCTTGCGATAAAGGATGCAGAATTGAGACTTTGAGCGATTGATATGTTTTTTCGAACAAAATTACCCTTAGTACCCTTATAAATTTTCGGTCAAAATCAAATTTCACATGCTGGTTTTTTTGTGTTCAATGATAGTTTTTCCGACCTAAAAAGCCCCTAATTTCTATTTAAAGTGTTTGAGGTCCATATGAGGATATCGTCGGTGAAGATCGAGCCGGATCAAAAATGGCTTTAACCTGGGTCAAAAATATCAATTATTTAAAATTTTTAGCTTCTAGTGTGTGTTTCCCTGACCCTGCATTCCTCCCTTCCTTGCTATGAAAATGATTGAGATTGGGACATTGACTTTGATTTTATTTTCGAAAAAATTACCCTTATTTAGACCCCTTATGAATTTTCGGTCAAAAAATCAAAATTTCACATGCCTGTTTTTTGTTTTCAATGGATATTCCGACCCTAAAAGCTCCCTAATATGCAATTTCAAGGTTTGATCCATATGAAGGAATATCGTCGGTGAAAGTATGAGCCGGATCAAAATGGCTTAAAATGGTCAAAAATATCATTATTGAATTTTTGTAGCTGCTGCGTGTGTTTCCCTGAAGCATGCCTTCCTCGCTTACCTTGCATGAAAATATGCAGAATTGAGACTTTTGAGCGTTTGATATCTTTTCGAAAAAATAACACCTTATTAACCCTTATGACATTTTTTCGGGACGTCAAAAATCAAAATTTCACATGCCTTTTTTTGTGTTCAATGGAAGTTTCCGACCTAAAACTCCCTCTGCGATAGCTATTTAAAGTGTTGAGTCCATATGCGGAATATCGTCGGTGAAAGATGAGCGGAATCAAAAATGATGGCTTAAATGGGTCAAATATATTATTTTAATTTTGTAGCTTCTAGTGTGTGTTTCCTTCCCTGAACGCATGCATTCCCTTCCTCGCTTCCTTGCGATGAAAATGTGCAGAAGTGGAGACATTGTGGAGCGATTATATTTTTTCGAAAAAATTTCACCTTATTAACCTATGACATTTTCGGTCAAAAATCAAAATTTCAATGCCTGTTTTTTTTTGTGTTCAATGGATAGTTTCCGACCAAAAAAGCTCCCTATATGCGTATTTAAAGTGTTGAGTTCCATATAAGGAATATCGTCGGTGCAAGATTTGAGTCCGGATCAAATGGCTTAAAATGTGGTCACAATATCATTATTTAAATTTTGTATCTTCTAGTGTGTGTTTCCCTGAACGCCAAAAAAAAAAAAAAAAAAATTTGCATTCCTCGCTTCTTGTCGCGGAAATGATGCAGCATGGGAGACATTGTGAGCGCTGTTGATATTTTCGAAAAAATTACCCTTATTTAACCCCCTTATGGAAAATTTTCGGTCAAAATCAAATTCACCTGCCTGTTTTTTTGTGTCAATGGATAGTTTCCGACCTAAAAAGCTCCCTAATATGCATATTTAAAGTGTTTGAGTCCATATGAAGGACTATCGTTCGGTGAAAGATTGAGCGGATCAAAATGGCTTAAATGGGTCAAAAATATCATTATTTACATTTTTGTAGCGTCTAGTGTTTGTTTTTCCCTGAGCGCATTGCCTTCCTCGCCTTCCTGTCGATGAATGATGCATATTGTAGAAATTTTGAGCGATTTTGATAGGTTGTCGAAAAAATTAACCCTGTTACCCCCTTTATGAAATTTTCCGATTGTTTCGGGGTCAAAATATCAAAATTTCACATTGCTGTTTTTTGTGTTCAATATAAGTTTCCGACCTAAAAAGCCTCCCTAATATGCGTATTTAAAGGTTTGAGTCATATGAAGGAATAATCGTCGGTGACAGATTGAGCGATCAAATGCTTAAAATGTCCAAAATATCATTATTTAATTTTTGTAGCTTTCTAGTGTTGTTGCCCTGACCACTTGATTCATGCTTCTTGCGATTAAATGATGCAGAATTGGAGACATTTTGAGCGATTTGATATTTTTCGAAAAAAATTAGCCCTATTAACCCCTTATGAAATGTTTCGTCTTCACAACAAAAATTTCACATGCCCTGTTGTTTTTTGTGTCATGGATAGTTTCCGACCTAAAACGCTCCCTAAAATGCATATTTAAAGTGTTTGAGTCCATATAAGGAATTCGTCGGTGAAAGTGGAGGGCTGGATCAAACTGGCTAAATGGTCAAAAATATCAATTATTAAATTTTGTAGCTTCTTGTGTGTTCCCTGAACGCCTTGCATTCCTCGCTCCTTGCGATGAAATGTGCAGAATTGGAGACATTTTGACGATTTGATATTTCTCGAAAAAAATTACCCTTATTAACCCCTATGAAATTTTCGTTCAAAAATCAAAATTTCACATGCCTTTTTTGTGTTCAATGGATATTTCCGACCTAAAAAGCTCCCTAATATGCATATTTAAAGTGTTTTAGTCCATTGAAGGAATATCGGCCGTGAAAGATTGAGCGAGCAACAATGGCTATAATGGGTCAAATATCAATATTTAAATTTTTTGTAGCTCTGAGTGTGGTGTGTCCCCTACGCATTGCATTCCTCGCTCCTTGCGATGAAAATGATGCAGAATGGAGACCATTTTGAGCGATTTGATATTTTTCGAAAATTTACAGTTTATTAACCCCGTATGAAATTTTCGGTCAAAAAACTCAAAACTTCCATGCCTGTTTTTTGTGTCAATGGATAGTTTCCGACCTAAAAAGCTCCTAATATCATATTTAAAGTGTTTTGAGTCCATATGAAGGAATATCGTCGGTGAAAGATTGAGCGGATCAAAAATGGCTTAAAAATGGTCAAAATATCATTATTTAAATTGTGTAGCTTCTAGTGTGTGTTTCCCTGAACGCATTGTGCTTCCTCGCTTCCTTGCGATGAAATGATGGCAGAATGGAGACATCTTAACGATTTGATTTTTTCGAAAAAAATACCCTTATTACCTTATGACTTTCTGTCAAACTCAAAATTTCACATGCCTTTTTTTGTGTTCAATGGATAGTTTCGACCTAAAAAGCTCCCTAATATGCGTATTTAGTGGTGAGTCCTATGAAGGACTATCGTCGGTGAAAGATTGATCGATCAAAATGGCTTCAAAATGGGTCAAAAATATCAATTATTGAATTTTGTAGCTTCTTAAGTGTGTGTTTCCCTGAACTCATTTGCATTCCTCGCTTCCTTGCGTGAAAAAATGAAGGCAGAAAATTGGAGACATTTTGAGCGATTGATATTTTTCGCAAAAACTTACCCTTATTTACCCTTATGAAATTTTCGTCAAAATCAAAAATTTCACACATGCCTGTTTTTGTGTTTCACTGGATTTTTCCGACCTAAAAAGCGCCCTAATATTCATATTTAAAGTGTTTTTGAGGTCCATATGAAGGAATATCGTCGGGGAAAGATTGAGCGGGATCAAAAATGGCTTAAAATGGGTCACAAATATCATTATTTAAATTTTGTTCTTCTTCTAGTGTGTGTTTCCCTGACGCATTGCATTCCTCGTTCCTTGCGATGAAATGATGCAGAATGGGAGACATTTTGCGCGATTTGATATTTTTCGAAAAAAATCCCTTATTAACCCTTATGCAATTTTCGGTCAAAAATCAAATTTCACCTGCCTTGGTTTTTTGTGTTCAATCGGATAGTTTTCCGACCTAAAAAGCTCCCTAATATGCTATTTTACAAGTGTTTTGAAGTCCATATGAAGGTATCTCGGTGAACAGTATTGGCGTGAAATCAACAATGGATTAAAATGGGGCACAAATACAATTATTTAAACTTTGTAAGCGTCTAGTGTGGTGTTGTTCCCTGACGCAGTGCAGTCCCTCCTCGCTTCCTTGCGATTACCTGATGCCGAATTTGGAGACATGTTGAGCGATTTGAATATTTTTCGAAAAAAATTACCCTTCTTAACCCCTATGCAATATTTTTTTCGGTCAAAAATCAAATTTCACAGCCTGTTTGTTTTTGTGTTCAATGGATAGTTTCCTCGACCTAAAAAGCTCCCTAATATGCATATTTAAAGTGTTTGAGTCATATGAAGGATATCGTCGGTGAAAGATTGAGCGGATCAAAAATGGCCTTTAAAATGGCAAAATATCAATTATTTAAATTTTGGTAACTTCGAGTGTGTGTTTCCCTGAACGCATTGCATTCCTCGCTTCCTTGCGATGAAAATGATGCAGAAACTTTATTGGAGCCATTTTGAGCGATTTGTTGATATGTTTTCTTCGAAAAATTACCTTATTAACCCCGTACTTAAAATTTTCGGGTCAAAATCAAAATTTCACATGGCCTGTTTTTTGTGTTCAATGATGTTTCCGACCTAACAGCTCCCTAATATCATATTTAAAGTGTTTGAGTCCATATGAGTAGGAAATCGGTCGTGGAAAGATGAGCGATCAAAAATGGCTTAAAAAAAAAAATCAATTATTGTAAATTTTGTAGCTTCTTCTAGTGTGTGTTTTCCCTGAACGCATTGCATTCCTCGCTCCTCCTTGCGATGAAAATGATGCGAATTGGAGACATTTTGAGCGATTTATATTTTTCGAAATACCCTTATTATACCCCTTATGAAATTTTCGGTCAAAAATCAAAATTCACATGCCTTTTTTTTTTGTTCAATGGATATTCCACTAAAGCTCCCTAATATGCTTATTTAAGTGGTTGGTCCAATGAGAAGGAATTCGTCGGTGAAAGCATTGAGCGTATCAAAGGGGCTTAAAATGGGTCGACATATCATCAATTATTTAAATTTTGTAGCTTCTAGTGTGTGTTCCCTGAACGCATTGCCATTCCT